>LR738709.1:201842801-201946684 GCA_902687465.1 Secale cereale
AGCGACAAGAAAGATGCGCTTATTTGCGCCGACAAGATCTACCGGGATGCGGCAGCTGCGGCCGAGAAGGATACTCTTGCCGCTGAAGCTCCCGGGGGGAAGAAGACGAAGACCAAGTCCGGCAAGTGCTCTGGGATCCACTCCGGCAACCGCACCTCTTCGGAGTGCTGCGCTGCCGTCGAGGACGTTCCATCGAGCTCCACCGGCAAGAGCAAGAAAGGAATGGCTGCTCCTCCGGCAACCAAGAAAGTGTCCGCAAAGGAGGATGGCACTGGTGGTACCTTCACCATCAGCGCCACCCTTGACAGCAAATAGGAAAGCGCGCTCGTCGCCTTCCTGCGGGCGAATGTCGATGTGTTTGCTTGGCAACCATCTGACATCCCCGGTGTTCCCAGGAAGGTGATTGAGCACAAGCTTGCTGTCTGTCCTCATGCGCGGCCCATCAAGCAAAAAGTGAGGAAGCAAGCCGTGGAGCGCCAAGAGTTTATCAATGAAGAGATCAAGAAGCTAGAGGCAGCAGGCCTAGTTAGAGGTGTGATCCATCCGACGTGGTTGGCAAACCCAGTCGTCGTGCGCAAAGCCAACGGGAAGTGGAGGCTGTGTATAGACTTCACTGATGTCAATAAAGCATGTCCCAAGGATCCCTTCCCTTTGCCGCGCATTGACCAGATTGTTGACTCCACTGCCGGATGTGAGCTGCTCTGTTTTCTTGATGCATACTCAGGCTATCACCAGATTTTCATGGCCGAGGAAGATGAGGAGAAGACTGCATTTATCACTCCATGTGGCACTTACTGCTTTATCCGCATGCCATTTGGACTGAAAAATGCAGGCTCAACTTTTGCAAGGGTAGTGTACACTGCTTTTGAGCCACAGATCCACAGGAATGTAGAAGCCTACATGGATGATATCGTGGTGAAGAGCAAGAGCAAAGAAACACTGATTCAAGACTTAGAAGAAACGTTTCAGAACCTGCGCAGGATACAGCTCAAGTTGAACCCCGAGAAGTGCGTCTTTGGAGTCCCCTCCGGCAAGCTTCTCGGGTTCTTTGTTTCGCAGAGAGGGATTGAAGCCAACCCCGACAAGATCAAAGCCATCGAGCAGATAGAAGCCCCGAAGCGCGTCAAGGATGTCAGAAGGCTTGCAGGTTGCGTTGCTGCCCTCAGTAGGTTCATTTCAAAATCCGCAGAACGCGCCCTACCTTTCTTCAAAATCTTGAAGAAGGCAGGTCCCATGAAGTGGACTCCGGAAGCGGAGGCGGCGTTGCAGGATTTGAAACGGTACCTGTCCTCCACTCCTATACTTGTCGCACCTAAACCACAGGAAAAGTTGTTGCTATACTTAGCGGCGACCAACCAGGTGGTTAGTGCTGCGTTGGTAGCGGAGAGGGAGTCCGACGAGGAGTCAGCATCACCGGCAAGCGAATCTAGCGACAAGCAGGGGGCTGTCCCGACAAGCTCTGGCCCCGACAAGGAAGACTCTGCGCAGGAACAAGGAGAGGTGCGGAGGAAGATGGTGCAGCGCCCGGTGTATTTTGTAAGCTCCCTTCTCCAGGGAGCTAGATCAAGGTACTCCGGTGTGCAAAAATTGCTTTTCGGCCTCCTCATGGCCTCGAGGAAGCTGCGCCACTACTTCCAAGCCCATGAGATAACAGTGGTCACTCGCTTTCCGTTGAAGAGGATATTACACAATCCAGAGGCAACAGGCAGGATCGTCGAGTGGGCACTGGAACTGTCAAGCTTCGGACTCAAATTTGAAAGTACTTCAACCATTCAGAGCCGAGCTTTGGCAGAGTTCATTGCTGAGTGGACCCCAACGCCAGAAGAAGAAGTTCAAGAAACGAGCGTACCCGTGCAAGAAGCGACAAGTGAATGGGTAATGTATTTTGACGGTGCCTTCTCGTTGCAAGGCGCCGGTGCTGGCGTGGTACTCATCGCGCCCACCGGAGAACACCTCAAATATGTTGTCCAGATGCACTTTCCCAGGGAGCAGGCGACAAACAACACCGCAGAATATGAAGGCTTGCTTGCCGGCCTCAGGATTGCGGCCGAACTTGGGATTAGGAAGCTGATTGTGCGGGGCGATTCTCAGTTGGTGGTCCGACAAGTCAACAAGAGCTACCGGAGCCCTTTGATGGAAGCATATGTCGATGAAGTGAGGAAGCTTGAAGAGCACTTTGAAGGTCTGCAAATGGAGCACATCCCGAGAGCTCAAAATGAAATTGCAGATGGCCTTTCAAAGTGTGCTGCGATGAAGCTACCTGTGGAACCAGGGACCTTTTTGCTCAAGCTGACTCAACCATCAGTTACACCATCAATTGGGCAGTCTAAGAAGAGAAAGTTGGTCTCCGGCGACTACTTGCCGGCGGATCTTCCTGAACCCGCCGCCAAAGTTCCCAAGATCAACGACAACGCTGAGGAACAGTTTGCTCCTGCAAGCCCTCGGGCTTGTGCAGTTGAAGCAAGTGTTCCCGACAAGCCTCGCCCCGGCGAGCTTGCCGGGGGACCGTCAGCTCCGACAGGACCAGAGGTCTTTGCCGTAGAAGCTGGGGTTCCCGCAGCGGCCCTCGAGCCTTTAGTCCTTGCCGTCGAGCCCCGGGCTCCGGCATGGGCACAGCAGATCGTCCGGTTTCTGCAAACTGGAGAACTTCCCGACGACCCTCAAGAGATAGAGAAGATAACCAGGCAGTCAAGTATGTACCAGTTTGTGGATAACGAGCTGTACAGAAGAAGACTCAATGGTGTCAGGTTGAAGTGCATCTCCAGGGAAGATGGACAGAAGCTGTTGGCAGAAATACACGGAGGCATATGCGGCCACCACATTGGCGCAAGGGCACTTGCCGGGAAAGCTTTCCGGCAAGGGTTCTTTTGGCAAGAAGCCCTCCAAGATGCAACTGCACTAGTAACCAAGTGTGAAGCGTGCCAGTTCCATGCAAAGCAAATACATCAGCCAGCTCAAGCTCTCCAAACAATCCCTTTGTCTTGGCCCTTCTCGGTCTGGGGGCTCGATATCCTCGGCCCTTTCCCTCGCGCTGTCGGGGGCTTTGAGTACTTGTACGTTGCAATCGACAAGTTCACAAAGTGGCCAGAAGTGGAGCCAGTGAGAAAGGTGACAGCACAGTCAGCAGTCAGGTTCTTCAGGTCGATTGTTTGCCGTTTCGGGATCCCTAACAGGATCATTACCGACAACGGTACACAATTCACTAGTCGCACCTTCATGCAGTACGTCCAAGACCTTGGAGCCAAGGTCTGTTTCGCTTCTGTTGCTCACCCGAGGAGCAACGGCCAAGCGGAGAGGGCAAATGCTGAAGTGCTGCGCGGACTCAAGACAAGGACTTTTGACAGGCTGCGCAAGTGCGGAAAGAATTGGATAGAGGAGCTCCCGGCGGCTCTTTGGTCAATCAGAACGACACCGAATCGAGCCACCGGACAGACACCCTTTGCCCTAGTCTACGGGGCAGAAGCAGTTATCCCCACGGAACTCGTATACGGATCTCCTCGAGTGCTCGCTTATGATGAGCTCGAGCAAGAGCAACTGCGGCAAGATGACGCATTGCTCCTTGAGGAGGGACGTCTCCAGGCTGCTGTACGAGCTGCTCGATATCAGCAAGCTTTGCGCCGCTACCATAGCCGCAAAGTCAAGGCCAGGAGTCTCGAGGAAGGCGACCTTGTTCTTCGGCGTGTTCAGTCCGCCAAGAATTCCAACAAGTTGACGCCGAAGTGGGAAGGCCCTTATCGGGTGAGACAAGTTACGAGGCCCGGCGCTGTCCGCCTCGAAACCGAAGAAGGCTTACCGGTGAGCAACTCCTGGAACATAGAGCATCTTCGCAAGTTTCACCCCTAAGGCGCGGTTGCCGTGATCCGCTCCGGCAACCACCTTTTGTACAAGCCTTGCCGCTGTCGCATGTAACCCTTTGTACAAAGCCGGGCGCAGACCCCGTGCATCAGTAAAGATTTCGTGTTTTCGCATCGATTGCCTTTCGCATGCTTCTCTTTGCTATTTGCGTGTTTTATTTGGCATTTGATGCAACACTTAGATACTCGGTAAGCACTATTACGCCGAAAGGCGACATGCTTGTTTTCCTCTCCTTTTCCTTTTTCTCTCAAGCAGAAGGGACGCTCCTCGCGCACAAGTTTGCCGGGGGGGGAGGAGATGGAGGAGGAACTAGGTGCCGTTCAAGTGAGAAGAGCCTTACCGGGAAGCAAACAACATGAGCAAGCAGCTTATGAAAGATAAGTTGTTAGAATTTGACCAGTTCAAATTTTAAATTTTGGTTGTCTTCCTTGAACGATCACACTTTGTATGGAAAACCTGTGCGCGGAGGAACCTACCCGTGGCTTGCCGCACCCTTATCTTGTTTTCGAGTTCACTCAACGATTTAAGTGAGCTGCGACAAGTGTCGCGCCCTTGCCTCGTTTCCGAGTACACTCAGCAAGCTAAGTGCGTTGCGACCTGCTGCGGCAAGGTTGCTTGCCGGCGAGGACCTTGGCCAGCAGGCTGCTCAGAGTCCAGCACTCAGCGCTCGCGGCAAGGGCCCCTTGCCGGCAAGCTCCCCGGGAGCGTAGGGTGAAAAACATATAAAGTCAAAGATTGGAACAAGGAAGATAACATTGCACTGATTGATTGAAGTAAAGCAAATATCTTACAAGGATAACTTGTCGCAATGGACTAATGAGTTCATAACATAACATGCAGCAACAAAAAGATAAAGATAGATGGGGCCCTAGTCTACGCGGTCGCCCTCCTTCCTGCCAAGCTTTGCCACCTTGGCGATGATGTGGCTGACCTGCTCCTTCAGGGCCTCCGTGTTCGCATCCTCCGGCAAGCTGCGAAGAACGTTCGTGAGGTTGATCCCCGGGTTGCGGAACACGATCTTCGTCAAGACCCGCTCCAGAGTTCCCGCGCAGAGACGGCGCGACTCCTCGGCCAGCTGCGCGGGGATGCGGTTCCGGAGACCTGCAAGGGCCGGAGCGACGCCTCTGAAGAAGAGGCTGAGCTTGGCGCTGTGCGGGAGATCTGGATCCGGCGAGTAGATAAGATGCTCGGCCTTCAAAGCAAGCAACTCCTGGTCAATGTTGGACGCAGAAGAAGCCAGCTCTTCGGTCCACGCCTCGATGGTCTGCCGGAATAGCTCAGACGCCTTGTTGACGCTATCCACCAAAGTCCGCTCCTTCCGGAGCTCCTCCTTCAGCTTGTCTTCTCGAAGCTTGGCGGCGTCAATTGAATCCCTCAGAGTTGAGACCTTCAGCTCCAAGTCTTCGATGGAATCCTTGGCGGCCTTCAACTCGTCGCCTTTCTTGGATAAGCTTACTTGGAGCTCCGCGTTGGTGTGGGCGTCCTTCTCGCGCTCAGTAATGAGCGCGGCAACCTTCTCGGCGCTCACCTTCATCGCCTTCTCCAACTGGATGACCTTGGCGGCGAGCTCCTTCTTGGCGTCTTCCGCGGCAGCAGCAGCGGCTTTCGCCTCCTTCAACTCCCCGCCAAGGGCAGCCTCGCGAGCGGCAAGGTCCTCCTCATGGGAGTCGAGATCCACCTTCCGCTGCGCGAGCTCTCCTTCTCGCCGGGACATCTCCACCCCGGCGAGCCGTTGCTGTTCTTCAGCCTCGGCCTTCTCCAGCACCCATTCTTCGTATTCGCCGGCAAGGCGCTCACGCGCCTCCGCCACCTCGCGGAGGCCCACCTTGTGGGTGGCGCTAAGCTCCGCCGCACGCTTCTCCATTTCAGCGGCGGCCTGGGCAGCAAGGGCTTCCCGGGAGGCAAGCTTCGCCTGCCTGGCCCGGTAAAGGGCCAGGAGTCGGTGGAGAAGTTTCTCCTCCTCGGGCCCATCTCCTTCGCCGGGCGCCTCGACGACTGTCAGGCCCGCGGAGGCGAGGACTTCTCCGTCAAACGCCTCGCCCTCCGCGGGAGCTCTTGATGAAGACCCCCAAGGCACTTGGATAAAGACGCCATTGGGGGCACGAAGATAGTACGCCTGCTTCTCGCTGGCGGAGGGGCCGGCGGCCGGTGTAGCATCCGGTGCTCCCGCCACCTCCGGGTCGGCGGTGCGGTCGCCGTCCCCCTCCCCGGTCGCGGCGTCAGCGGTCGGAGTGGCCTCCTGTGCGGCCGGCTCGGTGGCCTCGGTCGCCTCCTCGGTGGCCTCGGCCATCTCCACGACGACGGGAGCGTCATCGCCGCCGCCCTGCGCGCCCTCCTCATCCTCGATATTGATGACCTCGGTCTCCATCGGTGCGGGAGGAGGAGGAGGAAGATCTAAGAAAAGAAGAAAAAGAAGTTCAAAATCAAGCAAAGATCCAAAAAGAAGCAAAGTCAAGAAAACCAAGTACAGAACATACCTTGGCGGACGTCCTCTGCGGCGGGCTCCCTTGCCGGGGGGCTCGGCCTTGGCGGAGTGGCCGTCCTCGCCGGGCTGCTCGCCCTTGGCGGGGTACTCTGCCTTGGCGGAGTACCCGCCCTTGGCGGAGCGCTCTCCCTTGCCGGAGAGTTTTGCCTTGCCGGGGACGGCGGGGCCTGCGGCTCCTCGGTGACGGTCTCCGGGCGCTCTTCCCGCTGCGGCTCCACCTCTGCACAAGAGAAGATAGAAGAACCAAGACATTCAAAGATCAAAGCCCTAAGCGCGCCCCGGCAAACAAGAATAATAAGCCTTTGGCTTACGCTGGGGGCTGCGCTGGGGGCTGCTCCTCGGAGCAGCGCTCGGGTCCGGCAGACTCGGCTCCGGCACGCCTCCTGTTGCCGCGGCCGCCGAGTCTTCCGCGACCTCGACCTCAACTGTAGGCACCTTGACCCTCTTCGCGCGCTGCTCCAAGGTCCTGCGATTACAAGCAACAAGCAAGGTCAAGCGTCAACAACAATCGAGATATAAAAATCAAGAAGGAGTAAGGTCTCGGGTCCTTACTCTTGGTCCTCCTCGTCGTCCTCGCTCAGCGCGGAGAAGTCGAACTCCACGGTGGGCGCGTCGGCGCGAGGAGCGGAGGATGAAGATTCCCTCGCGCGTTTCGGAGCCACCGGGGCTGGGGGCTGCGTAGGCCCAGCCCCTGTGGTGGCCGGCGCCCGAGAAGTGGGCGGAGCAGCTGCTCCGCTCCGAGAAGATCCTTGCCGGCTCGGTGCCGGCCTGCGGGACGCCTCTGCCGTGGCCGGCACGCCGGCCGCCCTTGGCGCGGCTTGGCTCGGCCGGGGAGCTGCCCGGCGAGCTGGCTGTTGCCGGGGCGCTCGCGTCTGCTCTCCCGTCGCCGCCTTGCGGAGACGCTTCAACGGGGACTGCTTCGGGCTTGCCGGGGGCGGGGAGCTCTCCGACGAGGAGAGGTCGTCGGCGTACAACTCTGTCGATCCGCCGGAGTCTTCGGCCTCCTCCTCCTCCCCCTCCTCTGCCTCGGCCGGCTCGTTGGGCCCAGCATCCGACGATGCGGCCCTCTTCCCCTTGGCGCCTCCGCCCCTCGCGGCGCCTCTGCTTCCTCCGGCGGTTCCCTCCATTGCCGCGGCCTCCGTCGCGATCCCACTGATCCCGGAGTGCCTCAGCGAGGGGATCACGGCGAGCGCGTCGGGAGGGAGCTCTAGCAGCTTGCGAATCTCCTCATTGTCCGCCTGGCTGGCGGCATCCGCGGCTTCCGCCTCCGCGGGTGTGTATCCAAAGTTTCCCGCCGCCGAGGCTGCGGCGACTTCTTCAGCGCGAGAAGCTATGTAAGCAATCTCTTGGTCGGTGGTGGCCCGCGTGTGCAGCTTAAGATCGTCCTTCTTCTCCAACACCTCCACAAGGCGGTCGTAGAACTCGAGGACGTCGATAGGCTTGGGCGCAATCCACGTGCGCTCCACTCCATGAGAGTCGCACGCGGGCATCATAGCGACAAGGCGATCCCGGGCGCTACTGGCGCAGAGCGGCACCACTCCCCGGGGAGCTCGGAAGTACTCGGGGTGTGCCGGGTCGAACTTGAAAAGTTCCCTGACCATACCCCGCAGCTCGAGTGTTGTGAAGTTAAAATTGAGGCCGGGGCGCAGCCTCATGATGTCTGCCGGGCCGCCATATTGCCACGCCGGCCTCTTCCGGTCTTGGAGGGGGGCGATCCGGCGACGAAGAAAGTCCGCGCCCACTTCAGCGACAGACAGCGGCGCCAAACGAAGACGCATGATCCTGACGAGAGCAATATCCAGCTTGGAGTCGTCGGAATCGAAGTTACTCCAATCCCTGCCGCGCACGATGGGCGATGTGCGCGGCGCGGTGAAGTGTTGCGGCCGCTCCTCGACGACCCAGCACCACTCCGCACGCCATTCTTCCCACTTGCCGCGGAGCTCCCCCGGCAAGTAGGCGGGTTTCTTATTCAGCCTGAACACCCAAGAGATTCCTCCGGAGAGGGGGGCGTCGGCCTCTACTCTGGGGATGAAAAAGTGCCTAAAGAGAGCTACGTTGGGCTGGATTCCTACGAAGTTTTCGCACATGTGTGCGAAAACGGACATGGTGAGGATGGCGTTGGGAGTGAAGTCGAGGAGGTGGAGGCCATAAGTATTCATGATATCGCAGAAAAAGTTTGAGAAGGGAGGGCACAGACCGCAGTGGAAGAAGGCTGCGAAAAAGTAATACCCGCCGGGGTAGTGATCCTTGGCGACGGCCGGGTAGACGCGCGTGCGGGGGTGCGCTGGGGTCTCCTTGGCCCAGAACCAATAATATTTGCTCCAAAGCTCCCGCGCGCCGAGCTTCGGCGCGAAAACGATGTGCTCCTTCCGCAACGCGACGAGCTTCGCCGCCTGATCTGACTTCTCCCGCTTGGACTTCTCCGCCTTCGCCTTGTCGGTCTTTGGGGCCATGGCGGACGCGGTGGAAGGAAGGGGACGAAGAGCTTGGTGGTGGCGGAGGAGTAGAGGCAAAGCGCAGAGGAATCTGAGGAAGAAGACGATGGCAATGAGTGCGCAGGGAGGGGAACCGCGCCGCTCTCTCTGCTTTTATGGGGGAGTGGGGGGCGTTTCGCCCTTCCCATTAAAGAAATCGTGGGCACGTCCCATCCCACGGCGCCGCAATCGACGCGTGCCGTTACCGTGGGGTGCGGCGGATAGGGAAGTGGATTCGGCGCGCCGCGGGCCGCGGGTGCCCGTGCACTGTTTTGGGCCTGGCCCAACAGCGCTCGGCACCGTGTGTGGCCCAGGCCCGGGGGCTCCTGTCGGTGTACTAAGGTAGGGGTGCCTCAGTACCCCAACTTGTGCACGGGCAGTTGCAGCCTCCCGCGGCAAGGTTTACTGCTGGCTCGCCGGAGACCTTCCTGCTCCTTATCTAACCATTCAAAAACAAAGTATACAAGACAGAAGACCAAGACCCCGGCAAGAGGAGCTTGCCGGGAAGGCCGTCCCAGGCTCAAGATTGCTTAACTAGCGCGAGGCCCTGGCAAGAGGAGCTTGTCAGGACGAATAGAAGATTTTATCTTAGAAGACCCGGCAAGGGCTCGGGGAGCGGCAAGCTTCCGGGCCCGGCAAGGTCGAGATCCCCGGCAAGGTGCTTGCCGGGGGAGGTGCGCTGTGTGCCCGCGCTCCAGCTCATCGGCCCACGCGTCGCCCTGGGGCCAATCCAGGGACGCGTGGCGGATGGCTGTGCAGCCTGGGGGACACGGTGGCACTCCACGGCTGAGGATCCATCGCCGTGGCAGACGGAGACGCAACGGCGGGAGCTTTTGGGGTCGACGGCGACGGGCATTAAATGCCCTTGTCCCCCACTGTTAAAGTAGGTATAGACCACTGTTCTGCACTGTAGCTCCACTGTTCCCGCACTGTTCCAACTACCACATCTTTTACATTTTTACCCCTTTCTCCTACGTTGACACCTGTCGGTGACCCCTTGCACTATAAAAGGAGGCCCATGCACAACGTGGAGGGGGTTCGAAACCTAGATCATTCTCACGCTCGTGTAGCTGCTTCTTCAAGCTCCGAGCGCCCAACTCAATACACAACCAAGCAGGAGTAGGGTTTTACGCATCCGTGCGGCCCGAACCTGGGTAAAACTGCCCGTGCATCTGCCTCGATCTGCTCTTCGTGCTCCCTCCGCCCTCGTACCGCACAGACAAGGGACTCCGGTCCCATAGGTGCTCGTGGCGGACAGTTTCCCCCGACACACCATCTCTTCACCGAACTAGTGCACCTATACAATTTACCATTGTATTGGGTGTGTTGGGTACACAAGAGACTTTTTGTTATTTGGTTGTGGGCTTGTTTGAGAGAGACCATCTTCATCCTACGCCTCCCATAGATTGATAAACCTTAGGTCATCCACTTGAGGGAAAATTTCTACTGTTCTACAAACTCTCCACCTGGAGGCCCAACACGAGTGTACAAGAAGAAGGTTGTGTAGTAGACATCAAGCTTCCATATAATACACATGATGTCAGTGTATTCCTTTCGATCTGGCCTGTCCAATCCGGTCCGACAGACAAACCATGTTGACCAGATTTGATGTAAAAGGACTCTAGATTATCTATATGCATTAAGTAATTTTGGGTCCGACCAGTTTCAGTCATATTTTTTATATTTGTACTACCGTTTGGTGCTTGATGACTCAAACTTGACTATATTCCATAAATGGTCGTGTGCACGTGATACAGAGGCCCAGGTTATCCCATTTCAGAAAAACATGAGAGTAGAGAGTGGACCGAATAGGGTCATTCAAACACTCCCGACGAACCCTACTCCATCACCAAGTTGGCTGCCGAAATGCTCGTCATGGCCTACACATGCTCCCTCATACGGGCTCCCAGCCATCACCACTTGGGGAAATAAAGTCGACTGCTCGCACTGGTTCCTAGTGAAGCTCATCACCAAGTTCATCCTCCACGCAATGTAGCATTCAACGTTGTGCTCCACCAAGGTGAGGTAAGTATGATGGCAGACCATGTAGTTCGTCCAACTCAGACTGCACGATAGAAACATCCTAGATGGAGTTGCAATCATTCATGAAACATTACACGAACTACATCAGAAAAATTCGAATGGGGTAATCTTTAAAACCGACTTCAGAAAAGCTTATGAAAAAGTAAAGTGCTCTTTTCTCCTACAAATTGTCAGAATGAAAGGTTTTTCTGCAGAGTGGCGTGCTCTAATCCTTAGCTTTCTGTCTGGAGGTAGTGTTGCCATTGAAGTCTGATGGTGTGTGCGATATACGTCATATAGTTCACTCGGATGAACTATTTGAGTTGAGCCAAGAGAACATAAATGGCTCAACTTAACAAGATGTGTGCGATATGCGGCAAACATGTCTGTAATCAGAAATGTGTGGGAAGACCGATAACAATACAGATGATTCCTGTTAACAAGCCGTGTGTGTTGTGAGCAAACGATTGCTGGTATACAATTGTTAGTGATTGATGAAATCATCACCGACGGGTTCCATTATTTAGTCCGTGTGCGATATGATTTTCTCTGTCTACTGAGCGTCAACATATATACTTAAAAAGATAGCATTGCAAAGTGAAATTTAGCATACAATTACGCAAGTGACTACACACATAACATTTGCACACACTAAAGTAAGCAATTACATGCATACTAAACTAGGAGAAATGAGGATCTAATCATCTACTTATCTTTTCGAGGACGCTTGCAATTGCTTTGATTTCGGCTGTATCCCTAGCTGTTTTGGGGAAGGAGGCACTTCCTCATGTCAACGATCTGCTTGTACATGTTGTAGCTGTAGCGACCACGATACGAATGGACCGAAGTCTCTGTGTTCCGTGTCATCCCTGGATCGATATGCTGACACACACAGTAAAAACAGGATTTATAATAGAGGTAAATCACATGTATTAAGTAACGTAAATACTATTACCTTAATCGATCATAGCGGAAGAAACAAGGTTGTGGATTCCCATCAACACCAACAGCAAAGTTGAGTGTAGAAACCGTAACCCTAACGTATCACTTAATCGTTGTAAGATAATCCTGCAACATAAAACATTGCAGCCCGAAAACGGGTCAGCACATGGAATATGCTGGCAAATTCACACTGTAATGATAATGATGAACAAAACCTACATCTACATGCATATATGGCTGGTGGAGGCTGTAAGGTTAAAGTTTTTGCGTAAAGCCAATTTTTCCCTACTTCAAAGGAATGCATTTTAATTAACTAACATTGTAGTTGAAACATTGTTGAGAAGATAGACATCCTCTCAACCCCAATTAAAAGTAATCATTAAACCCAACAAGTTAATTAAAGTAACATGATGAGATGCACATGATAATCCAAGTACTAGATACTCAAGACGTCCGTAACCGGGAACATGGCTAATCATGATCAGTTTGTACACTCTGCAGAGGTTTGTGCACTTTTCCCACAAGACTCGATCGCCTCCGTTTTTTTTCTCGCACTGCATGGTGTTTGAGAAACGGATGACCGAGACATAGTCTTTCAGAAGCGCTAGCACCTTACGATCGGGCGGACCGTACCAACCTACATCCCCTACATCTGCTAGTCCACCACTGTAAGAGTTCGCACAACTTACTCATACTATGCTAGAGCCCATAATAGCATTGTGGTTGCACACGGAAGTTTCTTGTATGAATAATCTCATGATCCCTTTGAGCCTGGGTGGCGGTCCAAAAGAAAAACAGGCAATCCTGGAATACCCAGATGCCTCAATCCACCCAAATGTGTATTAATGTTGCCACCTTAAGTTGAACCATTAATTAACAAACTCACATCTGTCATGGATTTCACTCACCCAATCCACGTCTACGAGCATAGCATGTCGTAGCAGCAAACGTAGAAGTAACTCCCAGGGGTTTGATTGTAATGCAGGTAATAGGTACTACCTCAAACTACTTCCCAATCCCACAAGTTAATTGATCCTACTCATGCAATGTGTGAGGGTTTGACTAATGCAATGAAAACTGGGTAATTGGAAAGCATGATCAAAGTGTTACTTGCCTGCAAAGCTGATGAAGATGATTCGCACTCAAAACTCTTGATAGATCTACTCGACACACTCCGGTCAATCTATCGTAAGCAAGCAATAGTAATCACACATAAGCAATCACTCAGAAAGATCAGACAGAGCGAATAAACAATTCGGAAAACTTCGAAAACACACGAATGACTCTTGAAACACAACACAATTTCCAACAGTACCAAAATTATGTGAATTTGGCCTTATCAGAAAGTTTAGGTCAAGAGCTTTGATTTGCAAAAAGAATCAACTCAAACGGAGTTACGAAACTCAAGTTATGATCAAAACAAGTTTGAATATAAAACTACTTGAATTCAAATTTTAAACTTTTCAAAAACATGTTTGAGTTGTATTACTGGAAAGAGGGCTTCGTAACGAAGACGTGGGCGTTGGTTTCGTTGAATTTGGACTAACCGGTAAAAAGATATGGCCGAAAGAAGATTAGGGACTATTCTATAAATAAAATATTCACATCTAAGTCCCTGGCCGAAATTAAACAGAAAAGAAAAACTTTAACGTACGAACGTTCATTTTCAAGTCCTAAAGGGTGAACGTTCACTGTATAGATCAAGCTAGAAAAAAAAAACTGATCTAAAAACTAAAACCTAACTAAACAGAAAAAAACGAGGCGGTTTATACCTAGCGGTTTTCCCGACGAAAACCGGGGTTCGGCGAATAAAACTGGGCGACAGTTTGGATCGGATCTCCGGCGAGCTCTTTAGAACTCCGGCGAGGGGAGGGCGGACGGCGGCGGGTCCGGGCAGGGCGGCGAGCGAGGCGAAGGGCGGGGCGAGGCGCATGCGGTGGTGAGGCGCAGACCTCGCGGGGCGGCACGGGGCGGCAGCCCGTAGCGGCGGCGGCGGCGGTGCGAGAGAGGGAAGAGAAGGGGCGGCGGCGGAGCAGATTTAAAGGGGGTGGGGAGCTTCTTGCGGAAGGGGGCGAAGGGGAGGAGTTCGACGCTGTCACGTCATCCATGGCGGCGGCGGCGGGAGTCCGTCCCGAGGACGAAGGGGGGCGACGGGGCGAGGACGAGCTGGGCCGCGGCCTGGCGGGCAGCTGGGCCGGCCCAGTTAGGAGGAACATTTTTTTCCTTTTCTTTAAACATTTTTTTTCTAACAGACAGAAAAATGAATAAAATCAAAATAAATAAAAATATCCTATAGACATATAATATATCAAACTTTGCAGAAAAATAAGCCCTACAACATGAACATTTTCCTACTGCCAAATATAATGCCCACAAAATCTAATAAATCAAAAGGTCCTACTGCTGCAATAAAAACCAATAAAAATCATTTTTTAAATACCAAAAAGAATTCAATTCATTTATCTCCAATTTTCTGCTGTAGGGAATCATGTTACCCCTTTTTCCATGTAATATATTTTGGAGAAAAATAATTTGAATAAAACCCAAATAACTCAATGTTTGAAATTGAGTTGCAGACAATTCAGAAAAACCTCCAAATCATATTTCCTATAATTTGAAGAAGTCATTTTATCTTCTCTCTGGAAAATCATTGAGTTGCTTAAAGTTTCTGAATTCGAGAATATTTCGAGGATGAATTTTCAAAATCCTTTCAAAGCCCTTTATCATTTAAAATAAATGGAAGAAGTCATATTATCTTCACTCTATAGTTTTGTGTTGAAAAGAATTTGAATTCCCTCGGAGATCAAAAAGCAAAGTGAAATTTTGGGAAAGTCATTTTATTCCCTCTCATTTAACTTTCAAAAGTTTCAAATTTCACTCAATTTCACTCAGCACATCAAACAGCAATCAAATCTATCTATTTATTATAACATTCCAAAATTTAGAATTTTGGGATGTTACAAACCTACCACACTTAAAATGAATCTCGTCCTCGAGATTCGGAGAGGCTAGCAAGAAATAGGTTAGGGTTTGGGGGTCTCTTAACAAATCACTGATTGGTATGGCCTAGTGTGCTACCACACTGAGGGACATGGATACGGTTCCATCAAAACTCAGGTACTCCATCCTTTGGGTTGACGGCGTCGGTCTTCTCAAATCTTCAAGGTAACTCCCCCTCTGGGGTTCTCTTCGGTAGGGGCATAACCTTTGCCCTCAATTCTTGTATCCTTTCATATTGATACGGTTCTTTCGAGACTGATTCTTATCTGACAGGTCTGGCGCCAATACTAAACAAATATCGGTCTCTCATGGGGTCATCAAATAATTTGTTGGGTCCCTGCAGAAAACGGGTGTAGGCTTCATCCTCACCGTATATCCTACGGTTGGCAACAGCATGCCGTGTACAATGGAGAAACTTTTATGCCATTCTAAGGTTTAAACAAAGTTTTGACATCGTCGTCTCTTTTCTATAGGTAAGTCACTCAGATTTACCATCCCGTATAGCAGAGGCGAATAATAAGAGTAAGTCGCAACATCATGCCGTGTACAATGGAGAAACTTCTATACCATTCTAAGGTTTAAACAAAGTTTTGACATCGTCGTCTCTTTTCAATAGGTAAGTCACTCAGATTTACCATCCCGTATAGCAGAGGCGAATAATAAGAGTAAGTCGGTATGGTGATCAATCCATCCCGCACCCAAATCATTACCTTGTATATGGTTTGGTGAATCTCATATTCTAACACTCGGTCATCCTCACAAGCATTGCAGAATTTTCTCTTGTCCACGAACTAAGTTCGGAGAAATCCATTGATTCTGCAAGCCAAACAAAACATCTAACGTTTCTTCAACCCTCCGGTTTAACGTAACCACCTATAAAATCGTATGTTGGCCAAGTCGTAACTTCTTCCAGGGTTTTCCTTCAGCAAGAGTGTGCTTGCTTTCTTGACAGGTCCTGGGGCCTGTGTGTTATGGCCCATCTCGCCACTAGTAACTCTTGGTCTCATCACTGGGTTTGCAAAATGCTCATACTTCCAACATCCAACTTCCTTGGCTCTCTTAAATCCATCCAAGTATCCTTTACTTCTCCAGGTTAGAACTACGATGTAATTACTTAGACTCATCCTTGGGCAATCCACTCCAAGTCTGACGTAACTAACCACTAGCTAGTGTATTCAGGTAATGATATTGGATTCTACCACACTTAAAATGAAAAACACTAGTTTCTTCAAAATCATATTCCATGCATCATGTCTTCACTCATCACCTTTGTAGTAACAACTCATAGAATCCAAATCAATACCATGATGCCAACTATATTGATTTTCAACTTACTACGATCTACTGCACTTCCATTGCATGCTTCAACTCCAATACTCAGCACAAAACTCCTTCTCCTTGGTATAACCTATAGCAAAATGCACTGCTTTACTACAGCAGAAACATAACACTTCTGACAAGTCTCGTGGTTCCCTTATGTAGCCTCCTTTAGGTCCTCGGCTTGGGGTTCACGTCAGAACTTGTGTATCCTTAACTCAATCCTTGGGGTTACTGTAGTTCCATACTCCAGCATTACACCCTCGTGAAATCCAATCATACTTCTTTCCTTCATACTCTTGGGGTATACTTCATATCAAAATAAACCCCATCTTATCTGTGCAAACTCCACTAATTGGGGCAACATATTTCTTCCTATGGGTCCAGGGTTCACACAGTGAGGTAGCACTAAACAAAATGCATTGGTTCATCCATAATCCGTATTCTCCTCATATCAAATCTTTTATTACTTCTTGAACCAGTATTCACTACTCCAGTTACAAAGGGGCTTCACTACAAATGTTGCCATACACATAGTGGGGTATGGTCAAACATTCCTCGCATCTTCATTCCTTTGTCCTAGCTAAGGGTGCTTCAATCCCACTGGAATTGTCTTATGTGATTCTTAAACCCATCAATCTTTTGCTTCATCCTATTGGTCGTGTGTTTCATCTCCATCATCTCTGCATGCATCATACTCAGGCATCCATGGGTAAAACGAAGTCTTGCTTCGAGTATTTCTCCAATCTGAAGTATGGCCTCCATAGCAGCTTCACGAACAGAATCGAAGAATGTTGTTCGTGGTACTCGGGAGATGAAAAAGTATTGACCCTTAGTTTTTGGGCAAACTCCTTTCACACAGTGGAGGTGTACCTCCACGTACCAAAGTTAAACTCCATTCTCCATGAAGGGATAACCCTTGTAAACTGCATGTCCTACTAGTTGAATATGCTTCATCATGTCCTGCAGGATCTTTGGATAATCCTGATCACTAGTCAGGGTCATGATGGTTTCCGGGCCTTTGAGAAAAGACTCGTAAAGGGTTGTCATCTATAGGCATAAGACAGAAGGGGTTCTCAGGACAACATACAGACATTCCTTGGGTAAAACGGGGTCTTTTGTCCGAGAAAGGTTTGGGTCAACTTCTCCAAAGGTTCTAGGTTTTAGTCAGGGTGAGAATAGCAAGAGAGGCACTAACATTCATCCAACAACTCACAACTTTTCCTTCTTGGATTCCAAAATATCAACTTCTATTGCTTCGCAAACTATTACAATGTTATTTTCCATACTCAACTCAACATTGTAATAAAGGTGTACTCCATATTTAGCTACATGCTTCATTCTACTATCTAGATCTCAACTACTCTTCTCAACATTTCCTCTGGTCTGAACCTTCTCTTGGCAATATGCTCTACTTCCTTGTAGTGTAAACTAATGTCATAGGACAATCTAGGGCTTCATGGTGACTATCCTGGTTCACTAGGTTCTCTGATTCCTGGTTAGGCAGTTGATAGCATAATGACCTAAATCCTTGCACCGATAACATGTGATGTCACTCAGATCCTTTTCCGCAGATATTGGGTTGTTCTGGGGACACATGCTCTTTCTCTTCCTCGACTTCTTCGTTCCTATCAATTCTTCTATATTCTGTGGATCAAACTCCACTTCTTCTGTCGGGAAGTCTCCCAGATACTCTTGACTTTCCCTCGTGCATTGCTGTGAAAGATGTCCTTTCTTTCCACATGAGTAGCAAGCATGGGAGTAATATCTGTTTAGGCCTTCTCCATCAGGGTCATCAATATCTTCCTCCATCGCGGATTCCTTTAAGGTTTCCTCGAGGACTTCTTTCATTGCTTCTTTCCTCTGCTGGACAGTTCGTTGCACCATGGGGTAAATGTGACACTGAGCAGGGTAGTGGGTAGTCCCTTCACATAAGAAACAAGTAATCTGTCTAGTTGGGCATACTTCAGCTAGGTGACTTCCTTCACAATTAGGGCATTCATCCTTGTGCTCCTCCTAGGTGTGTCCTATTTCTCCACAAATCCTACAGGGACAAGGTTTCTTCTTCGGCTTGTCACCACGCTCTCAGATTAGACGGGGTCCTAACAGAGTCTTCTTGAACTCTTCCCAATTTTCTTCTCTATTACATCCTTGTATGTCTTGATGCATCTTCCACCATGTTACTGCACTTTTTGTAAAGTACTGAAGAGCGTATTGAACATCATACTTCCTTGCTACCAAATTTTTCCTGAAGTGATCGTCCATGTTTTGTATCCATAGCTCTGCCTCCGGTTGGGTCATCGGTCCAGAGACTTCAAACCTATCTTCAGTCATCCTCTATTGGGTCCAAAGGTTTTGGGATGGGATTCAGAAGAGGTAGAGAGAGATACACTCAATACAGACAATAGTTTTTTTAAAAGATGGGTTTTAGTTTGTGGCTGTCGGAAAAACATCAAACAAACGACGGCTCACAATTGTCGTATCTAACGTAAATACATAACAGGGGTTTAGTCTTCTAAAGGTCATCATCTCTTCAAAGTTGTCAACTCTTCAATCCTTCGGAGTATCCATGGTTGTAGCTTCAACACTTCCAATGCATGGTAAAATCCTCTTTACTCCGAAGTGATCCAAATGGTAAAGGGGTATTGTCTATCTATTTAAGGTCAAAGGGAAGACTTGACAAAGCTCAGAAAAGAAGAGAGATAAGATGTTTTTTGAAAAAGATAGTTTTAGAGGAATCATTTCCTATGGTCTGGCTAGTTTCTAGGGTCACGTCCTACAGTCAACATGTGCTCTGATACCATCTTGTAGCGACTACGATCCGAATGGACCGAAGTCTCTGTGTTCCGTGTCATCCCTGGATCGGTATGCTGACACACACAGTACAAACAGGATTTATAACGGAGGTAAATCACATGTATTAAGTAACATAAATACTATTACCTTAATCGATCATAACGGAAGCAACAAGGTTGTGGATTCCCATCAACACCAACGGCAAAGTTGAGTGTAGAAACCGTAACCCTAACGTATCACTTACTCGTCGTAAGATAATCCTGCAACATAAAATGTTGCAGCCCGAAAACGGGTCAGCACATGGAATATGCTGGCAAATTCACACTGTAATGATAATGATGAACAAAACCTACATCTACATGCATATATGGCTGGAGGAGGCTGTAAGGTTAAAGTTTTTGCGTAAAGCCAATTTTTCCCTACTTCAAAGGAATGCATTTTAATTAACTAACATGGTAGTTGAAACATTGTTGAGAAGATAGACATCCTCTCAACCCCAATTAAAAGTAATCATTAAACCCAACAAGTTAATTAAAGTAACATGATGAGATGCACATGATAATCCAAGTACTAGATACTCAAGACGTCCGTAACCGGGAACATGGCTAATCATGATCAGTTTGTACACTCTGCAGAGGTTTGTGCACTTTTCCCACAAGACTCAATCGCCTCCGTTTGGTTTCTCGCATTGCATGGTGTTTGAGAAACGGATGACCGAGACATAGTCTTTCAGAAGCGCGAGCACCTTACGATCAGGCGGACCGTACCAACCTACATCCCCTACATCTGCTAGTCCACCACTGTAAGAGTTCGCACAACTTACTCATACTATGCTAGAGCCCATAATAGCATTGTGGTTGCACACGGAAGTTTCTAGTATGAATAATCTAATGATCCCTTTGAGCCTGGGTGGCGGTCCAAAAGAAAAACAGGCAATCCTGGAATACCCAGATGCCTCCATCCACCCAGATGTGTATTAATGTTGCCACCTTAAGTTGAACCATTAATTAACAAACTCACATCTGTCAGGGATTTCACTCACCCAATCCACGTCTACGAGCATAGCATGTCCTAGCAGCAAACGTAGAAGTAACTCCCAAGGGTTTGAATGTAATGCAGGTAATAGGTACTACCTCAAACTACTTCCCAATCCCATAAGTTAATTGATCCTACTCATGCAATGTGTGAGGGTTTGACTAATGCAATCAAAACTGGGTAATTGGAAAGCATGATCAAAGTGTTACTTGCCTGCAAAGTTGATGAAGATGATTCGCACTCAAAACTCTTGATAGATCTACTCGTCACACTCCGGTCAATCTATCGTAAGCAAGCAATAGTAATCATACATAAGCAATCACTCAGAAAGATCAGACAGAGCGAATAAACACTTCGGAAAACTTCGAAAACACACGAATGACTCTTGAAACACAAAACAATTTCCAACAGTACCAAAATTATGTGAATTTGGCCTTATCAGAAAGTTTAGGTCAAGAGCTTCGAGTTGCAAAAAGAATCAACTCAAATGGAGTTACGAAATCAAGTTATGATCAAAACAAGTTTGAATATAAAAGTAGTTGAATTCAACTTTTAAACTTTTGAAAAACATGTTTGAGTTGTATTATTGGAAAGAGGGCTTCGTAACGAAGACGAGGGCGTTGGTTTCGTTGAATTTGGACTAACCGGTAAAAAGATATGGCCGAAAGAAGATTAGGGACTATTCTGTAAATAAAATATTCTCATCTAAGTCCCTGGCCGAAATTAAACAGAAAAGAAAAACTTTAATGTACGAATGTTCGTTTTCTAGTCCTAAAGGGTGAACGTTCACTTTATAGATCAAACTAGAAAAAAAACCTATCTAAAAACTAAAACCTAACTAAACAGAAAAAACGAGGCGGTTTATATCTAGCGGTTTTCTCGAGGAAAACCGGGTTCGGCGAATAAAACCGGGCGACGGTTTGGATCGGATCTCCGGCGAACTCTTTAGAACTCCGACGAGGGGAGGGAGGACGGCGGCGGCTTCGGGCAGGGCGGCGAGCGAGGCGAAGGGCGGGGCAAGGTGCATGCGGTGGCGAGGCGCAGACCTCGCGGGGCGGCACGGGGGGGCAGCCAGCAGCAGCGGCGGCGGTGGAATTGTGCGGCAGCGGCGGCGGTGCGAGAGAGGGAAGAGAAGGGGCGGCGGCGGCGCAGATTTAAAGGGGGTGGGGAGCTTCTTGCGGAAGGGGGCGAAGGGGAGGAGTTCGACGCGGTCACGTCGTCCATGGCGGCGGCGGCGGGAGTCCGTCCCGAGGACGAAGGGGGGCGACGGGGCGAGGACGAGCTGGGCCGCGGCCTGGCGGGTAGCTGGGCCGGCTCAGTTCGGAGGAACAATTTTTTTTCTTTTCTTTAAACATTTTTTTCTAACAGACAGAAAAACGAATAAAATCAAAATAAATAAAAATATCCTATAGACATATAATATATCAAAATTTGCAGAAAAATAAGCCCTACAACATGAACATTTTCCTACTGCCAAATAAAATGCCCACAAAATCTAATAAATCAAAAGGTCCTACTGCTGCAATAAAAACAAATAAAAATCATTTTTTAAATACCAAAAAGAATTCAATTCATTTATCTCCAATTTCCTGCTGTAGGGAATCATGTTACCCCTTTTTCCATGTAATATATTTTGGAGAAAAATAATTTGAATAAAACCCAAATAACTCAATGTTTGAAATTGAGTTGCACACAATTCAGAAAAACCTCCAACTCATATTTCCTATAATTTGAAGAAGTCATTTTATCTTCTCTCTGGAAAATCATTGAGTTGCTTAAAGTTTCTGAATTCGAGAATATTTCGAGGATGAATTTTCAAAATCCTTTCAAAGCCCTTTATCATTTAAAATAAATGGAAGAAGTCATATTATCTTCACTCTAGGGTTTTGTGTTGAAAAGAATTTGAATTCCCTCGGAGATCAAAAAGCAAAGTGAAAGTTTGGGAAAGTCATTTTATTCCCTCTCATTTAACTTTCAAAAGTTTCAAATTTCACTCAATTTCACTCAGCACATCAAACAACAATCAAATCAATCTATTTATTATAACATTCCAAAATTTAGAATTTTGGGATGTTACATTAGCTCATGTACGCCTCCTTGGCCGCGAACATGACGTGAGCTTTGTCGAGTTTCTCCGTCCAGGTCGAGTGCCAGGCACGCTTCTCCTTGTTGCAGGAATCCTTCATGTCAATGTAGTAGGGGTCGATGATGGCCTCGGTGAACCAGCGAGTCCTTCTCATGCTCCTAGCTGCCCCAGATCTCATATTGGCCCAGGATGTCGACAAGATTCTAGCAAGCGATGCCCGAATTATGAAGCACCTTTGCAGTGCTGGTGATGTCCACCGTAGCGAACATGTAGTGGAAGTTGTTGACAAACCTGGCAAAACACTCGCAAGGCCTTGTTGCCCGGTAGTAGTGGTATACTAGGGCGTGCTTGCGCATGCACATCTGGGTGACGGCGACCTTGGGATGAGACCCGACACGAGTGCAGGTGTACTCGAGGTTGAAACCCACAACCTTGTACTTCTCCTCGGCAAGCAACAGCTTTGTGATGTGGATGGAGTGCTCCACCCGACCGGGTTGTTGGTGTACACCACCGAGAGCTCCGTGAACCTTCTGTGGGTGTCCACCAAGGCATGCATGGTGAATTGTTGCTCGTCGTCGGCAGCCGCTCGGAGCGCCATTGGGTCCGCCCAGGATACCCTCTAAGAATTTATTATGGTGGGTGTGCTTCTTGCAATGGTGGGGCGCGATCGAAAGGTTGAAGAGACAAATGGGTTAAATGGCCAGCTAGTAATCATTACGTCTTGTCATGTCATTCATAGCGGAGGATTCCAATGCATGCTTGATAACACTGCACGGCACGCGTTTCCTTTGACCGCGCGTGGGCTCGAAGAGGCGCCAAATGTATCGTCAATGAGCCTGTTCCCGCGCTACCGTGCAGTTTATCACACAAGTTTACCGCAAGGCTAGTTTGGCCACGCGTAGGCTAGAAGAGGGGCAAATCGTGGGCGTTTATTAGCAAAATGCTTTGTAAAAATGAAGTGTGTGGAATGACTTCGTTCATATGTTTACCCATGGGTGATGAGGTCAAAGTTACATAGAAGGGTGATGATGGACACTCGAGTGCGGTAATTCATTCTGCACTCTACTATGCACACGGTTGAAGAAACCAAATGTGTTGAATAATGTCGAAGATCACAGTCGAGTTAGCTATACAGATCATGTGCTATGAGATCGACAATGTAAACAGATTCGAGAATGGTTAATAAAATCTGAGTCCATTGCATATTAATGTCAAAATAGTGCTACCAATTTACGAGTCTCATTTGATACCATTTCAACGATTCTACCACAAAAGCTCAAAATATTACAAGGTTCAAATTCCAGAGTTATAAGGTTCAAACTGATATTATAAGATTACAAGGTTCAAACTGATATTAGAAATGAAATTCAGCTCATTATCTGCTAACACTCGTGTTGATCCCCTGAACATGGATATCAGAGAGGTTCAAACTAATATTAACACTTCTAAGTCTGGTTTCGAAACCTTATAATTTTTGCAAAGGCGTCAACCACTAAGAAGTCATGTATGGGGTTGACATGATGACTTCCGATTACTCTGTCATCTAAAGTTCCAAAATAAAATTCAGCATTTTCGGAGCCTATTCCCTTCTGCCGCAGTTGCTGGCGCTGATCAACAAACCACTCATTTTTTTGAAATAAATGTAGGTCAAACCTCATTACCTTCAGCACCCTTGCTCTGACAACAAAGAACTTGGCGAATATAATATCCAGTAAGGTCCCTCGTTAGGAGTTCAAGGTAATATATGAGAGATGCAGATCTACGCATTCGACGTGATTGTTATACTGTATCACATTATCTACCACCGGGCCTAATCTTATCTGCAAAATAAGAAAATGTGTTAGTGCCTACATGTAGTTTTCAACACTACTACATGCCTATTTGGTTTGCTGGATTTGTGAAATGCACTAACATGCCATCTTCGATCCGACATGATTAACATGGTCATTTGATTACAATCTAGAAAATTGTACTCTTCTTCACAAGAGTTGGAGTGGATGAAAAGTTCCATAAGAAAACTTGTACAGATGAATCCAAAGGAGAAATGCTTATGGATTGTGACCATATGGATCAAGCAATCAATATTAGGGGGACATGTATGTACTGAAATGCTCCAAAAATACTTCAGAAACCGTAGTACATTGTCATTGTATACTTGGAAAAATGTGTCACGAATTTAACTCCCATATGGTTAACATTTAACAGGAAAGAAACATCACCTCAATATATAGCTTCTCCTGGCACGGAAAGCATCTCAGGAAACGGACAACTTGATCCAGGTTGGGGCCAATAGATTCTAGTGCCAAGAGCTTCATTGTGCGTAGTTTCGGGGTCAAGCTTGTCGGAATCATTTTCTGGATCACAAACAAACATACATCTTCAAAATTAGAAATAATGTTAATTTGTAGAAGGAGAGGTAGAAGGCGGCTGTTGTACCTGAACGGGTGTGGATCCAGTAACAAGTTCGAAGTATGTGTTAGACGAGTAGCCGACCACTGTCAATTTCGGTGCAGAAATGACATTGATTCTTGTTGGACCTTCCTGATCAACTACAAGTAATATCTCAAGTTCAGGTCTGTCCTCAATGTCCATACAGGGGTACACATCTTGTGATGTCTTCTTGCCGCACCAGTAACACACATAAATAGTCCGGAGAGTCGTGGAGGTGATGTGGAAGCTACTCAACCCATTGATCGCCTGAAGATGAAGGTACTCGAGTGATGTATAGCCACAGAGCAGGCGCTCCATGTCACCGTTTGGGAGGCAGACGGCGATGATCTTTAGGTGCTTCAGTCGTGGTAGAATAAGAGCGGACGCATCATTAAGGTGGGGGGAATGATAGTTCCTGAACTTGGCGACGCGCAGCGTGGGCGCGAGGCGGAGCATGGACGTTGGCAGCAAGCGCATATGCCCATCATAAAAGGTGAGCTCCTCGAGCTGAAATAGGGCGGGGGATCGGAACTAGTCGTCAAGATTGGCTCGGTCTTGCCGTTGGAACGGAACTTGCCATTCTAAGGCCTCTAGATGTGCCAGGGTGACTGCCAAGGATCTTGGAGAACACATCCAAGCTATTGTGATAGCCATGGCAGAGCTCGTGGGTGTTGATCCGGTCGAGAGGGGTGGAGTTACATAGGGGCCGCCATGATACGTCTCCAACGTATCTATAATTTTTGATTGTTCCATGGTATTATATTATCAGTTTTGGATGTTTAATGAGCTTTATTATACACTTTTATATTATTTTTGGGACTAACTACTAACTAAAGGACCAGCGCAAATTGATGTTTTTGCCTATTTCAGTGTTTTGCAGAAAAGGAATATCAAACAGAGTCCAAACGGAATGAAACCTTCAGGAGAGTTATTTTTGGAACAATATCGACACAGGAGATTTGGAGTACACGCCAGGGAGCGAACGAGGCGGCCACGAGCGCAGGGGGAGCGCCCCCACCCTCATGGCCCCCCCATGGCTCCCCTGACGTGCCTCTTCCTCCTATATATACCTACGTACCCTGAGACCATCGGGGAGTACCACGAAACCCTAATTCTACCTCCGCAACCTTCTATACCAGTGGGATCCCATCATGGGGCCTATTCCGAAGCTCCACCGGAGGGGGCATCGATCACGGACGGCTTCTACATCAACACCAAAGCCTCTCCGATGAGTTGTGAGTAGTTTACCATAGACCTTCGGGTCCATAGTTATTAGCTAGATGGCTTCTTCCCTCTCTTCGGATCTCAATACAAAGTTCTCCTCGATCTTCTGGGATATCTATTCGATGTAATTCTTTTTGTAGTGTGTTTGTCGAGAATCGTTGAATTGTGGATTTATGATCAAGATTATCTATGAACAATATTGGATTCTTTTCTGAAATCTTTTATGCATGATTTAAATATCTTTGCAAGTCTCTTCGAATTATCGGTTTGGTTTGGCCTACTAGATCGGTAGTTCTTGCAATGGGAGAAGTGGTTAGCTTTGGGTTCAATCTTGCGGTGTCCTTTCCCAGTGACAGCAGGGGCAGCAAGGCACGTATTGTATTGTTGCCATCAAGGATAAAAGATGGGGTTTATATCATATTGCTTGAGTTTATCCCTCTACATCATGTCATCTTGCTTTAGGTGTTACTCTGTTCTTATGAACTTAATACTCTAGATGCATGTTGGATAGAGGTCGATGTGTGGTGTAATAGTAGTTGATGCAGAATCGTTTCGGTCTACTTGTCACGGACGTGATGCCTATATACAATGATCATGCCAAGATATTCTCATAACTATGCCCTTTTCTATCAATTGCTCGACAGTAATTCGTTCACCCACCGTAGAGATCTGCTATCATGAGATAAGCAACTAGTGAAACCTATGGCCCCCGGGTCTATCTTCATCATATTAATCTTCCATCAACTATTTATCTTTACTTTACTTTTGTTTTGCAATCTTTACTTTTAGTTTCCATATCAAAAATACCAAAAATATTATCTTATCATCTCTATCAGATCTCACTTTTTCCAGTGGCCGTGAAACGATTGATGTGACACCCCGAGACCGGTGCGCCAGGTGTCAGCCATTTATTCGTCGTCGTTGCCATGTCATCTACTTGCGTGTTGCATCTCTGCCTTGTCATCGTGTGCAATGCATCATCATGTTTTAAAAACTTGCATCCGTCCGAGTCCGCCCATCCTCTCCGTTGTCCGTTCTGAGCTCATACACACTCGCCCGCGCCCGCGGCGCCTCCGAATATTTATTTTGTGAGTGGCCAAAAAACATTATCGGAATGGGTTGAAACATGGCGTGTGGTCTTATTATAGTGTAGACAGGCTGCCTGCCGAATTTCATCGCATTCGGAGCTCGTTTGTTAGCCCAACGGTTAACCGTGTTAACCACCGCAAGCCTTTTGTCTTTTGGCCCAACACCCCTTTCCAACAGCCACCAAGCCCATTCTAACCCCCTCCATGCTCTTGGCCGTTCGATCACGATTGCGTGGACGCGAACGGCTCCTCATTTGGACACTCCTAGCTCCCTCTATCTATAAATATGTGTCTCCCCCCGAAAATTCTCGTAGATCAAACCCTACCCCCATCGTCCTCCGCGCAGCCGGACATGTCCGCTCGCCGCCGGACATGTCCAGCCACCTCCACGTCGCCCGGGCCAATCCCAGGCCGCCACCTCAGCAAACCCCGCCGCCTCAGCCAACCCGCATCCGCCACGTGGCTCTTCCACGTCCTCCCCGCGCCTCCCGACCGCGCGGCCGTCGGGACCCGGTTCGGGCCCGCCCGGGCCCGGATCTCATCGCTGCCGCACGCGCAAGTCGCGCCCCCACGCCTCCTCGCCACGGCGCCGCATCGCCGCCGCTAGCTCGCTGCCGTGCCTCCGCCACCGGCAACCTCCACACCGCCGGCCACCATATCTCACCGCCGCCGGCGTCATCGAGCTCGCCGCCTCGAGGTCCGACACCTCGTCGCTGCCCGCCACCAGATCTGGTTGGCCTCCGCCGCCCTTGCCCGTTCCCGGCCGGATCCCGCCGGCAGGACCCCGTCCCCTCGCCGGGAGACCAGCAAGACATCGCCGCCGCTCGGCCATCGTCGGGAGGACGACGCCGCTCGATCCAGGCGCCTCGCCTTCCTGGGCCACGGCCTTGCCCCGGCCGGCCACATGGGCCAGAGCCCAGCCGGCCTCCTCCTCTCCTGGGCCGCCTGCCCTGCCCTCAGCGTGGGCCGGCCCAGCCCGCCTCCTCGTCAGCTCCGCCAGGCCAGCCACCGCACGCCTCATGGGCCGGCCCATCTCGTCCAGCCGCCGGCCTGCCCGCTCTGGCCAAACTCCTCCTTCCGTCGTCTTGGGCCAGGCCCATGGTGAGCGTCCCCTTTTCCCCGCCCCGTGCGTCATATAGTTTTCTGCGCCCAATTTTCGTTTTAGAAATTTGGCCAAGTCCTTTTCTGTTTATATTCTGTTGCATACTTTGCATGCCTGTAGCTAATTGTGTGTATGTCCAATTTGAGTGTTTGATATGTCAAAATGATCGTGGTGATATGCTCTACACTTTCTTCCATTGTTCCATGCTTGTTTGACTTCATCTAGATGCTCTAATATCTGTTGCAAGAGTGCTACTTGTTATAAACTGTTGTTACTTGTTATTTTGTTGCCATGTTTGAGATGTGATAACTTGGTGCATGTTTATCCAAATGGAGCATATGATATGTCAAAATGTTCATTGTGAAATGTACTACATGATGGTTGCTGTAGCATGCTTGTTTGAGTTCATATTGCCATGTTAATCTTTGTTGCAAAAGTTCATTTGGTTGTTAAGTGCTGAAACTTGTTCTGAGATGCTGATTTCACTTGCTCTTTGCTATTGGTGTGTTTGTCTTCATGCCACATGTCTAGATGTTTTAGAAGCACCATTATATGGTCTTTGCTGTGGTGCATTTAACTTTCCATGATATGCCTTATGTTGACTTAAACAAGCTTGTAAACATGCCATGTTGTTATTGTTGTTTTATACTTAGTGAAAAAACTGCTAAGTCTGGAATCTGTTATAACCTGATGCTATGTTTGCTTGATGCCCCACTCAAATCCATGCTTGTTTTGGAGTGGCCAATGATCATGTCTTGTTCTCCATGTTAGGGTCTATCCATTCATGCCCTTACTTGGACATATGGCTTGCTATTGCTTATTTATTTCTTGCTCTTAAGTTGCTATAAATTATAACTGTCAGGATTTTATCAGCATGTTCAACTTGGTGTAGGTTGTTGCTATTGATCCATGCCTCCTATGGAGTTGCTCCAATGGAGTTGTTTGCTGTAGGATATGTCTACTACATGTCCATGCTCTTTATGTTCTTATTAGAGTTGATATGCTTGTTGTTTTGTGCCTCCGAAGGCAGCATCGTGATGATGTTTTTGCCTTCCCAGATTTCGGAAGTCTGGATAATTTTATTGCAACTTGCCATCCTTGTTTAAATGTGTTCCAGCAAGAGTTTGGGTGTGTTCTAAGTTCATGCTTGTTAAGTATCATGTCTACTTCACATCCATGCTTCTTGTTAACATGTTTGAGTGCTGTAGCCTATATATATCTTGCTCCAAAGTTGCTATGTGGTTGTTTACTTCAGCTTTGCATTGTATCTTGTTTTGCTCGTATCTTTTAGCCCGTTGCTCCGTTTTGGGTGTCCTCTATATGAAACTTGTGTGATTTTGCATGTAGAATCATAATATCATGGTGTTTTCATGTTTGGAGTGTGTTTGCTTCATGTTTGGGTGCATCTCACACCGTTGCGTTGCTTGTCTTCTTTTGCTCATATCTTCTAGGCCGTAGCTCCGAATTAAACAAACTTTATATGAAACTTGACTAGAATTTCATGTAGATCATCATGGTGCATGTTAACCTGCTGTTTAACAAATTTAACTTAAGGTTTGTTCAGATATGGACTAATTTCAAATTATGCATATGAGGGCTTACCGGTTTTAGTATATGTTGATTCCGGCCTCATTTAAACTTGTTGGGTGAGGTTGTTCTTGAGTGCTTCCTACCTTGACATGTATTGCATCATATATAGACTTGTCGTGCATCATACTTGGTTGAGCATATTTTCATGTCTTGTGTGGTGTGTTTACCGTGTTGCTTGCTTGTTCTCGTTAGTGCTTGTTCCGTTGCGTTCGTGAGGATTCGTTCGACTTCACGTGGTTCTTCTTCGAGGCTTCTTCTTCGTCTTCTTCATGAACCCGTTCTTCTACCTTTCGGGATCTCAGGCAAGATGACCATACTCTTGGATACCTTTACTATCATTGCCATGCTTAGTTGTCTCGATGCTTTCGTTACATGTCGCGCTACCCATCATTTATGTCAGCCCAAAAGCTATCTCCACATCTTTTCTAGCCGCTGCCTGAGCATTGAAATCAAGATTTTTCTTACCTTCCGGTTTTTTCAATGGATTCACTAATATTTTCCACTTTGGGTAGATGCCATCTGCAAGATAGTAGACATTGTTGTATGTATGGCCACTTGCTACAAACTGCACCGATGGAAGTTCACCATTTGCAATCTTATTCATCAGCGGTGACCGGTTGACAATGTTGATGTCATTCAAAGATCCAGGCATTCCAAAAAAGCATGTCAAATCCAAGTCTCTTGATCGGCCGCCGCTTCAAGGATTATAGTGGAACCCTTTATTTGGCCATAGATTTGCCCATGCCATGCCTTTGGGAAATTCTTCCAACTCCAATGTATGCAATCTAGTGAGCCAAGCATACCTGGAAGCCACGACCTTTGTTCATTTCCAATAGCCTTGTGACATCTTCAGCATTGTGAGATCTCAAATACTCCTGGCCAAACACTTGCACAATTCTAACTGCGAAGCGCTTGACACACATGACGGCTTGACTCTCACCCATGGCCAAGTGATCATGAACTAGATCAGCAGGGATACCGTATGCCAACATACGCAAAGCGGCTCTCACCTTTTGAAAGGTGTTATGCCCAAGCTCTCCGGCGGCATTCCTCCTTTGTTGAAAAAACCGGACATGGATCACTAGTTTCTCTGCAATGCGCCTGAACAACTCGATGCTCATCCTAAACCGGCGCCGGAAGTACGACTCGGGGTACACGGGATTATACGCAAAATAGTGCCTGATCAATCTGTTGTGGGCATCAATCATATCCCTCCAAATTTTCTGCCGACCCATAACCGAACCACCGTGCTTTTGTTTTTTATTGATGTGCATAGCTCGGATCATTGCAAGATCCTCCCCCTCTTTAATGTCAAATTATTCTTTGGAAGAATCATATGACGAACTCATCTACAATGTTCAATTTAAACTAGGATATAAAAACTATAATGTTCATGTAAAAATGTGAAGTTGGAGGCAACACAAACCTTGCGGGCATTTTGTCGAACACCTTGAGAGCGCCTAGCGGCAGTGTGCGGCTGGGCACTGTTCGTCGGAGGACTGCCACGCGCAAGGGGAGGCGGTGACTAGAGCGAGACGGAGGAAGCAGCGGCGGCGTGGGGATAGGCCGAGGAAGCGCCAGAACGGTCGTCGGAAGAAATGGGGTGGTGCGGGAGGTGGTGGCCCCAGGGGCTGGATGGGGTAGGTGGAGTCGCCAGCGGGCACTCGAATATCCAGCGCGCGGGAGCAAGCGCAGCAAATAAACAGCGCGCGATGGCATTTCGGCCACGCGCTGAAGTAGTTATGCTGTGCACACGGCTTTTGCGCCTCAGCTGGATACAGCGGTAGTGCGCACGCCAAAAACACTAATTTTTCGGCGCGGTGCTTATATAGCGCGTCTGTTGGAGATGCTCTAAGGCTCAAGCTGGTTGTCAGATATCATACAAAACATGATCATCTCATACAATAACGTATAACTCATCACGTCTTGACCATATCACATCACAACACGCCCTTCAAAACAACTTAGACATCCTCTACTTTGTTGTTGCAAGTTTTATGTGGCTGCTACGGGCTTCTAGCAAGAATCGTTGTTACTTACGGCACAAAACCACAACGGTGTTTCGTCAAGTTTGTTCTTTTAACCTTCTTCAAGGATCGGCTGCAGTCAGATTTGATTCAACTAACGTAAGAGAAATAGACACCCGCCAGCCACCCTTAAGCAAAACTAGTTGTGTGTCTGTCGGTGGACCCGGTCTCATGAACACGGTCATGTAAGGTTGGTCCAGGCAGCTTCATCCCACAATACCGCCGAATCAAAATAAGACGTTGGTGGTAAGCAGTATGACTATCACCGCCCACACCTCTTTGTGTTCTACTCGTGCATATCATCTACGCATAGACCTGGCTCATGATGCCACTGTTGTGGACCGTAGCATGCACTTTCAAAAAAATTCCTACGCTCACGCAAGATCTATCTAGGACATGCATAGAAACGAGAGGGGGAGAGTGTGTCTACGTACCCACGTAGACCGAAAGTGGAAGAGTTTAACAATGTGGTTGATGTAGTCGAACTTCTTCTAGCTCCGATCAATCCAATACAGAACGTACGACACCACCGAGTTCTACCAACGTTCAACTCGATGACCTCCTCTTGATCCACCAAGATGTCGAGGAACAAAATGAGATTCGTCAACACGACGGCGTGGTGACGGTGACGGTGATGTGATCCGCACAGGGCTTAACCTAAGCACTACGAAGATCTGACTATGGGAGTAAACTATGGAGGGGGGCGCCACAAACGGCTAACAATTGATGTTACACTACTAGAGAAAAAGGTTGTTAGTGGCGCATCTATTTTGGACATTAATGGCGCACTATAGGTGCACCACTATTACCACACTATTAGTATTTTTTTAGTAATGGCGCACCTCTGGTGCGCCATTAGTATCCCAGACACTAATGGCGCACCACATGGTGCGGTATTTCTATCCAAGACACTAATGGCGCACCTGCAATGCGCCATTACTAGGCATCATAGTGCGCCATTAAAGGAGCCATGTGTACCTTCTGCTCTGGGTTACTAATGGCGCACTAACTGACAATGCGCCACTGTTGTGTTTATCTCTGTGTTCCACTAAAGTGCAGTATGGTGCGCCACTACTATGAATATTAGGGATTGTTATTTTTTTGCTTTTTTGATATTAGCACAGGTTACAAAATACATTACAACACAGAATATAAAGAGCACAACATATAAATAGCAGATTTATCGAATACAATAGAAGATTGGTCTCTAAATACATTTCATCATATTAGTCTCCGAATTCAAAATACCGAACAAAGTTAGAACATTACAAGTCTCGAGACCGCGAGTAGCGAGTTTGTATTCACATTACAAGTCGATATCTAAACTACCATCACATAGAAGAGGGTTGCGGTCATGATGAGCATCATCGCGATGAAACCGATCTTCATCTGGCTCCTCCTCCGCTCCCTCCTCTCTCGCGCTAGATAGCGCGCGTATCTAGTTTCCGCCTCCGCCCTAGTGGTGTACCCTTTGTAACTGTTACCGCCGAAATGGTGAACCTGTCTTCGACACTCTTCCCAGTCGTCGTAGACTCCGGGAACCTCACCCTTGTACACGACATACGACGGCATCTCTATGCACTAGACAAACAAAACGTTAGCAGAAATTCGCAGATAATATATAAGCAATACATAAGTATGCAACAAAAGGATCGGAAGAAAAAAGCAACACATTAATAGCACGATTCATGGTCCTACTAATAAATAGCATCGATTACATATAAGTTGAACGGTTGTCCATACTAAAGAGACATACAAGTTCATTAATGTTTAATTACAACATGAGCTAATCGATATTTCAGAACTACATAGCATCAATACTGCTTTCGACTCGACTCAAGGACCGGTGCGTGGATGAAGCCACCGCCTTTCGTGATGGTCATGAATGTGCGGTCGTTGTCAGCCTGCATTTGTAGCGTTCTATCTATTTCACTGTTGGATGGTTGAGATTTGCGGTGGAACTGCCCCGAGGTACTAAGGACATCTTTATAGATGATTTCCGCAAACTCTGACTGGATGTGAAAGAATTCTTGTCTGATGTCCTTGTCCTGGATTTCCGACAAGTGTGCGGCCCATGCTTTGAGATCATTTGGTAGCATAAGGTGATTATGGTTCCGTACGATCGCCTGCATGTGATGGAGGGCATAGTAGGAATCCTTCTGACTGCCAGGCGACTGCTTGACGCAGGGGAACGTCGTTTCGTGGGTGAACATGTGCCTGCCATACCTACAAATTGGCCTCTTGTAGGTGCCTCCAGATTTGGCGTAGCCGGGGAGAACATCATCAAGTACTTTCTTCACATTTGAGTAGTCTTTCTTCAACTGACGGTTTGAGTCAAAATACGTGGCCTTGGAATATTGCGGGCTTAAGAGGATGAGTGTGCAATGTGTGTCACTGCACAAACACGGAATGTTAGAAAAAAAAAACGATCGAAATCTAAGAAATCATATGTTACGGGGCGGTGATGGGATGACATACTCGGAAAAGTAAGGCACGAGGAAGTTATCCTTATCTGCGTTCGACTGAATGACGCCTTCGAGGTATCAACTCGCGACTTGCCGGTCCCCAGCGCTGCCCAAGATCTTGGCATACATGTAGAAGGGATCGACTATCACGATGCCCGGGGTCTGGTCTCTAATGATCCGCATCTCCATACTGAGCGAAAATAGCCAAATTAAGGTGTAGTGCAGCTAATGAAGGTTAAACATAGCGAAGATGTCATCAAACCGCAGGACAATCATACGCCCGATGGAGCTATTGACAAAGCCCTTGCCCTCTAGCACCTTGGCCACGAAAACCGGGTATGCCACATCATTCTCGGAGAGACGCCGCCTCTCCATATAAAGAACACAGCCATGCAGACTCCGCATAGCGTCGGTTGCAGCATTGAGCAGATTAGTCGGTAGCATCGGCCTACCCGCCACATGCACCCTCCTCGAGATATCCTTAGGTATTGGTGGCCCCTCCTGAGCACGGATCGTACTCAGTGCCGGCTGGCTCGCACCGTTGTTGCTTTTTCTTTTCTTTCCCCTTTGCTTCTTCTGTTGTAATGGGATCGAGTTCTGCTCAGAGACCACCTTCTTGAGTGTGTTGGGGCTGATAATATTTCGCACCTCGGCTATTTGAGTCTCGGTGAAGGCGGCAGCTGGAGGCGTCTCCTGAGAACTGAACGCCAGAAGACGCCTGTTGCAATTGGGTTTCTCCGCGGTACCAACTAGATCGCGATCGTCTTTTGTAGGGTTGGGTTCTTGAGAAGGAGGCCCCAAGAATTCGTCACCGTACCCATGTTTGTTGATGTACTTATCAACGTTGGCAAATGTACCAACGTCGTCTTCCGGATGCTGTGCCATATGCATGTCCGTATCAGCTGACGACGGTAGCGTTGCGGCGGTCTTGCCATGGCTTGGCGCCAGCACGACTGGCGGTGTTATCTGTGGGGTGGTGTCCCCCGCCCCCCAATCGAATCTGGCTCTTCGGCCAAAGCATGTACCTGTTTAAGCAGGCGCTGAGGGTCATCACATCATCTTCGTCGGCTCCAGGAGGTCGACCCGGAGGTAACAAGTGGTCGCAGCCCCGCAGCACCCGAACCAGTTGAACCCTATACACGGTGTGTGGCATCGAAGTACCGTGGAACACGCGGTTGCCCGGTTAAACGATTTTGGCTTTGGCAACATCGATCAACTCGCCATCCACGAAGTGCAAGAGAGTGCATGGAACGTTGGCAGCACCCTGCAAAAATATGTAGGGCGTCAGGGATGCCCAGTCAAAGGCAAGGAGATGAAGTCATCGACCGAGGCTTAGTTACCGTGATGGCGTCGAGCTCGGCTAATGTTGAGACACCGCCAACGGCGAGCGTGCAAGTGTCGCAGGGGCCGCTTGGTGCGGAGGTGCCGGCCGGCATATTCTTCCCACACCCGGGTGCATTAACCTCAAATGCCGGCACCAATGCCGGAGACACCAATGTCGCCTCCACCGGAGACACCAATGTCGGCCCGTTGTGCGAGTTGCTGCCCGTGAAGCTGGGAATCAGAGGCATCCCCTGTTGGCCACCCGCAATCCACCCCCGCAGCCCCCTAATCAAGGAAGGCATAATGGCGGTGATCGTCGCTCCCACTAGGTCTAGGACTCGGTCTCGCACTTGCTCTTGGACCATATCCGGAATCCGCGCCACTTGTGCCTTGAGTTCTTTAACTTCGTGCTCCCGGCTTTCTGTCTTTCTCTCCTTTCGCCCAGCCTTATAGTATTCCGACCATTTCATGGACAAGCCTTTGCCGGCCACACGACCAGCTGACGACGGCATACTGAGCTTATCCTTGTTTTTCATTATGTTCAATGCCCTATATAAAGTGTTGTCCCAAGGACCAGACGGGGAGCCCGCGCTACTGCTTTCAGTTTCCTGCGCCGAACAAGCTCAAGTGCCTTCACCTTCGAAGTCGTGGAAAGCTCCTTGGTTTTCGGGTCCATCTTGTACCGGGCCCTGACAAAGTTCCTTGTTTCCTTTTCAGGGAATTTATCGAAGAGGGGCGGTAGGCCTTGCTCGGCACGCTCCGCGTCCTCCTTGTCCCATTTAGGATCCGCCACTCTGTAATCGCCGTGATAGAGTGTGTGGACCCCTAAGTTCAATACCCGCATTTCTTTCCCCCACTGACTTCATTCTGCGGATGCGTCGCTCTCTCACTTGATCATGAACTCTAGGTAGTCAGCTTCGCCGATCGAAGGATGTTTCTCCATGATCTTCTCATAACAATCACCTCTTAGAATCATTCTCTTCACCGTGACCCTCCAAGTAGCGAGGGCCTTGTTCATCTTCGTGAGGGCGACACTGTGCACTTTATTCCCTGAGAAGCTTGTGTTTGCTAACTTAGCGGGGAACTTGTATCATTCGTGCAGCTTCGTGAAGAGGAGGTTGCGCAAATTCCCTCGGTCACGATGCCTTAGGTTCTCGGTGTTGATGGAGATGGAGCTCCTGAGAATGCACCCGAGTTGTCCCGAGTACCCACTGACTAATTCTTTGGGCGCCATTGGATGCCCACTGGAGGTCACTTTAGTAAATTCCTCCTTGACGGTGCCGAGCATGTTCGGCTGCCAGTCTTTCCGTTGCCTCTCCGGTTGGCTACCGTCTGTGCGTTGGCTGCCATCATCAGTGGTGGCATCCTCGGCGGCACCATCGTCAGTGGTGTCATCCCCGACGCCACTAGGGGTTGTGTAGTCGAGATCGGTGTCTTCCGCGGCGTCCTCATAGCGGTGAGGTTCTTCCTCCATCTCCTGGGACAGTTCCCAGAATGGCTTGCCCGAACCGCCGACCTCATCGTTGTCGGCCATGTTCACTCTAAATAGGAAAAAAGGCTACTAGAGTTAGTGGATGAGATCAGGGTAGTATCTATTCTTCGCAGATATAGAGGAATATTTCAGTTTCGGTTGATAATAGGGCACCTTCTAGGTCAAGAAAATTGGGCATGACCTTTGCTAATTTTTTGACCTAGGAGTGCCCCATTCTCAACCGAAATGGAAATTAATCAACATTTTAGGAGAAAGGGGTCATTTCACATCAGAAGCTGGCAGCATTTCACATCAATAGCAGTACTACCATCATTAATAACTGGAACATAGCAGAGAAATACAAAATATGTCATGACCAAACTTCAGTAACAACCAGCAGTCATATTCAAGATTTAATTAAAGTATAAGAAATTATATGACACCAGTAATGAAACAATACTAAGCATTATTGATAATATAAGAGTGCGCGCCAAACATCCACTGATTAGAAACTGCTACCAAAAGCAGCACACCAACTAGCACCACTTACTAGGAATTTCATTTCTAGATACATAGTAGCACACTACTAAGTATAGTTTTGCATTAACCAAATATTCAGAACTAGTTCATTTTAACCGGATGGAGAGAGATGATGCATTTTTTTCATTAACTAATAAACAACTCCTCTGTGTAGGTTATGACAACAAGCAAGCAAGGTTGTCATTTGCTTAAGCCCCGAAAACAAGAATATGGTGTGGTTTGAATGATGCACGAATCAGAAGAAAACTAAAAAAATCTACTGTATATAATATAAAAAATAAACTATTACCAAGATTCTCAATATATAGATAAAACATGAAGATGTTTAATCTTCTGTAGAGCACGAAGAATCGTCATGGCCTCCACACTTAGGCAATCACCAATTTATAGTTTGTGAGAATATAGCACTCACTTAAATTTACCTAAATCAAAGTGGTGTGCCATATCACAAATGTGGAGTTGTGAAACGTCTCCAACGTATCTACTTTTCCGAACACTTTTGCCCTTGTTTTGGACTCTAACTTGCATGATTTGAATGGAATTAACCGGACTGACGTTGTTTTCAGCAGAATTGACCTGAAAATCCACGAAGAATTATTTTCTAAAATATAAAAAATATATCCGGAAAGATCTACGTCAGGGGCCCACACCCTGTCCACGAGGGTGGGGGCGCGCCCCCTCCACATGGGCGCGCGCCCTCCCCCTGGGTGCGCCCCCTGCCTGTTGGCCCCCCTGATGCTCCACCGACGTACCCCCGGACTCCATATATTCACTTTCGGGGAGAAAAAAATCAAGGAGAAAGAATTATCGCGTTTTACGATACGGAGCCGCCGCCAAGCCCTAATCTCTCCGGCGAGGGCTGATCTACAGTCCGTTCGTGTCTTCGGAGAGTGGAGATCATCGCCATCGTCATCATCAACCTTCCTCCATCACCAATTCCATGATGCTCACCGCCGTGTGTGAGTAATTCCATCGTAGGCTTGCTGGACAGTGATGGGTTGGATGAGATTTACCATGTAATCGAGTTAGTTTTGTTAGGGTTTGATCCCTAGTATCCATTGTGTTCTGAGATTGATGTTGCTATGACTTTGATATGCTTAATGCTTGTCACTAGGGCCCGAGTGCCATGATTTCAGATATGAACCTATTATGTTTTCATGAATATATGTGTGTTCTTGATCCTATCTTGCAATTTATAGTCACCTACTATGTGTTATGATCCGGCAACCCCGAAGCGACAATAATCGATACCACTCCTGGTGATGACCGTAGTTTGAGGAGTTCATGTATTCATTATGTGTTAATGCTTTGGTCTGGTACTCTATTAAAAGGAGGCCTTAATATCCATTAGTTTCCACTAGGACCCTGCTGCTACGGGAGGGTAGGACAAAAGATGCCATGCAAGTTCTTTTCCATAAGCACGTATGACTATATTCGGAATACATGCCTACATTACATTGATGAACTGGAGCTAGTTCTGTGTCACCCTAGGCTATAACTTTTACATGATGAATTGCATCTGACATAATTCCCCATCACCGGTCCAATGCGTACGAGCTTTTCACATATTGCTTGTTGCTTATTTACTTTTCCACTGCTACTATTACAAAAACTACAAAAACACTACCGTTACTTTCATTACTGTTACCACTATCTCCATATTACTTTGCTACTAAACTACCTTGCTACAGATACTAAGTTTCCAGGTGTAGTTGAATTGACAACTCAGCTGCTAATACTTAAGAGTATTCTTTGGCTCCCCTTGTGTCGAATCAATAAATTGGGTTGAATACTCTACCCCCAAAAACTGTTGCGATCCCCTACACTTGTGGGTTATCAAGACTATTTTATGGCGCCGTTGCCGGGGAGCATAGCTCTATTCTTTAAGTCACTTGGGATTTAAATCTATGGATCACTATGAAGAACTTGAAGGACTCAAAAACCAAGATCTATCCCTCAACTACGAGGGGAGGTAAGGAACTGCCATCTAGCTCCGCGCTTGATTCACCATCTGTTATGGGTAAATTTGCGACACCTACTCCTGCTATTGAACCTGATATGTCGTATGTTCTTGATGATGCCACTTTTGCTATGTATGATGAAACTACTTCTATGCCTGATAATATTGTGCCACTAGGTGAATTTCTAGATGAACAAATTGCTAAGGTTAGGGAGAACGCAAATATTGAAACGGATAATATTTATGAAAGTGATGATGAAGCTTCTCCCCCTAGATATGAATTGTCTATTGTCCCTGAGGGTTATGTTATGGATGAAGAAACTGCTAGAGTCTTTCTTGCTTTCAAGGATAGATATGATCTTAAGAAATTATTAGCTAAGCTAAAATAAAAGTCCTTGAATGCTAGAATGAAATATGACCCTGCTTTTGCTACTTCACCTATCTTTTTTACCGATAAGGATTATGATTTCTCTGTTGATCCTGAGTTAATTACTTTGGTTGAATCTGATCCTTTACATGGATATGAGTCTGAAACCGTTGTGGCACATCTTACTAAGTTGAATGATATAGCCACCCAGTTTACCAATGATGAAATGATTCGTTATTACTATATCCTTAAGTTATTTCCGTTCTCGCTAAAGGGTGATGCTAAGACTTGGCTTAATTCTCTTGATCCTGGTTGTGTGCGTAGTCCCCAAGACATGATGTATTACTTCTCTGCTAAATATTTTCACGCTCATAAGAAACAAGCTGCCTTACGAGAAATATATAAGTTTGTGCAAATTGAAGAAGAGAGTCTCCCACAAGCTTGGGGGAGCCTTCTCCAATTACTTAATGCCTTGCCTGATCATCCTCTTGAGAGGAATGATATACTTATTGTCTTTTATAATGGACTAACCGATGCTTCCAGAGACCACCTGGATAGTTGTGCTAGTTGTGTTTTCAGGGAAAGAATAGTTGATCAAGCTCAATTACTATTGAATAATATGCTGGCCAATGAAAATAATCGGACACTTCCTGAACCAGCCCCTAAGCCAACTCCGAAAAAAAGAGGTGTTCTATTTCTCAGTCCTGAATATATGCAAGAGGCAAAGAAATCTATGATAGAAAAAGGTATTAAAGCTGAAGATGTTAAGAATTTACCACCTATTGAAGAAATATATGGTCTTGATAACCCAACACAGGTAGTAAAGGTAAATTCTCTTCATAGATTTGATGAAGGTGATATTCCTCGTTACAAGTCTGCTAGCCAATGCTTAAATGAGTTTGACAATTTTATTGTGAAGCAAGAAAATTTCAATGCTTATTTTGGTAGACAATTGCAACGTAATGTTTATATGATTGAACGCTTAATTGATTATATTTCTAGAGTTAAAGGTAAACTGAAACTCATTAGTAAACATGCTTATATGGTTACCACTCAGGTAGAACAAGTACTTAAGGCTCAGAATGATTTGCTCAATGAATTAACTGGTAAGAATAATGAATATGCTGTTAGAGTTGCTACTAGAGGTGGTAAAGTGACTCAGGAACCTTTGTATCCTGAGGGCCACCCTAAAAAAATTTAGCAGGATTCTCAGAGAGCTAATTTAGATGCACCTAGTTCTTCTAAGAAGAAGAAAAAGAAAAATGATAAGACTTTGCATGCTTCTAGTTAACCTGTAGCTGACACACCTGAGAATCCCAATAATGATATATCTATTCCTGATGCTGAGACGAAATCTGGTAATGAACATGAATCTATGTGTTACCCCGATCCTTATGGAACAGGGGGCCTTTGCACGTTAGCCCAGGAATACACCTGACGCACGACTGGTCCATGATAGAACATTCCAGCGACTGGAGCCTATTGAATATGATTATCTGGCATAGCACTAAGGCTATTTACATGGCAGCGGAAGCCTATTGAATTGGCGGCGGAAGTATTGGTTTGGCGGCATAGCAACTCTGGCTGGGCTCCACAACTCACAGGACTGGCAACATTATGGCCTAGCGCGACGGAGCAAACGATCCAAACAAGAGTGACCTACAAAACTGGCATGACACGCCAGGTCAGTACATTGAATGTACTTGCAAGACAACCAAATACATAGCATCCAAACATGCAGAAGGCAAGGCAAGAACCAAGTACATGCAACAAACTACCTCATATCAAAACATGACATGCAATTAAGTTAAAGGAGACTGAACTATTACCCAGCATCTTGACATATCAAATTAATTTCAATATGATGATAGCAGCATAATAAACTATCTTACTCATGGCATAACTTAATGAATAGAACCGAGGATGACATGGCATCATGAGACTAAAAATAAACTACTGTTCATACATAAACAAATGCAGACATAACATATTACAAAATCTAGTACTACCATGGCTTATTAAAAAATGGAAATTATAAGTCATGCAAAAATAATCAAAGTTGTACACTGATTTCATCAGACTATAATACCAACGGGTTATCTTACCACATAACCGCGACCTTTCGGTTATCGCAACCACAACCAACACTTAGTCTCCAATATTCACCGAGGACTCGTCTCGGGATTACAACTTATTCATGACTATTTCATTCAAGTACCATATTAACAAATTTTATTATATCTAGTTTATCCTCCATTCCGATCGAGACCCAATAGTGTGACCTACTACGAACTGTGTGCTATCGATAGACTTTGTAAACACTCTGCGGAGGTAGCGCACTGTACCCACACCACGGAACCCATGGCCTCTTTATCCCATTCGGGTGGACCAACGGAGTTCCGACGAAACCGAACTACTATCATGACACTCTCCCGGCCACTCCGACTTTTACCCTACTGGGTTAGTCCTTGGTGGCCCTGTGTCTACCAACGACACACCGACCACCGTCGTGGCCAAACTGTCCCAAACGGGAACCCGGTACCATAACAAAAAAAACTACGGGCACAAGGCTTATGTCCGTCTACCTGATCAGGGTAGAACGTGTCCATAACCTTCCCTCGTTGGTGGCACCGGCGAGAGGCACACCAATAATCATAGTAAGGCCTTCCCATAAAGGCAAATGTGGCTGCACTGAAAAGTTCGATTTGGTGGCACTACAAAACGATCCCATCGATGACGGAGGAGTTTGTTATGATTAATTCATTTTTATTAACTCTCCATCATCATGAACATAATTAACAAGAAGGCAACAATGAGCATGCAATAAAAGCATATACAAACTATTGAACTTCTCAGGTGCACAAGTAAACATAAAGCATATGACAAAACTAAGTACTAGCATATTTTCGGTGCTTTAAAAGCATCATATCATTTTATAACTATGGCATAAAAGCAAGTCGAGTAGCAACATGGCATTCTTAATAACAACATCCTAACTATCATGGCAAGAGATATCATGACAACAAAAGCATGCAAGACAATACATAAAGGAAAGATTGCAGCTGAAAACAATAAGCTAACGACTTCAACTACACATGCACAAGGTACAAGCAAAGTCAACGTGCGAGTTCGGAGCTTATGATAAGAGGTTGGCTTGCCTGGGGGTCGACAAATAATCCGAGAAGAAGTGTGGTGAAGCCGCGGAAAGAATCACCGAAAACAGTTCTCTCTCGGAAGGGGCTGTTTACGGCAAGGGAAAAATGGTCATTTTCACAGTGTCAAACCATAGTGAATATATTACCAACAGAATGGGCTCGACGAGACGAAGAAGTAGGTTTTGGAATCACCTCAATCGGAGTCTCGAGCAAAAAGTAGTGATAGTTTTTCTACCAGGGAACTATATGTAAAAAGTTTACTGCAAATAAGTCCCTAACTGAGAAAACAGAAAGATGATTTCAGCGATTACGCTTTCGAATAGAGAAAACATATTTTTGTACAAAGAAGAACTGAACTGCGCTTTTGAATTAAGAAGACGTACTCCAGAGGAAGGCGCCACCACTTAAACAAGTCAACGGGCCCGCCGGGTCAGCGCCTGAGAGGCTGACGCGCGGGGCCCTCCGTGAATTTTCCCTCCTCCTGCTGGGTCTTCTTCTCCATCTGGACGCAAAGAACAGGGGCGGCCGGCCGCCGGCCTGGCCGTCGCCTCGCTGCTCACTGGGGACGGCGGACGAGCGGAGGGGCTCCGCCACTCCACGTCGCGACCGTAGGTGGTCGCGGGGTCGCCCGACATGGCCCACGGCGCTGGCTCCATGGGGAGGCCGCGGCGGCCAGAGAGCTTCAAGGGGAGGCGTGCCGACGGTGCTCCTACGCCGGAGAGAGGGACGGCGGAGTCTTCGTAGGATCCAGAGGTAGTAGGGGACACGGAAGAAAGGGCGGGGAAGGGCCCTAGCCGGAGATGGCCGAGGGGAACGGCGGCAATGTCTCGGCCATTGGAGCGGGCAGGGAGGGGAACGGCTCGGGGAGAGGCTTGGGGATGGATTGTGCCTGCGGACGAGCTCGAGGGCTCAAATTATAGTCGTGGGAGAGCTCGGGAAGGGGAGGGGAGCAGCTGACACGCAGCTCACAACGTGTCCGTGCGTCGGCGACGCGCAGGTGTCGGCATACGCGGCCAAAGCGCTCGGGAAGCGGCGGGAAGGCGACGAGCAAGAAACGGAAGGGTGCCAGAGCCTCACATAGATCTGGAAGGCGTGCGGATGAATGGAGGAAGCGGACACCGGCGAGGAAGAGGACGAGCTCACGGGCACGCACTGTTCCAGCGTTGGCATGGCTCGCCGGAGAAGAAACCAGAGGGGGCAGGAGTTCCAGGGGGAAGACGACATTGAGGGGGAACTATTGGGCATTAATGGCGAGGTCAGAGGTGGCCGGAGCAGCGATGCCGACCACAACAGTGGCTAGACGACCGCTTTGGCTGGTCAGCCTCGTGGTCACCACTGTCATGGCGTGCTCTAGGGTTTTTACTGGGGAAAGATCATGTCTACCGCGTAGTCCTTCTAGCGTGGAGTGTTACCATGGTAAAGAGAGGGGTAGAGACACAACTAGCTGAGTGAAACAAGCTCGAGAAGTTTAATGCTGCAAACTTTACCACACTCCAGAGAGTAAACCGGAGAGGGTAAATGGTAAACTTGATGTCTGGGAGGCTTAGGGTAGAAAGAACTACAATCCTGGGAGTTTTGAGGTAATTCAGACAACTATTTACCATTGTTGATGTAGAACCACCAAAACTGACCCAGAAACTGAATCATGATCAAGCACTCATTAGGCGTGTTGGATTCTGCTATAACTTGGCAAAGCCTGATGATTTGTACATACCATGATTCTGTGAAAAGTCCATACCAAATGGACTTTCCAAAATGGTACTTCCTTCACAACTATCATTTCTGTCAAAAAACTTCAGAAAAGTCCTCGGGGCAAAAGGATAGTTGAAATAAGCCCAAATCTTGTGGAGATGGATCATATAGATAGGTGAAGGCCTGGGAAAATTATCAACCATAATGGAGCAAAATAAAATACACTTGATTCACAAACTGAAAATGTGGACAGAAACAAAGAATTGCTCCTGTGCTCACATAGTTCATTGGAATGAACTGAATTTTGGTGGAGACTAATGATTTGAGATACATGAGAGGATTGAAAATTTTCATCCCATTGGGAAACACTATGAAGGTACTTCCTTCACAAACTTGTGTTCTGGTCAGAAACTTTAAAAAATTGCATAGGGAGATAGGATGAAAGTATTGAGCTCATCTTTGGTATCCATGGGTCATTTAACAATATTAAACACCCTGCCAAATTGCAGCTCAATTGGACTTAGGAATAAAGCACTTCCTTTGCAAAATTTCAGAGAAGGCAGAAACTTGCATTGGATCATGTGCCATATTTTTGAACTGTGGGACATGATATAATGATAGAACTAATGATTCCATAGCAAGTACAAGCTCCACAATTTATGGGAGAATTTTCTCCACTATAAGTGGCAAAAATGCAATATTGGCTAATATAGGAAAAGGCAATTTTCCTTATTTTAATTGTGGCCAATATTCTTGCCAGATCTTGGATTAGGCACGAGTATCATCTCCTCAAATGGTCATGGATTTTTGAGATGCAAAACTATGCCTTTGGATTTTATTCCTCAAACAGACAATAAAAGGAATAAATCATAATTACAAAAATATTGCATAGGACTTAGCAATATTTTTGCATATCCAAAGATTATGAAGACAAGGTGGTCTCTGGAAAAGGATAGAGTGATCAACAGATCAAAGAAAGTGATGGCTCCTTTGTAAACATAAGGGCCACCTAGAAATTCCAAAAGCTTGGAATTAGGGTTTGAGAGAGTTTAAGATGATGCAAATGAGGTCTTGCCCACTGATAAAGACATGACCAAGGTTTTGAAGGATTAAAAATGACCACAATTCTCAAGGTCATCTAGAAATCTCCGTGCGAAAATTTGAAAGAGGGTTGCTAGGGAGAAATCACAGCACAAAATTGATAACCCAATTTTGAGGCTGTGACAACTCTTCCCTCCTTAAAAATAATCTCGTCCTCGAGATTTCTAAGGTTACAGCAACCATAAAAGATAGCCATCTCGAGAAGAACCCCTGGGTTAAATTAACCCTTTGGCTGGATACACACAGGTCGGGGTACCGATAATTGGTACACCCAAAGAGAGTCATGGGCAAAACAGGGTTACCTCCACGCATCGAGGCACTCTAGATCAGACTCACGACAAATGCTGGATGCACCCCAATGAACAGTTGTTTCACCGGCTGACAGGTGGGTCCAGGCCCGACTAGCAGCCTCCTTCTTCTTCCTTCGGCTGGCTACTTCATCTCCGTCGCTGCTCCGCGTGCGGCTTAGCGCAGCGCGCATCTAGCTTCTAGGGCGATGAGGACCCTAGTGCCATAGTGCACGGCGTGCACGACGACGGTGCAGCGAGCACTCACATCGTAGGCCAGCACCTTGTCGTCACTGCTCGCAGATTCGCCTCCTGGACGCCGGTGAGCAGGCGACGAGCGATTTTCCCGGACATCGCTCACCGTACACCGGAGCTGGGCTATAAAAACGGCAGCGCGACTTCTCCTCCAACACACCAACACAATGCCACTCTACTACCTCTTCGGTTTGGACGAGATCGAGTCAAGCTCCTTCGGCGAGGCGGTGTTCTTGGTGGCGCTGCGGTGGTTCCTTGCTACTCTGTTGAGCACGCTGATCGGCTCGTCGTTCCTCCTGATGATACTCATTAGGAACGAGCGGGCTCGAGGCAATGCGTGGCTCTGGGTAGTGGATCGAGATGCAGGAGAAGACGGTGCACTAGGTGGTCCTCCACCATGCTTGGTTCTCCGTCGCTTTGCGCCGGCGGAGTAAGTGCGAGCTACGGTGGAGCGGGGTTACGCAAGACCAAGGTGAGGGTGACGGGGTCCAGATGCTTCTGAGGTGGCTGTGCCAGCTCCAGATGCATACTGGGGTGTAGGAAAAGCTTTTGCGGATGATTCCATGAAAAAGTAGGTGTAGAGGTAGTATCAGAGTGGAGAGTTGTACTGCAATCGATGTACTGGTGTGAGAGAAATAAAGTTGGCAGCATTTTTCTCCGGAAATGAAATCGGAAACGAGAGTTAGATACGGGAACTTACTAGATGGAAAGGCCTCCGCGAGGCTTTGATTCTGGAAAGCTGGGCACATGATGTGTGCACCGATAGAGAGGAGATATGTGACTTTCCTTGCCCACAAGTACTGCCCAAAAGTACTGGTTGAACCAAGTGTGCGTGCGACATGCAGCATGATCCAAACTGGCAAAACAAAAGAAATAAAAATGCAAGGAAGAACACACCAGACAAAACAGTCTAAAGTGTTTTAATGCTAGCGGATATATGTAATCCTGGTACACATATACCTACATTAGCGCGCATTTTATTATTTTAGAATCGGGACGAGTCAATGTTATTTTAGTGTATGTGATCTACTAATTAAAAGCTGGTTAGTAAAATACCGCCAACCCTGTCAAACATTTCTGTTTGACAGAGCGACAAGCAAAAACCAAACAAAACTCAAGAGCACACAAGCATACATATCATACGGATTACACTATTACAAACATCGAACAAAGCATGGACGCGCTACGCGCTACATGAGACTACTCTCTTCGGGATACCAAATTCTATCCTCTTATTGAGGATGAACATACTGACTGACCTACTTGCAGAAACACGTGACTGCGTGACTAACATCGTGCAGAAGGCTGAGCTTGTCGGGGTTCCCCGGGAGGACGAAGACTGAGCCAATCTCCTTCTTCATCGTCTGACAGCACTATGGGTGGGGATTCGGCTACTGCGGGTGTGGCTGAGGTTGATCCCAGTAAATGCTGTTGGTGGATCCAATAAAGAGCTTGGTCGAAGGAGATGGGAGTTGGTCTAGGCCACATCATAGGCCGAGAAGGTAACACTGGTTCGGATGGCATGGGATGAACAACTTGAGATGCGAACCTACGAGCTTCACGGTAAGCTTCCTTGACAACAAGTACTGCATCATGCTCCAGGGTTCTGAACTCGGCAAGAATCTTGGAAATCATCATCCCCTGAGAAGTGATATACTGCACCAGGCGAGCGATAGTGGGATCTTCCCCTTGGACAACAGGAGAAGGTTGCATTACTGCTTTTTCCACAATAGGGAAAAAGCAGAACTACCGCTTCTCTGCCACTTGCGAGAATTTGGTTCGGAGGTGAAGGATGGCCTCCACAGCAGCGGCCTGGATAGCCTAATAAGTAGTGGGCATGGCTCTGCCCTAGAGAACCAAGGACTAACCATCTGCTGCGGGACCTTGGCAGACGTGCACTCTAGCATCATAGCGATGAAGGTGAGGGACGGGTGATGACTGAAACACAAGATATTCGGGGCTGGCGTTACAGCCCAAGCCTGTGCTGAGCATCTCGATGAGAAGAGGTGGAAAGCCAGGGTGATTGATAGCAAAGGTGCGGGTGTAAAACTTGGAATCTTTTAGAGCTCCAGTTATGGCTGGAGTGTTACTTGGTAGGCTTCTCTGTAGAGACATGGTGGGCTGAGGAGTGAGCGGTCCGGCTAGCAGAAAGGGGGTTTTATAGGCAGCTATGAGGGGGATGCCCACATGGTGCGGCACCTTACCCTGATGGGTAAGCGGTGCGCCCGACCGAAAAAGATAAGGGCGCTATTCGCTCCACGGATAACTAGGCGGGGACAGCGGGGTGAGGACGTGCCGGTATCGACTACGCCACCTGTTGATTAACAGTGGCCATGCCGGATGCTGGGGATGGGTCAAATCCCTTAGGGTTATTAAGGGTTGCTGGTGGTGGTTATCTAAGGCTAGGATAATCTATGCTAGCCCGGCTGCTCTGGTACCATCTCCCTATGGCAACCAGATCCTTATGGAATAGGGGGCCTTCGCACGTCAGCCCAGGAATAAACCTGACGCACGACTGGTCCATGTTACAACATTCCAGGTACAATAATATTCATCAAATAACCAGGTATAAGATTACATCATTAATGAATATGATTATCTCGCATAGCACGAAGGCTATTTACATGGCAGTGGACGAAATTCTTGGTTTGGCGGCATAGCAACTCTGGCTGGGCTACACAACTCACAGGACTGGCAAGATTACGGGCTAGTGCGACGGAGCAAATGATCCAAACAAGAGTGACCTACAAAACTGGCATGACACGCCAGGTCAGTACATTGAATGTACTTGCAAGACAACCAAATACATAGCATCCAAATAGGCAGAAGGCAAGGCAAGAACCAAGCACATGCAACAAACTACCTCATATCAAAACATGACATGCAATTAAGATAAAGGAGACTTAACTATTACCTAGCATCATGACATATCAAATTAATTTCAATATGATGATAGCAACATAATAAACTATCTTACTCATGGAATAACTTAATGAATAGAACCGAGCATGGCATGGCATCATGAGACTAAAAACAAACTACTATTCATACATAAACAAATGCACATATAACATATTACAAAATCTAGTACTACCATGGCTTCTTAAAAATGCAAATTATAAGTCATGCAAAAATCATCAAAGTTGTACACTGATTTCATCGGACTATAATACCAACGGGTTATCTTACCACATAACCACGACCTTTCGGTGATCGCAACCACAACCAACACTTAGTCTCCAATATTCACCGAGGACTCATCTCGTGATTACAACTTAGTCACGACTATTTCATTCAAGTACCATATTAACAAATTTTATTATATCTGGTTTATCCTCCATTCCGATCGAGACCCAACAGTGTGACCTACTACGAACCTTGTGCTATCGATATACTTTGTAAACACTCTGCAGAGGTAGCACACTGTACCCACACCGCGGAACCCATGGCCTCTTTATCCCATTCGGGTGGACGAACGACGTTCCTACGAAACTGAACTACTGTCATGACACTCTCCCGGCCACTCCGACTTTTACCCTACTGGGTTAGTCCTGGGTGGCCCTGTGTCTACCAAAGACATACCAACCACCGCCGTGGCCATACTGTCCCAAACGGGAACCCGGTACCAAACGAGAAACAACTACGGGCACACAAGGCTTATGTACGTCTACCTGATCAGGGTAGAACGTGTCCATAACCTTCCCTCGTTGGAGGCACCGGCGAGAGGCAAAACAATATTCGTATTAAGGCCTTCCCATAAAGGAAAATGTGGCTGCACTGAAAAGTTCGATTTGGTGGCACTACGAAACGATCCCATCGATGACGGAGGAGTTTGTTATGATCAATTCATTTTTATTAACTCTCCATCATCATGAACATAATTAACAAGAATGCAACAATGAGCATGCAACAAAAGCATATACAAACTATTGAACTTCTCAGGTGCACAAGTAAACATAAAGCATATGACAAAACTAAGTACTAGCATATTATCGTTGCACTTAAAGCATCATAGCATTTTATAACTATGGCATAAAAGCAAGTAGAGTAGCAACATGACATTCTTAATAACAACATCCTAACTATCATGGCAAGAGATATCATGACAACACAAGCATGCATGACAATACATAAAGGAAAGATTGTAGCTGAAAACAATAAGCTAACGACTGCAACTACACATGCACAAGGTATAAGCAAAGTCAGCGTGCGAGTTCGGAGCTTATAATAAGAGGTTGGCTTGCCTAGGGGTCGACAAATACTCCGAGAAGAAGTGCGGTGAAGCCACGGAAAGAATCGCCAGAAACAGTTCTCTCTCGGAGGGGGCTATTTACGGCAAGGGAAAATTGGTCATTTCAAAGTGTCAAACCATAGTGAAAATGTTACCAACAGAACGGGCTCGACAAGACAAGAAGTAGGCTTTGGAATCACCTCAATCGGAGTCTCGAGCAAAAAGTAGTGATAGTTTTTCTGCCAGGGACCTATCTGTAAAAAGTTTGCTGCAAATAAGCCCCTGACTGAGAAAACAGAAAGCTGATTTCAGCGATTACACTTTCGAACAGAGAAAACGTACTTCTGTATGAAGAAGAACTGAAATGCACTTTTGAATTAAGAAGACGTACTCCAGAGGAACGTGCCTCCACTTAAACAAGTCAACGGGCCCGCCGGGTCAGCGCTTGGGAGGCTGACGCGCGAGGCCCACCGTGCCTTTTCCCTCCTCCTCCTAGGTCCTCTTCTCCACCGTGACGCAGAGAACAGGGGCGGCCGGCCGCCGTCCTGGCCTTCGTCTCGCTGCTCGCTGGGGACGGCGGACGAACGGAGGGGCTCCGCCACTCCACGCCGCGACCGCAGGTGGTCACGGGGTCACCCGACATGGACCATGGCGCTGGCTCCATGGGGAGGACGCGGCGGCCAGAGCGCTTCAAGGGGAGGCGCGCCAGCGGTGCTCCTACGCTGGAGAGAGGGACGACGGAGTCTCCGTAGGATCCAGAGGGAGTAGGGGACACCGAAGAAAGGGCGGGGAAGGGCCATAGCCGGAGATGGCCGAGGGGAACGGCGGCGATGGCTCGGCCATTGGAGCGGGCAGGGAGGGGAACGGGTCGGGGAGAGGCTTGGGGATGGATTATGGCTGCGGACAAACTCAAGGGCTCTATTCATAGCCGCGGGAGAGCTCGGGAAGGGGAGGGGAGCAGCTGACACATGGCTCACGACGTGTCCGTGCGCCGGCGACGCGCAGGTGTCGGCATACGCGGCCAAAGCGCTCGGGAAGCGGCGGGAAGGCGACGAGGAAGAAATGGACGGGTGCCAGAGCCTCACGGAGACGAGGATGGCGTGCAGACGAATGGAGGAAGCGGAAACCGGCGAGGAAGAGGACGAGCTCATGGGCACACACTGTTCGAGCGTTGGCACGGCTCGCCGGAGATGAAACCAGAGGGGGCAGGAGTTCCTGGGGGAAGACGACGTCGAGGGGGAACTATTGGGCATTAATGGCTAGGTCAGAGGTGACCGGAGCAGTGATACCGACCACAACAGTGGCTAGACAACCGCTTTGGCTGGTCTGCCTCGTGGTCACCACTGGCATGGCGTGCTCTGGGGTTTTTACTGCGGGAAGATCATGTCTAACGCGTAGTCCTTCTAGCGTGGAGTGTTAACATGGTAAAGGGAGGGTTTGAGACACAACTAGCTGAGTGAAACAAGCTCCAGAAGTTTACTGCTTCAAACTTTACCACACTCCAGAGAGTAAACCGGAGAGGGTAAATGGTAAACTTGATGTCTGGGAGGCTTAGGGTAGAAAGGACTACAATCCTGGGAGTTTTGAGGTAATTTGGATAACTATTTACCATAGTTGTTGTAGAACCACCAAAACTGACCCAGAAACTGAATCATTATCAAGCACTCACTAGGGGTGTTGGATTGGGCTATAACTTGGCAAAACCCGATGATTTGGACATACCATGATGCTGTAAAAAGGTCATACCAAATGGACTTACTAAAATGGTACTTCCTTCACAACAATCATTTCTGTCCAAAAACTTTAGAAAAGTCCTCAGGGCAAAAGGCTAGATTAAATAAGCCAAAATCTTATGGAGATGGATCATATAGATAGGAGAAGGCCTGGGAAAATTATCAGCCATAACGGAGCAAGATAAAATACACTTGCTTCTCAAACTGAAAATGTGGACAGAAACAAAGAATGGCTCCTGAGCTCTCATAGTTCATTGTAATGAACTGAATTTGGGTGGAGACTAATTATTTGAGATACTTGAGACGTTTGAAAAGTTTCATCCCATTTGGAAACACTATGAAGGTACTTCCTTCACAAACTTGTGTTCTGGTCAGAAAATTTGAAAAATTGCAGAGGGAGATAGGATGAATGGTTTGAGCTCATTTCTGGTATCCATGGGTCATTTAACAATGTTAAATACCCTGCCAAATTGTAGCTCAATTGGACTTAGGAATAAAGCACTTCCTTTGCAAAATTTCAGAGAAGGCAGAAACTTGCATTGGATCATGTGTCAAATTTTTTAACTTGGGACATGATATAATGATGGAACTAATGATTCCATAGCAATTACAAGCTCCACAATTTATGGGAGATTTTTCTCTGCTATAAAAATAATAGTTCCTTTGGAAAGTGGCAAAAATGCAATATTGGCTAAAACAGGAAAATGCAATTTTCCTTATTTTAATTGTGGCCAATATTCTTGCTAGAGCTTGGATTAGGCATGAGTACCATCTCCTCAAATCCTCATGGATTTTTCAGACGCAAAACTATGCCTTTGGACTTTATTCCTCAGAGAGACAATAAAAGGAATAAATCATAATCCCAAAAATATTGCATAGGACTTAACAATATTTTTGCATATCCAAGAATTATGAAGACAAGGTGGTCTTTGGAAAAGGATAGAGTGATCAACAGATCAAAGAAAGTGATGGCTCCTTTGTAAACACAAGGGCCACCTAGAAATTCCAAAAGCTTGGAATTAGGGTTTGAGAGAGTTTAAGATGATGCAAATGAGGTCTTGCCAACTGATAAAGACACGAGCAAGGTTTTGAAAGGTTGAAAATGACCAGAATTCTCAGGGTCATCTGGAAATATCCATGAGAAAATTTGAAAGAGGGTTGCTAGGGAGAAATGACAGCACAAAATTGATAACCCAATTTTGAGGCGGTGACAATCTAGTGACAATATTAATGATGATGTTCATGATGATGCTCAACCTAGCAATGATAATGATGTAGAGATTGAACCTGCTCTTGATCTTGATAACCCACAATCAAAGAATCAACGTTATGATAAGAGAGACTTTATTGCTAGGAAGCACGGTAGGGAAAGAGAACCATGGATTCAGAAACCCATGCCTTTTCTTCCTAAACCATCCAAAAAAAGGATGATGAATATTTTGAGCGCTTTGCTGAAATGATTAGACCTATCTTTTTGCGTATGCATTTGACTGATGTGCTTAAAACAAATCCTTATGCTAAGTATATGAAAGATATGATTACCAATAAAAGAAAGATACCTGAAGTAGAAATTTCCACCATGCTTGGCAATTACACTTTTAAAGGTGGAAAACCTAAGAAACTAGGAGATCCAGAAGTACCTACTATACCTTGCTCCATTAAAGGAAACTATGTTAAAACTGCTTTATGTGATCTTGGAGCCGGAGTTAATGTTATGCATCTCTCTTTATATCGTAGACTTGACTTGAGTAAGTTGACACCTACTGAAATATCTTTGCAAATGGCTGATAAATCAACTGCTATACCTATCGGTATTTGTGAGGATGTGCCTGTTGTGGTTGCAAATGTTACTATTCTAACGGACTTTGTTATACTTGATATTTCCGAGGATGATAGTATGTCTATTATCCTTGGTAGACCATTTTTGAATACTGCAGGAGCTGTTATTGATTGCAACAAAGGCAATTTCACTTTTCATGTGAATGGTAATGAACATACGGTACACTTTCCGAGGAAACAACCTCAGGTCCACAGTATCAATTATATTAAAAAAAATCAACTATTACTATTGGAGGTTTTGAATTTCCTCTTCCTACTGTCAAGAAGACATATGATATTATTATTGTTGGGAACATACATATCCCCATTGAGGTAACCTAGTGTTATTCGAAAATTCTCCGGTTTCATGTTATTCGGAAAGAGTTTATTAACAAGACCTGATCAACTTTGTTAATGGATTCCTTTTGATGAGCATGAGATGGGTGAATCTATATAGCACAACCTTCTGTACCCCCCTTTTACTTTCTATTAATTAGATTAAATAAAACAAAAATAGTATTCTCTGTCTATTTCCAGACTTATCCGTGCAATAAAAAATACCCGACAATAAAAGTTCTCCAAATGCTAAGGAAATTTAATATGATTTTTCAAGAATATTTGAGAATATATGGCACAGAAAACACAGCGAGGGGAGCCAGCACCTGGCCACGAGGGTCTAGGGCAAGCCCACCCTCACAGGGCGCGCACCCCTCCCTCGTGGGGCCCACGTTGCCCCCCTCCACTTATTGCTGCACCCATTCCCTTCTTCCTCCCAAAAAATCACTACCCAGCTCAAGCATCAGTTCTAGCTCTTCTTGCTGCCATTTTCGATCTCCTTGCTCAAAGCACCATTCACCAAACTATTTGGGGAGATTGTTCCTTGGTATGCGACTCCTCCATTGGTCCAATTATTTTTTGTTCTAGTGCTTTAATTATTGCAATTTCTTGCTGCTATGGTGACCTTGTTCTTGAGCTTGCATGTCAAATTTCTTTGGTCCCAAGTAGTTCTAATGCATGATATAGTCTCCAGGCACTTGTCGGAGTTGTTGCTATCAATCTTGTTGAGTTTGGTTAACTTTTATTTTGAGTTACTAAAAATTCCAGAGAATTTCAGGAAAATGCATAGGAAAATCTTCCAAGGTGGTTCTTCAAGGAAGCAAGAATCGAGGCTCGCGATTCGCGAGCCGGACGATGAACTACCAAGGGAAGCAGAAGTGCGGCCTTTTGAATGGCTGTTAGATGAATTTATGGTTCAGGTTGGCATCAAGGAGGAATTTGACGCATATGTGCGCAACGCTGACCTCTTGAGCTTCATACAAGATAAGTGCCCTAAATACCGTTGCTTAACTGATACCTTTTTGAGAAGGTTTAAATTTTCATCTTCACGTAATTCTCACACTGTGCTGTTTGACCTTTATGATAAATCTTACAGCCTGGACTTAGAGGATTTTAATGATGCTTGTAAGCTCTCGCTGTGGGGCAGTATGGGTGATCCTCGCAAATCTGAATATAGAGATTTCCTTTCTAGTATCACTGTGGGGGAATCTAGAGAAATCACACAAGCTACCATAGGGAGCATTCATTTTCCTGCTATTCATTACTTTGCTCTCTTTATTGGTAGATGCATAAACGGTAAAGATGAGGCCTGCCACATGTTTGTCCCTGATCTTAGTGTTCTCAAGAGTGCTGTATTAGGTGGTAGACAATATAACTTGGGAGCCATTGTTCCACGTAGGCTACATCATAATGGTTTGCATGGAGATTTATTTGGTGGGATTTATGCCACTCGCATAGCCCGCCGTCTTGGTGTGCCTGTACATGAAAATAACGAACCTTTACCGCTTGCTCATTTGGATTACAATGCTATGGTTAATCACCGGTTTATAGAGAGGGATGAACAATCCCTCAAATATCGACTAATCTTTAACAGGCATCATGCTGTCCATATTGTTGTTCCTGCCCCTACCTTGTTTTACTTTCAGGCAAAAGGGACATATACTATAACCAGGGAGGAGGCAAATGAGTATCATGATATGATGGAAGCAGCCTGCCTTCAAGCTGCAGCTCAACACGCAGTAGCTGCTGCATCCCAGTACAACCCCAACTACGACTTTGGATATCCGTTAGGCCAATACTGGCCATAGACCAACTTAGGCCAAAAGCCTAAGCTTGGGGGAGTACGTGTTTCTCACCGATTTTACATCCATGTCCACACACTTATTCTAGTTGTCGATGCTCACACTCTTTCATTGTACTATCCATGCTTAGTTTCATTTCTTTTTCTTAGTATTTTTCTTGTGTGTCAGAAAAACTTTAAGAAAAACAAAAAAATATTAGTTGTAGCTTTTAGCTAGTTTACTTTCCTTGCTCGTAGTAGTACTAATTAAAAAAGACCCAAATAGATTTCTCGTTCTTCTTTTGCTTGTTGGGAGCTTTCCCGTGTAAATAGTTTCTTTTCTTTTCTTTTGGGGTCAAGAGTAGAAGACCATGATTAAAATGCTTAGTGGCTCTCATATGGTTTGTTGTTGATTTAACCTTTACCCATATTACCTTGCCTTCTCTCTTGTATTAAATGCTCGCAAATTCTAGCTTAGTCCAATGCACGTGCACTATTATTATTATCCACATATTTCGGTCATGCGAGTGAAAGGCAATAAGGATGATTTATGATGAACTAATTGACTTGAGAAAAGCTGGTATGAACTCGACCTCTCTTATTTTTGTAAATAGGATAGTTCATCGTTCCTTATTCAACTTGTTATGAATGAAACATGCTTGCAATAACAATTAGAGATCATAGCTGCTTATGCCATGTTTAATTAGCTGAGAGTTTATAATGGTCTATCTTGCGTGCCAACATGATATTAAAATGGTTGTGATGTGGTATGATAGGGTGGTATCCTCCTTTGAACGATTCAAGTGGTCTGACTTGGCACATGTTCACGCATGTAGTTGAAACAAAGTCAACATAGCCTCCACGATATTTATGTTCATGGTGATTTATATCCTACTCATGCTTGCATTCATTGTTGATAATTTAATGCGTGTTCATGACTATTGTCGCTCTCTAGATGGTCGCTTCCCAGTCTCTTTATAGCCTTCACCTATTATAAGCGGGAATACTGCTTGTGCATCCACTTCCATAAACCTCAAAGTTGTTCCATATGAGTCCACCATACCTTCCTATATGCGGTATTTACCTGCTGTTCCAAGTAAATTTGTATGTGCCAAATTCTAAACCTTCAAATGAAATTCTGTTTTCTATGCTCGAACAGCTCATGTATCAACTAGGGCTGTCTATATCTTCCATGCTAGGTGGGTTATTCTCATGACGAGTGGACTCCGCTCATCATTCGTGAGAAAATGGCTGGTAATCGGGATGCCCAGTCCCATGCTCAAATCATAATAATTAACAAAACTCCCCCAGGGTTGTTGCTGGTTTGGATGGTATCCGTTCTTTTGGGCTAGCCGTGGAGTGTGGTTGTTGGTGGTTGGGGGAGTATAAACTTTACCATTCTGTTTGGGAACCACCTATAATGCGCATAGCATGGAAGATATCGAGATTTTTGGTTGTTATGTTGACAATGAGAGTATACTGCTCAAAATGTTATTCATCTCTATTAAAAAAATCGAGATCGGGCACCTCTACAAATCCCTGCTTCCCTCTGCGAAGGGCCTATCTATTTACTTTTATGCTAAGTCATCATTCTCTTATTATAAAGCACCAGTTGGAGAGCACCTCTGTCATTTGCATGTATTACTATTAATTTGCATTGAGTATGATCATGACAAGATCTCTTTTCCCATGAATTAGAATGTCTAGTCAGTCCTTGGTCTTCAAAGGTGCTCTGCATTTATGTTTTGTCGTCTCAGAAAGGGCTAGCAAGATACCATCCTGTTATATCATATCATGATTTTTTGAGAAAGTGTTGTCATCCAAGGTTTATTATTATTGCTCGCTAGTTGATTATGCCATTGATGTGAGTAGACATGCGACCTGAAAGTTATTGTGAATGTGGTTAGTTCATGATCTTTGTTGAAAACCTGAATGATGGCTTACATATTTACAACAACAAGAGCAAACAGAGGTTGTCAAAGCTTTACTTTATCACTTTCAGTTTATCAACTGAATTGCTTGAGGACAAGCAAAGGTTTGAGCTTGGAGGAGTTGATACGTCTCCAATGTATCTACTTTTCCAAACACTTTTGCCCTTGTTTTCGACACTAACTTAGATGATTTGAATGGAACTAACCCGGACTGACGCTGTTTTCAGCAGAACTGCCATGGTGTTGTTTTTGTGCAGAAATAAAAAGTTCTCAGAATGACCTAAAAATCCATGGAGAATTATTTTGGAAAATATAAAAAATATCTGCGGAAAGATCTACGTCAGGGGGCCCACACCCTGTCCACGAGGGTGGGGGGCACGCTCCCTCCCCCTAGGCGCGCCCCCTGCCTTGTGGGCCCCCCTGATGCTCCACTGATATACCCCCGGACTCCATATATTCAGTTTCGGGGAGAAAAAAAATCAAAGAGAAGGATTCATCGTGTTTTACGATACGTAGCAGCCGCCAAGCCCTAAACTCTCAAGGGAGGGATGATCTGGAGTCCGTTCGGGGCTCCGGAGAGTGGAGATCGTCGCCGTCATCATCATGAACATTCCTCTATCACCAATTTCATGATGCTCACCGTCGTGCGTGAGTAATCCCATCGTAGACTTGCTGGACCGTGATGGGTTGGATGAAACTTCCCATGTAATAGAGTTAGTTTTGTTAGGGTTTGATCCCTAGTATCCATTATGTTCTAAGATTGATGTTGCTATGACTTTGCCATGCTTAATGCTTGTCACTACGGCCCGAGTGCCATGATTTCAGATCTGAACCTATTATTTTTTCATGAATACAAGTGTGTTCTTGATCCTATCTTGCAAGTCAATAGTACCCTACTTTGTGTAATGATCCAGCAACCCTGAAGTACCAATAATTGGGACAACTCCCAGTGATGACCGTAGTTTGTGGAGTTCATGTATTCACTATGTGTTAGTGTTTTGGTCCGATACTCTATTAAAAAGAGGCCTTAATATCCCTTAGTTTCCAATAGGACCCCGCTGCCACGGGAAGGTAGGACAAAAGATGTCATGCAAGTTCTTTTCCATAAGCACGTATGACTATATTCGGAATACATGCCTACATTACATTGATGAACTGTAGCTAGTTCTATGTCACCCTATGTTATAACTATTACATGAGGAATCGCATCCGACATAATTATCCATCGCTGATCTAATGCCTACAAGCTTTTCACATATTGCTTGTTGCTTATTTACTTTACTGTTGCCACTGTTACAATCACTACAAAACTACTATTGCTACTTTTGCCGCTGTTACCGTTACTTCCATATTACTTTGCTACTAAATTACCTTGCTGCAGATATTAAGTCTTACAGGTGTGGTTGAATTGACAACTCAACTGCTAATACTTGAGAGTATTCTTTGGCTCCCCTTGTGTCGAATCAATAAATTTGAGTTGAATACTCTACCCTCGAAAACTGTTGCAATCCCCTACACTTGTGGGTTATCAATTCTATTCTGGCGCCGTTGTCGGGGAGCATAGCTATATTCTTGAAGTCACTTGGGATTTATATCTATTGAACACTTTGAAGAACTTGAAAGACTCAAAAACCAAGATCTTTCACTCGACTACGAGGGGAGGTAAGAAACTGCCATCTAGCTCTTCACTTGATTCACCCTCTGTTATGAGTAAATTTGCGACACCTACTCCTGCTATTGAATCTGATATGTCGCACGTTCTTAATGATGCCACTTCTGCTATGTATGATGAAACTACTTCTATGCTTGATAATACTGTGCCACTAGGTGAATTTCTTGATGAACAAATTGCCAAGGTTAGAGAGAATGCAATTATTGAAACTGATAATATTGATGAAAGTGATGTTGAAGATTCTCCCCCTAGATATGAATTTCCTGTCGTGCCTGAGGGTTATGTTATGGATGAATAAACTGCTAGAGGCTTTCTTGCTTGCAATGATAGATATGATCTTAAGAAATTATTAGCTAAGCAGAAAGAAAAGTCTTTGAATGCTAGAATGAAATATGACCCTGCTTTTGCTACTTCACCTATCTGTGTTCCTGATAAGGATTATGATTTCTGTCGATCCTGAGTTAATTACTTTGGTTGAATCTGATCCTTTCCATGGCTATGAATCTGAAACTGTTGTGGCACATATTACTAAATTGAATGATATAGCCACCCTATTCACCAACGAGGAAAAAATTCGTTACTACTATATCCGTAAGTTATTTCCATTCTAGTTGAAGGCTGATGCTAAGACATGGTTTAATTCTCTTGATCCTGGTTGTGTGCATAGTTCCTAGGATATGATTTATTACTTCTGTGCTAAACATTTTCCAGCTCATAAGAAACATGCAGCCTTACGGGAAATATATAATTTTGTGCAAATTGAAGAAGAGAGTCTCCCACAAGCTTGGGGTAGGCTTCTCCGATTACTTAATGCTTTGCCTGATCATCCTCTCAAGAAAAATGAAATACTTGATATCTTTTATAATGGACTAACTAATGCAGCGAGAGACCACCTTGATAGTTGTGCTGGTTGTGTTTTCAGGGAAAGAATTGTCAATCAAGCTGAACTTCCATTGAATTAAATGTTGAGTAATGAAAATAATTGGGCACTTCCTAAACCAACTCCTAAGCCAACTCCGAAGAAAAGGGGTGTTCTGTTTCTCAGTCCTGAAGATATGCAAGAGGCAAAGAAATCTATGAAAGAAAAAGGTATTAAAGCTGAAGATGTTAAGAATTTACCACCTATTGAAGAAATACATGGTTTTGATAACCTGATACAGGTAGTAAAGGTAAATTCTCTTTATAGATTTGATGATGGTGATATTCCTCGTTATAAGTCTGCCAGCCAATGCTTAGATGAGTTTGACAACTTTATTATCAAACAAGAAAACTTCAATGCTTATGTTGGTAGACAATTGCAATGTAATGCTTATATGATCGAACGCTTGATTGATTATATATGTCTAGAGTTAAAGGTGAACTAAAACTCATTAGTAAACATGCTTCTATGGTTACCACTCAAGTAGAACAAGTACTTAAAGCACAAAATGATTTTCTCAATGAATTAAATAGTAAGAAAATGATAATGCTATTAGAGTTGTGACTAGAGGTGGAAGAATGACTCAGGAACCTCTGTATCCCTAGGGCCACCCTATGTGAATTAAGAAAGATTCTCAGAGAGCTAATATAGATGCACCTAGTTCTTCTAAGAAGAAGAAAAAGAAAAATGATAGGACTTTGCATGCTTCTAGTGCACCTGTTGCCGACACACCTAAGAACCCCAATGATATTTCTATCTCTAAAGCTGAAACACAATATGGTAATGAACATGAACCTAGTGATAATGTTAATAATGATGTTCATGATGATGCTCAACCTAGCAATGACAATGATGTAGAGATTGAACCTGTTGTAGTTAAGAGAGACTTTACTGCGAGGAAGCACGATAAGGAAAGAGAACCATGGGTTCAGAAACCCATGCCTCTCCCTCCTAAATCATCCAAGAAAAATGATGATGGGGATTATGAGCGCTTTGCTAAAATGATTAGACCTATCTTTTTGCGTATGCATTTGATTGATATGCTCAAACAAATCCTTATGCTAATTATATGAAAGACATTATCACAAATAAAAGAAAAATACTTGATGTTGAAATTTCCACCATGCTTGCCAATTATACTTTTAAAGGTGGAATTCCAAAGAAACTAGGAGATCCAGGAGTACCAACTATACCCTGCTCCAATAAAAGAAACTATGTTAAAACTGCTTTATGTGATCTTGGAGCCGGTGTTAGTGTTATGCCTCTCTCTTTATATCGTAGACTTGATTTGAATATGTTGACACCTACTGAAATATCTTTGCAAATGGCCGATAAATCAATTGCTATACCTATCGGTATTTGTGAGGACGTGCCTGTTGTAGTTGCAAATGTTACTATTCTAACAGACTTTGTTATCCTTGATATTACCAAGGATGATAGTATGTCTATTATCCTTGGTAGACCCTTTTTGAATACTGCAGGGGCTGTTATTGATTGCAACAAAGGAAATGTCACTTTTCATGTCAATGGCAATGAGCATATGGTACACTTCCAGAGGAAACAACCTCACATTCACAGTATCAATTCTATTGGAAAAAATTCAACGATTACTATTGGAGGTTTTGAATTTCCTCTTCCTACTATCAAGAAGAAATATGATATTCTTATTGTTGGGGACATACATATCGCCATTGAGGTAACCTAGTGTTATTCAAAAATTCTTCGGTTTCATGTTATTCGGAAAGAGTTTATTAAAAAGACCTGATCAACCTTGTTAATGGATTCCTTTTGATGAGCATGAGATGGTTGATTTTAGAGAGCACAACTTGGTGTACCCTCCTTTTACTTTCTGTTAATTAGGTTTAATCACTGTTCAAGAAATCTTCCGATTCAACGATTTATCGCCCGATTTATCGCTACTCTTGGGGTGACAGATAAGATTTTGCCTTATCTTCACCATTTATCATTTGGGCTGATTTATCGCTAAGACAAGCGATTTATCGGGAATCTACCGATAAATCGGGCCTAATCATAGCACTGTGTTTGCAAAAACTATATTTATTTGCGTTTTGTTAACATTGTTACGCAATATGTACTGTTCTCATATTTTCTTAGTCATTATACCAGGATTTAAAGACAAGGAATCAAGGTAACAGTTCTGTCCAATATTGTTTTGGTGTTAAATATATCATATTTTAGTGTTGGGAACCTGGGATTTGAGAAAAATGGCCGATTAATAGGTGACTGGTAAAATCGATTAATCGATCGATTTCTGATTAATCTCTAATCCCCAGCTGACCGAGATGATAACGATAAGCGATATCCTCAACAATGGGTTTAATAAAGAAAAAATAGTGTTGTTTGTCTGTTTTCAGAGTTATCCTTGGAATTAAAGAATACCCCGAAAATAAAAGTTCTCCAAATGCCCCGAAAATGAAATATGATTTTTCCAGAATATTTAAGAATATTTGGCACTGAGAAAACACAGCAGGGGAGCCAGGACCTGGCCACAAGGGTACAGGGCGCGCCCACCCCCCTAGGCACACCCCCTGCCTCATGGGCCCCACGTGGCCCCCTCTACTTACTACAGAACCTACACACTCCTTCTGTTGGAAATATGCCCTAGAGGCAATAATAAATTGGTTATTATTATATTTCCTTGTTCACGATAATCGTTTATTATCCATGCTAGAATTGTATTGAAAGGAAACTCAGATACATGTGTGGATACATAGACAAACACCTTGTCCCTAGTAAGCCTCTAGACGACTAGATCGTTGATCAATAGATGGTTACGCTTTCCTAACCATGGACATTGGATGTCGTTGATAACGGAATCACATCATTAGGAGAATGATGTGATGGACAAGACCCAATCCTAAGCCTAGCACAGATCGTGTAGTTCGTATGCTAAAGCTTTTCTATATGTCAAGTATCTTTTCCTTAGACCATGAGATTGTGCAACTCCCGGATAGCGTAGGAATGCTTTGGGTGTACCAAACGTCACAACGTAACTGGGTGGCTATAAAGGTGCACTACAGGTATCTCCGAAAGTGTCTGTTGGGTTGGCACGAATCGAGACTGGGTTTTGTCACTCCGTATGACGGAGAGGTATCTCTGGGCCCACTCGGTAGGACATCATCATAATGTGCACAATATGTGATCAAGGAGTTGATCACGGGATGATGTGTTACGGAACGAGTAAAGAGACTTGCCGGTAACGAGATTGAGCAAGGTATTGGTATACCGACGATCGAATCTCGGGCAAGTGCTATACCGATAGACAAAGGGAATCGTATACGGGATTGATTGAATCCTTGACATCGTGGTTCATCCGATGAGATCATCGTGGAACATGTGGGAGCCAACATGGGTATCCAGATCCCGCTGTTGGTTATTGGTCGGAGAGTTGTCTCGGTCATGTCTACATGGTTCCCGAGCCCGTAGGGTCTACACACTTAAGGTTCGATGATGCTAGGGTTATAGGGAAAGTATGTACGCGGTTACCGAATGTTGTTCGGAGTCCCGGATGAGATCCCGGACGTCACGAGGAGTTCCGGAATGGTCCGGAGGTAAAGATTCATATATGGGAAGTCCCGTTTTGGTCACCGGAAAAGTTTCGGGCGATATCGGTAATGTACCGGGACCACCGGGAGGGTCCCGGGGTCCACCAGGTGGGGCCACCAGCAGGCTGCGTGGGTTAAGTGTGGGAGGGGACCAGCCCCAAGGGGGCTGGTGCGCCCCCCCACCAAGTCCCTAGGCGCATGGAGAGTGGAGGGGGGCAAACCCTAGGTCCAGATGGGCCTTAAGGCCCACCCTAGGGCGCCCCCTCTCTCTCCCCCCCTTTGGCCGCACCCTAGATGGGTTTCTAGGCCTGGCCGCACCCCTAGGGGTGGGAAACCCTAAAGGGGGCGCAGCCCTCCCTTCCCCCTATATATATGTGAGGTTTTGGGGCTGCTAGACATACGAGAAAGTCTCCTTCTTGGCGCAGCCCTACCCCTCTCCCTCCTCGTCTCTTGCAGCGCTTGGCGAAGCCCTGCTGGAGTCCCGCGCTCCTCCACCACCACTACGCCGTCGTGCTGCTGTTGGATGGAGTCTTCCCAACCTCTCCCTCTCTCCTTGCTGGATCAAGGCGTGGGAGACGTCACCGGGCTGCACGTGTGTTGAACGCGGAGGCGCCGTCCGTTCGGCGCTAGATCGGATCTTCCGCGATTTGAATCGCCGCGAGTACGACTCCTTCATCCGCGTTCTTGCAACGCTTCCGCATCGCGATCTACAAGGGTATGTGGATCCAACTCTCCTCTCGTAGATGTGCATCTCCTAGATTGATCTTGGTGAGCGTAGGAAAATTTTTTGTTTCCCATGCAACGTTCCCCAACAGTGGCATCATGAGCTAGGTCTTTGCGTAGATGCAATCACGAGTAGAACACAAAGGAGTTTGTGGGCGTTGATGTTTAGATTGCTTCCCTCCTTGTTCTTTTCTTGATTCAGCGGTATTATGGGATGAAGCGGCCCGGACCAACTTTACATGTCCACGTACATGAGACCGGTTCCATCGACAGACATGCGACTTTTGTTGCATAAGATGGCTGGCGGGTGTCTGTCTCTCCTATCTTAGTTGAATCGGATTCGACGAAGGCGGTCCTTGTAGAAGGTTAAATAGCAACTTAAATATCACCGTTGTGGCTTTGCGTAGGTAAGAAGCGTTCTTGCTAGATACCCATAGCAGCCACGTAAAACATGCAACAACAAATTAGAGGACGTCTAACTTGTTTTTGCAGGGTATGTTTGTGATATGATATGGCCAATAACATGATGAGATATATTTGATGTATGAGATGATCATGTTGTAATAGTTAATATCGACTTGCATGTCGATGTATACGGCAACCGGCAGGAGCCATAGGGTTGTCTTTAATTTTTGTATGACCTGCGTGTCAATCATTAAGCGCTATGTAATGCTTTACTTTATCGCTAAACGGTAGCAATAGTAGTAAGAGCATGGTGGGCGCGCGACAACCCCGATGGCGACACGATGATGGAGATCATGATGATGGGGATCATGGTGTTACGCCGGTGACGATGGAGATCATGCCGGTGCTTTGAAGATGGAGATCAAAAGCACGAGTTGATGGCCATATCATGTCACTTATGATTTGCATGTGATGTTAATCCTTTTATGCATCTTATTTTGCTTAGGACGGCGGTAGCATTATAAGATGATCCCTCACTAAAATTTCAAGATGAAATTGTGTTCCCCCCGAGTGTGCGCCGTTGCGAAGGTTCGTCGTTTCGAAGCACCACGTGATGATCGGGTGTGATAGACTCTACGTTCGCATACAACGGGTGCAAGCCAGTTTTGCACATGCAGAACACTCGGGTTAGACTTGACGAGCCTAGCATGTACAGACATGGCCTCGGAACACGGAAGACCGAAAGGTCGAGCATGAGTCACATAGTAGATATGATCAACATGAAGATGTTCACCATTGACACCACCTCATCTCACATGATGATCGGACTTAGGTTGGTGGATTTGGATCATGTCACGCTCGGATGACCAGAGGGATGTCAATTTGAGTGGGAGTTATAAGTAATTTGATTAGTTAAAACTCACTTGTCATGAACAATAGTCTAAGTTGTCTTTGCAAATTATGTAGTAGACCAATAACTGCGTTGTAGCTCCCTGTTTAATACGATCCTAGAGAAAGACTAAGTTGAAAGATATTGTAAGCAATGATGCGGACTGGGTCCGTAGTCCGAGGAGTGTCCTCACTGCTGCACAGAAAGCTTACGTCTTTGATGCACCGCTCGATGTGCAAACCCCTACAACGTTGTCTGTGGATGTTGTGAACACCTGACAGAGACGTCCTGATGACTACTTGATAGTTTAGTGCACCATACTTTACGGCTTAGAATCGGGATTCCAATGACGTTTTGAACGCCATAGAACATATGAGATGTTCTAAGAGCTGAAATTGGGATTTCAGGCTCATGCCCGTGTTGAGAGGTATGAGACCTCTGACAAGTTCTTTTGCAAAAAAGATGGAGGAGAATGGCTCAACTAATAAGCATGTGCTCAGAATGTCTGGGTGCTGAAATCACTTGAACCAAGTGGGAGTTAATCTTCCAGGTGAGATAGTGGTTGACGGAATTCTCTAGACACTATCACCAAGCTACTAGAACTTCGTGATGAACTATGACATGCAAAGGATGGTGATAATCCCGGTGCTGTCAGCGGTTCTTAGTACCGCAAAAGTAGAGATCAAGAAGGAGCATCAAGTGTTGATGGTTTAACAAGACCACTGGTTTCAAAAGGGTAAGGGCTAGAAGGGAAACTTCATGAATGGCAAACCTGTTGTCGCTCTGATGAAGGAACCCATGGTTGAACCCAAACCTCGAGACTAAGTGCTTCTATTGTAAGGGGAACGGTCACATGCTAGCGGAACCACCCCAAATACATGGTTGATATGATAGCTGGCAACTTCAACAAAGTATATTTGATATACGTGTTATTGATGTGTACCTTAGTAGTACTCCTTGTAGCACCTGGGTATTGGATACCGGTTCACTTGCTATTATTAGTGACTTGAAGCAAAAGCTACGGACTGAACGGAGACTAGCTAAGGGCGAGGTGACGATGTGTGTTGGAAGTGTTTCCAAGGTTGATGAGATCACCATCGCACACTTCCTCTATTTTCGAGATTAGTGTTGAACCTAGATAAATGTTATCAGGTGTCTACGTTGAGCATGAAAATGATTAGATCATGTTCATCGCAATACGGTTATTCATTTAAGTTAGAGAATAATGGTTATTCTGTTTACATGAATAATACCTTTATGGTCATGCACCCAATGGTTCGTTGAATCTCGATCATGGTAATACACATAATGATAATATTAATGCCAAAAGATGTAGAGTTAATAATGATAGTACCACTTTCTTGTGGCACTGCCGCTTAGGTCATTTTGGCATAAAATGCATGAAGAAACTCCATGCTGATGGACGTTTGGAGTCACTTGATTTTGAATCGCTTGACACATGCAAGCCATGCCTCATGGGCAGGATGACTGAGATCTCGTTTTCAGGTACAATGAAACGGGTAAGTGACTTATTGGAAATCATACATGCTGATGTATGTGATCCAATGAGAATTAAGGCGTGTGGTGGATATCGTTATTTTCTCATCTTCACTGACGATTTGAGTAGATATGGTATATTTACTTAATGAAGCAAAAGTCTGAAACGTTTGAAAGGTTCAAAAATTTCAGAGTGAAGATTAAGAATCATCATAACAAGAAGATCATGTTCCTATGATCTGATCAAGGGGATATTATCTGAATTATGAGTTTGGCAATCACTTAAGACATTGTGGAATTGTTTCGCAGTTGAAGTCCCCTGGAACACCACAGCGTAATGGTGTGTCCGGACATCGTAATCGAACCTTATGAGATATGGTGCGATCTATGGTGTGTCTTACCGATCTACCGCTATTATTTTGAGGTTATGCATTAGAGACAGCTGCATTCACTTTATATAGGGCACCATCTAAGTCCGTTAAGACGACGTCGTATGGTTTGGCAAGAAACCAAAGTTGTCGTTTTCTTAAATGTTTGGGGCTGCGATGCTTATGGCTTCAGCCAGGAAAAGCTCGAACCCAAAGTGGACAAATACATCTTCATGGAATACCCACTGGTAACGGTTGGGTATACCTTCTATCTCAGATCCAAGGACAAAATGTTTGTCACTAAGAATGGGTCCTTTCTCGAGAAGGAGTTTCTCTCGAAAGAATTGACTGGGAGGAAGATAGAACTTGATGAGGTTGTCGAACCCTCACTTCAACCGGAGAGTAGTGCAACACAGAAAGATGTTTCTGTGGAACCTACGACAGTTGAAGAGGAAACTAATGATAGTGATCATGAAAGCTCCAGATCAAGTTGCTATCGATCCTCGTAGGTCGACAAGGATAAGTACTACTCCTGAGTGGTACGATGATCCTGTCTTAGAAGTCATGTTGTTGGACAACAATGAACCTACGAACTATGGAGAAGCGATGGTGGGCCCATATTCCGACAAATGGTTAGAAGCCGAGAAATCCGAGATAGGATCCATGTATCGAAACAAAGTATGGACTTTGGTGGACTTGCCCGATGACTGGCAAGCCATTGAGATAAACGGATCTTTAAGACTAAGACGGACGTGAACGGTAATGTCACCGTCTATGAAGCTCGACTTGTGGCGAAGAGTTTTTCCACAAGTTCAAGGAGTTGACTACAATGAGATTTTCTCACCCGTAGCGATGCTTAAGTCCGTCGGAATCATGTTAGCATTAGCTGCATTTATGAAATCTGGCAGATGGATGACAAAACAAGTTTCCTTACCAGTTTTCATAAGGAAATGTTGTATGTGATACAATCAGAAAGGTTTTGTCGATCCTAAGGATGCTAAAAGGTGTGCTAGCTCCAGCGATCCTTCCATGGACTAGAGCAAGCATCTCGGAGTCGGAATATACACTTTGATGGAGTGATCAAAGTTTTTGGGTATACAAAGTTTGTTAGAAACTTGTATTTGCAATAAAGTGAGTGGGAGCACTACAACATTTCTGATAAGTATATGTGAATGACATATTGTTGATCCGAAATGATGTAGAATTTCTGGAAAGCATAAAGGGTTGTCTGAAAGGTGTTTTTCAAAGGAATACCTGGATAAAGCTGCTTACATATTGGGCATCAAGATCTATACAGATAGATCAAGACGCCTGATGATACTTTCAAAAGAACACACACCTTGGCATGATTTTGAAGGAGTTCAAAATAGATCAGTCAAAGAAGGAGTTCTTACCTGAGTTGTAAGGTGTGAAGTTGAGTAAGACTCAAAGCTTGACCACGGCAGAAGAAAGAGGAAGGACAAGGTCGTCCCCTATGCTTTTGTCATAGGCTCTATACGGTATGCCATGCTAAGTACCGCACCTGATGTGTGCCTTGCCACATGTCTGGCAAGAGGGTACAAAGGTGATCCAGGAGTAGATCACTGGATAGTGGTCAAAATTATCCTTAGAGTAATAAGGAAATGTTTCTCGATTATGGAGGTGATAAAGAGTTCGACGTAAAGAGTTACGTCGATGCAAGCTTAACACCTATCCGGATAACTCTAAGTGGAGATACCGGATACGTATAATGGAGCAACAGTTTGGAATAGCTCCAAGTGGAACGTGGTAGCAGCATCTACGATATGACATAAAGTTTTGCGAAGTACATAGGGATCTGAATGTTGCAGACCCATTGACTACAACCTCTCTCACAAGCATAACATGATCAAACCCAGAACTCATTGAGTGTTAATCACATATTGATGTGAACTAGATTACTGACTCTAGTAAACTCTTTGGATGTTAGTCACATGGCGATGTGACCTGTGAGTGTTAATCACATGGCGATGTGAACTAGATTATTGACTCTAGTGCAAGTGGGAGACTGTTGGAAATATGCCCTAGAGGAAATAATAAATTGGTTATTATTATATTTCCTTGTTCACGATAATCGTTTATTATCCATGCTAGAATTGTATTGAAAGGAAACTCAGATACATGTGTGGATACATAGACAAACACCATGTCCCTAGTAAGCCTCTAGACGACTAGCTCGTTGATCAATAGATGGTTACGGTTTCCTAACCATGGACATTGGATGTCGTTGATAACGGAATCACATCATTAGGAGAATGATGTGATGGACAAGACCCAATCCTAAGCCTAGCACAGATCGTGTAGTTCGTATGCTAAAGCTTTTCTATATGTCAAGTATCTTTTCCTTAGACCATGAGATTGTGCAACTCCCGGATACCGTAGGAATGCTTTGGGTGTACCAAACGTCACAACGTAACTGGGTGGCTATAAAGGTGCACTACAGGTATCTCCGAAAGTGTCTGTTGGGTTGGCACGAATCAAGACTGGGTTTTGTCACTCCGTATGACGGAGAGGTATCTCTGGGCCCACTCGGTAGGACATCATCATAATGTGCACAATATGTGATCAAGGAGTTGATCACGGGATGATGTGTTATGGAACGAGTAAAGAGACTTGCCGGTAACGAGATTGAGCAAGGTATCGGTATACCGACGATCGAATCTCGGGCAAGTGCTATACCGATAGACAAAGGGAATCGTATACGGGATTGATTGAATCCTTGACATCGTGGTTCATCCGATGAGATCATCGTGGAACATGTGGGAGCCAACATGGGTATCCAGATCCCGCTGTTGGTTATTGGTCGGAGAGTTGTCTCGGTCATGTCTACATGGTTCCCGAGCCCGTAGGGTCTACACACTTAAGGTTCGATGACGCTAGGGTTATAGGGAAAGTATGTACGCGGTTACCGAATGTTGTTCGGAGTCCCGGATGAGATCCCGGACGTCACGAGGAGTTCCGGAATGGTCCGGAGGTAAAGATTCATATATGGGAAGTCCCGTTTTGGTCACAGGAAAAGTTTCGGGCGATATCGGTAATGTACCGGGACCACCGGGAGGGTCCCGGGGGTCCACCAGGTGGGGCCACTAGCAGGCTGCGTGGGTTAAGTGTGGGAGGGGACCAGCCCCAAGGGGGCTGGTGCGCCCCCCCACCAAGTCCCTAGGCGCATGGAGAGTGGAGGGGGGCAAACCCTAGGTCCAGATGGGCCTTAAGGCCCACCCTAGGGCGCCCCCTCTCTCTCCCCCCTTTGGCCGCACCCTAGATGGGTTTCTAGGGCTGGCCGCACCCCTAGGGGTGGGAAACCCTAAAGGGGGCGCAGCCCTCCCTTCCCCCTATATATATGTGAGGTTTTGGGGCTGCTAGACATACGAGAAAGTCTCCTTCTTGGCGCAGCCCTACCCCTCTCCCTCCTCGTCTCTTGCAGCGCTTGGCGAAGCCCTGCTGGAGTCCCGCGCTCCTCCACCACCACTACGCCGTCGTGCTGCTGTTGGATGGAGTCTTCCCAACCTCTCCCTCTCTCCTTGCTGGATCAAGGCGTGGGAGACGTCACCGGGCTGCACGTGTGTTGAACGCGGAGGCGCCGTCCGTTCGGCGCTAGATCGGATCTTCCGCGATTTAAATCGCCGCGAGTACGACTCCTTCATCCGCGTTCTTGCAACGCTTCCGCATCGCGATCTACAAGGGTATGTGGATCCAACTCTCCTCTCGTAGATGTGCATCTCCTAGATTGATCTTGGTGAGCGTAGGAAAATTTTTGTTTCCCATGCAACGTTCCCCAACACCTTCTTCATCCCAAAAAAAATCACCAGCCAACTCAAGCACGAGTTCTAGCTCATTTTGCTGCCATTTTCGATCTCCTTGCTCAAAGCTCTATTCAAAAAACTGTTTGGGGAGATTGTTCTTCGGTATATTACTCCTCCAATGGTCTAATTAGTTTTTGTTCTAGTTCTTTATTTATTGCAAAATTTTGCTACTTAGGTGACCCTGTTCTTGAGTTTGCATGTCAAATTTATGTGGTTCCAAGTAGTTCTAATGCATGATATAGTCTCTAGGCACTTGTGGGAGTAGTTGCTATCAATCTTGTTGAGTTTGGTTCAATTTTAATTTTAGTCACTAAAATTTTCAGAAATTTTCAAAGGAAGAAAATGATGAGGAGATTGTTGAGAGGCTCTTCTAGTCAAAGCTCAAAGGATAAGCAGAAGGAAGAGAATAAGAAGCCCAAATACAATCTTCCTCGCACTGCAGATGTTCGGCCGCGTGAATGGCCTTGCAATGAGTTCTTGGAAGCCACCGAGATTTTTAAAGACTTTTTTATTTGGCGGAGAATGCAGGTCTCACCGACTTCCTCCACCACCAGCGTGAACAGTATCTCTTGCTCACTAATATTTTCACGCAAAACTTTAATTTTCATGCTAAGAAATCACCACCTTAAGTGGAGGTTCATTTATATGATGAGGTTAAGGAGATGTCATTCGATGAATTTTGTCAAGTATGTAAGATACCTTTTGCTGGTAGTCTTGAGGAACCACATCGTAAGGATGTTGATGGGTTTATCAATATGGTAGCTGTAGGGGAAACGAGGCAAGTTTCAGGGGCAAGAATTACTAGTATACATTTTCCTATTCTACGTTACTTTGCGATATTTGTTAGTAGATGCTTAATTGGTCGCGGGAACAGTGGGAATCTTAGTGCCCCTGATATTGTTATTTTGCGCCATGCTTTGTTTCGAGATACAACTTTTAGGTTGGGTGCTGTTGTTGCTAACGATTAAGTCTAGACCGTACAAAGGGTCCCATCTTTGGAGGCATCTTTGCTTCACGCCTTGCTGAACACTTTAGAATACCTATTAGGCATCATGAGAAGTAAGAAAAGTGGATGTCCCAAGGTTTTCTAAATTATAAGAGTATGCTAGCACATGATTTTATTATTAAAGATAAGAAGAAGTTGCTTAAGTATAAATTGATGTTTGATGAAAAATATTGTGAGATTATTACCTTACCTGCACCATCTTTGTTTGATTTACTTTCAAGCATGTACCTCGTTTTGCCGGATGCCGTTTATGTGTACTAGAGCCAAGCACAAACTTCAGAGCCGGAGCCGGAGCCACCACTTGACCCTTATCGGCAATTGGTTTATCAGTGGGATCTAGATGAGATTGCCAACCAGTGGCACCTAGAGGATGCTCCTCCGTGCAGCGGAGAGAGTAGATTTGATCCGTGGCAATAGACCAACTTAGGCCAAAAGCCTAAGCTTGGGGGTTTGACGCCCCCAGTTTGGCCATACACTAATCATGCACGCAAATGTGTACGACCAGGATTAGGGAGTCACGGGAAGATATCACAACACAACTCTAGACACAAATTAAAATAATACAAGCTTTATATTACAAGCTAGGGGCCTCGAGGGCTCGAATACATAAGCTCGAATACACAAGAGTCAGCGGAAGCAATATATCTGAGTACATACATGAGTTAAACAAGTCTGCCTTAAGAAGGCTAGCACAAATGTAGCAACGATCGAAAAGGCAAGGCCTCCTGCCTGGGACCTCCTAACTACTCCTCGAAGCCGAACTCCACATAGAAACATCTTCGGGATCCTCTAGCTCCTGGACTCCACCGACCTGGTTGCATCATCCGGGAAGAGAGGAAAAGGGAAAAAAAGGGGGAGCAAAGCAACCGTGAGTACTCATCCAAAGTACTCGCAATCAAGGTTCTAAACTACATATGCAATGGTATATGTGTAAAGGGGTAATATATGTAGGCTAAACTGCAGAATGCCAGAATAAGAGGGGGATAGCTAATCCAATCGAAGACTACGCTTCTGGCAACCTCCATCTTGCAGCAGTAGAAGAGAGTAGCTGGAAAGTAACAAGTATCCTCGCTTCCGGCAGCCTCCGTCTTGGAGCAGTAGAATAAAATAGATGGTAAGTTCACCAAGTAACATCGTATAGCATAAACCTACCCGGCGATCCTCCCCTTGTCGCCCTGTGGGAAAGCAATCGCCGGGTTGTATCTGGAACTTGTCTGGAAGTGTTTTATAAAGTATCCAGTTCTAGTTGTCATGAGGTTGGAGTGCAACTTTGGGTCGTCCTTTTACCGAGGGACACGACTATTCGAATAGATTAACTTCCCTATAGGGGTCTACCACATTACCCAGCAAGCTCGATCCCATTTGGCCGGACACACTTTCCGGGGTCATGCCCGGCCTCGGATGATCAATATGTCGCAACCCATCGCCCAGGGGTCTAGGCCCATCGCCCAATGCACACCTGCATGTTGCGAGGGCGGCCGGTAAGTAGATCTTGCCGCTCCTAATACCAGATTGGCGCTCCATTCCAATCTGGCGCGCGCCGCTAAGTCACTAACGTCAAGAAGGATTCGGCTGATACCATGACGTCGAGTGCCCATAACTATTCCAATGTAGCTGGTTAGTGCGTATAGGCCAAAGGCCAGACTCAGATCAAATACTAAGATCTCGTTAAGCGTGTTATTTTGAAGTAACTACGGACAACGACCAGGGACCAGACCCACATGTCTCCTAGGTGGTTGCAACCCGCCCTGTAGCTCCGCCACAAGTAACCATCAGGTGGCTGCTAGGAACCCAGGCCCACCACTACCCGTGTGGAACCACCTGTCGCTTCAGCCCCCATCTCTGAATCATCAACATGAGTATGTAATAGTAAAGTATATACCTGTGATCACCTCCCGAAGTGATCACGGCCCGATAGTATAGCATGGAGGACGAACAAGAATGCAGGGCCACTGATGGAATACTAGCATCCTATACTAAGCATTAGGATAGCACATAAAGGTATCAGAAGTTGTAGCAACAATGACCTGCTATGCAACAGAATAGGAGAATCAACAACAGTAGCAAACCTAATGCAAGAATAAGAGAGAGGAGAATGGGCGATATCTCGTGATCAAGGGGGGGCTTGCCTGGAAGCTCTGTTGCACATGAAGAAGGGTCGTCGGTGATGTAGTCGTACTCAGTGGCATCAGCGCCGGTCTCGGGGTCTACCGGAGTAGAAGAGGGGAGAAGAAACAGTAAACATGGAGCAAACTAAGCATCCCAAAAATATTACAAGGCAAAACACAGTGCTAGGGGTGAGCTAACGCAGGCATATGTCATACCGGCGAAGGGGAAAAATATCCGGGAAAGTATTCCCGGTGTTTCTTGTTTTTGGACAGACGGACTGGGGCGAGAAGGTTGCATGTTCGCTATGCTAGGGACGTGTGGCGGATTCGTCTTGAAATTCTCAGCAACTTTCATAGATTAAACTTTTTCATCCGACCTACAGTTTATTTTATATTAATTTTCAAAGTTTTATACATTTTCTTAAATTATTATTATTTCTAAATTAAATAGTAAATGCTAAATGTACACAGCCTTGCGTACACAGCAGTGTACACAGACGCTGACATGTCGGCTAGGGGGACCCCATTTGACCAATCAAAGTTTGACTAGTCAACAGGGGGTGGGGCCCCCTGTCATCCTCTGGTCTACTAATTAACCTACTTAATTATCTTAATTAGATTATGTTAAGTAAGTTTAACTAATTTAATTGAGGAAAATTAATTAAGTTTAATTAATTATATATTTTTATGTATATATTTTCTTTTAGGGAGTGGGCCCCAGGTGCAGTAGCAGAGAGGCCTTAGCAGGCGCGGTGCTAACGGGGAGGAGTCCCGGGGTGCGGGCGTAGCCCACTCGAGTGAGGCGAGGCCGTCGGGCACCACGGGCGAGCCGCGCATGCCAGGGAGGGTCGGAACGGCGTGACGGGGCGGTGGAGAGCAGGCGACGAGGCGAGGGCAGTATGCGTCGGCATGCCGCGCACATGCGAGGCAGGCAGGAGGAGGGGCCACGGTCGACGGTGGAGCAGGGGGGCATGGCAGGGAGCGAGGAAGGCGGAAACAGCGTCTACGGCGGTAGTGGAGCACGACAGCGGTGGGCGCGGGCGGTTACCGGCGCGCGCAGCTCTAGGCCTGGCGAGCATGAGCCGGGGCGAAGCAGAGCGCAGTCCGGGCTGCAGCAGGGGCGGAGGCAGGCGGCAGTAGCCGCTGCAGGCCACAACACAGGCAGCGTGAGCGGGCGGCTGCAGGGTGAGGCCCGGCCATGGCGGACAGTGACATCGGGTATGAACGAGGAGACGACTAAGGGGATGGACTCGCAAGGGAGACGGAGGGGAGGGAAGTGGTAGCTCACATGGGGCGTGTTGACGAGCTCGTGTAGGCGCGGGGTAGACCGTGGCGGCTCCAATCGGCCAAGGCGGCCGGCAAACGTCGTCCAAGACAATGACGTGGGCGACGTTGATGCAGCTACTCCACCCCGATTCGGTGGTGTAGTCGACGAAGGTGACGACGCAGCTTCTCCTGGCGTTCTCCCAGTCGGCAGGGACGTCATTGGCCACGATGTCGATGAGGCGCAGAACTCGGACATCAAACGGTGACGAGAGACGACTGGTGGGCGGTGGTGTGGCAAGATGGCTTCGGTTGGTTGTGGGGGAGAGTAGCGGCGTGGGGTAGATGGGGAATGGCAGCGAGGGTTCGCGGCGCGAGGGAGGGGACGTCTTATGTAGGGTGCGACGCTAGCGGATGGCCGCCACGGTGCATGCCGGTTGCGTGGCGGGCATCATCCATAGCCATCGCACGGTTAACAGGAGAGAGGGGAGGAATCACGCCTGGTGGGCTGGCCTAAACTGCTGAGCCGACTGGGCCAAGAGGCCTAGTCGGGAAGGGGGAATTATCCTTTACCTTTGTTTGTTTCTGCTTATTATCATTATTTTCTTTTATGTTTTATTTATAGTTTCCTTTTATTTTAGTTTTATTAAAAAGTTATCACTAGCACCTAAATTAGTATTTATAAATATACTACTGCCACATTAATTCTTAACCCAAAATAAAATAGTTTAATAATTTATAATATTTATAAGGCATTTATTCAATTGTTTTTGCTACTGTTTGATTTATTTTAGGGTATTTAAACACTTTATCAAAGTGTGGTTTCTCCACCATGATTACCTACGCAATATTTGTTTCATTTAGAACATTTTAATTTTATTGTTTGAAAACTTTTGTTGTTTGCCCTTATTTCGAATTTGAATCCCGAACCGGTTTTGAACTAACGCGAGATTAATAACCGTAACCGAGGTGACTTGGCATCATTAGCAGAGGTTCACTGTAGCTTAACTATCCGGGCGTTATAGGGGGAGTACGTATTTCTCACCGACATTACATTCATGTTCACACACTTATTCCAGTAGTCTGTGCACATACTTTTTCTTTGTACTATCCATGCTAGATTCTTTTCTTTTCTTAGTCTTTTTCTTGTGTGTTAGAAAAACCTTAAGAAAAACAAAAAAATTAGTTGTAGCTTCTAGCTAATCTACTTTCCATGCCTGTGGTAGTAGTAACTAAGAGAAAACCCAAAAAGATTTCTCGTTCTTCTTTTGCTTGTTGGAAGCTTTCCCGTGTAAATAGTTTATTTTGTTTTCTTTTGGGGAAAAGAGGAGAAGACCATGATGAAAATGCTTAGTGCCTCTCAAATGCATTGCCGTTGATTTAACCATGAGACATATTACCTTGTCTTCTCCCTTGTATTAAATGCTTGCAGGTTCGAGCTTAGTCCAATGCACGTGCACTGTTATTATTATCCACACCGTTCGGTCGTGTGAGTGAAAGGCAATAATGACGATAAATGATGAATTGATTGAGATGAGAAAAGCCGGTATGAACTCGACCTCTCTTGTTTTTGTAAATATGATAGTTCATCGTTCCTGATTCAACCTATTATGAATGAAACATGCTTGCAATGACAATTAGAGATCATAGCTGCTCATGCCATGCTTAATTAGCTAAGAGTTTATAATGGTTTACCTTGCGTGCCAACATGATATTAAAATGGTTGTGATGCGTTATGATAGGGTGGTATCCTCCTTTGAACGATTCAAGTGGTTCGAGTTGGCACATGTTCACACACGTAGTTGAAACAAAATCAACATAGCCTCCACGATATTTATGTTCATGGTGATTTATATCGTACTCATGCTTGCATTCATTGTTGATTAATTTTAATGCATGTTCAAGACTGGTGTCGCTCTCCAGCTGGTCGCTTCCCAGTCTCTTTCTAGCCTTCACTTGTACTAATCGGGAATACTGCTTGTGCATCCACTTATATAAACCCCAAAGTGATTCCATATGAGTCCACCATACCTTCCTATATGCGGTATCTACCTGCCGTTCCATGTAAATTTGTATGTGCCAAACTCCAAACCTTCAAATTAATTTCTGTTTTGTATGCCCGAACAACTCATGTATCAACTAGGGCTGTGTATATCTTCCATGCTAGTTGGGTTGTTCTCATGATGATTGGACTCTGCTCATAATTCATGATAAAATGGCTGGTAACTGGGATGCCCAGTCCCGTGCTCAAATTATAATAATTAAAGAAAACTCCCCCAGGGCTGTTGTTGGTATGGACGGTACCCGTTGTTTCGGGTCAGCCTTGGAGTGTGCTTGTTGGTGGTTGGGGGAGTATAAACTTTACCATTCTGTTTGGGAACCGCCTATAATGTGTGTAGCATGGAAGACATCGAGATCTCTTGGTTGTTATGTTGACAATGAAAGTATACCGCTCAAAATGTTATTCATCTCTATTTCAAAATCGAGATGTCGCACCTCTATAAATCCCTGCTTCCCTCTGCGAAGGACCTATCTCTTTACTTTTATGTTGAGTCATCATCCTCTTATTAAAGAGCACTATTTTGAGAGCACCGCTGTCATTTGCATGTATTGTTATTAATTTACATTGAGTATGATTGTGACTGGATCTCTTTTGCCATGAATTACAATGTCTAGTCAGTCCTTGATCTTCAGAGGTGCTCTACATTTATGTTTTGCGGTCTAAGAAAGGGCTAGAAAGATACCATCTTGTCATATCATATTATGATTGTTTTGAGAAAGTGTTGTCATCCGAGGTTTATTATTATTGCTTGCTAGTTGATTGTGCCATTGATATGAGTAGACATGAGACCCGAAAGTTATTGTGAATTGGTTAGTTCATGATCTTTGCTGAAAACTTGAATGTTGGATTTACATATTTGCAACATGAAGAGCAAATAGAGTTTGTCAAAGTTTTTCTTTATCACTTTCAGTTTATCAACTGAATTGCTTGAGGACAAGCAAAGATTTAAGCTTGGGGGAGTTGATATGTCTCCAACGTATCTACTTTTCCAAAGACTTTTGCCCTTGTTTTGGACTCTAACTTGCATGATTTGAATGGAACTAACCCGGACTGACGGAATTTTCAGCAGAACTGCAATGGTGTTATTTTTGTGCAGAAATAGAAGTTCTCGGAATGACCTAAAAATTAACGGAGATTTATTTTGTAATTTATAAAAAATACCTACAGAAAGAACCAGACCAGGGGGCCCACACCCGATCTATGAGGGTGGGGGCGCCCCCCTAGGCGCCCCTGCCTTGTGGGCCCCCTGAGGCTCCATCGACATCAGCTCCGACTCCATATATTCACTTTTGGGGAGAAAAAATTTAGAGAGAAGGATTCATCGCGTTTTACGATACGGAGCCGCCGCCAAGCCCTAAACTCTCTCGGGAGGGCTGACCTAGAGTCCGTTCTAGGCTCCCGAGAGTGAAGATCGTCGTCGTCATCATCATCAACCTTCCTCCATCACCAATTTCATGATGCTCACCACCGTGCGTGAGTAATCTCATCGTAGGCTTGCTGGACGGTGATGGGTTGGATGAGATTTACAATGTAATCGAGGTAATTTTGTTAAGGTTTGATCCCTAGTATCCATTATGACTGATGTTGCTATGAGTTTGCCATGCTTAATGCTTGTCACTAGGGCCCGAGTGCCATGATTTCAGATCTGAAACTATTATGTTTTCATGAATATATGTGTGTTCTTGATCCTATCTTGCAAGTCAATAGTCACCTACTATGTGTTATGATCTGGCAACCCCGAAGTGACAATAATCGGGACCACACCCGGTGATGATCGTAGTTTGAGGAGTTCATGTATTCACTATGTGTAATGCTTTGGTCTGGTACTCTATTAAAAGGAGGCTTTAATATCCCTTAGTTTCCAATAGGACCCCGCTGCCACGGGAGGGTAGGACAAAAGATGTCATGCAAGTTCTTTTCCATAAGCACCTATGACTATATTAGGAGTACATGCCTACATTACATTGATGAACTGGAGCTAATTATGTGTCACCCTATGTTATAACTATTAAAAGAGGAATCGCATCCGACATAATTATCCATCACTGATCCAATGCCTACGAGCTTTTCACATATTGCTTGTTGCTTATTTACTTTGCTGTTGCCACTGTTACAATAACTACAAAACTACTATTGGTACTTTTGCCATTGTTTCCGTTACTTCCATATTACTTAGCTAAATTACCTTGCTGTAGATATTAAGTCTTCCAAGTGTGGTTGAAGTGAGAACTCAACAGCTAACACTTGAGAGTATTCTTTGGCTCCCCTTGTGTCGAATCAATAAATTTGGGTTGAATACTCTAGCATCGAGAAATGTTGCGATCCCCTACACTTGTGGGTTATCACCCCCGGGTTCTCTCTGGTACCTTCAACCGAAACTAGGGGCGCATTAGAACGTGCGCCGCCACCCGAATTTGACCCAGGTAACTTCCATGACTCCTCCTCTTGACCGCAGCTCTCCATACCACACCACGGGTTACGCGAAGGACATGGGATTGCCACAAAAGGACGGTCCTTGGAGGAGGCGCCTTGATCAGAGGAGCCGATATGCCTGATCGGATAAACGGGATTTCATTGAAGTAAAGGGCCTACTAGGAGCAAGGACGCGGGATTGGTGGAGTCTGGTAGTTGCCCTAAGGTGGTGGAGAGACAAACCCTGCGCCTTCCTCTATAAAAGGATTGGGGCATGGGCGGTGATGCTCATCCAACTCCCATCGCTCCATTCTTCTTGCACCTTCTTCCACCATGGCGAGAGGAAGGGGCCATGGTCATGCTTCTGCTACGATGGTGAGGGTTTCTCATCGGCGCCATGCTTTGCTCTTCCGCTATGGCAATGGAGGCTGGCTCCATCACGCAAGGTTGGAGTGCATGGCAAGGGCGTGGCCGGCGTGGCGCCCGGGGTTGAGGAGGCTGAGCTGGAGCGTCAGGGCATCCGCCTCCGGCTTTCCCACCACCAGAGGAAGGCCATACGGAGGGCACCACGCTGGAGTTCATCGTGGAGCTACGTGACCCGCTGAGGAGTAGGCTTCGACTACATCGCCCCTTTGCCATGGTAATGCAGGTATATGCTGTTGTTCTGGGAATGGGGGTAACCAGACTTTCCTGCCTACGGCCCAACGCACGGCCCCATTGGTGGGCCGACGAGGCCCAAGTGCAAGCCTATATGAGGAGGACCCTTTGCGTGGGCCCCATGCTCGTGAGTGGAACTACGCCAAGACCTCCTTGGGAGCGGCTCCCCAAGCCTACCTCCCGAGGGGCAGATATCTCTATGCAGGTGCCCTGCCTCATGAGGCACATGATGACGTGAGCCATGACGAACAAGGCCGGGCGGGCGTCAGCGGATGCAGCCCAAGACCGTTTCCTCTTTTGTGCTAAGGAGGACAAAACAAGTGTAGGTTCCCAAGGGAGGCTCCAAATGTTTCCATTCCGCTGCAATGAGACCTGGACCACGAGCTCAGCAGGACATATGTCATTACTGAGCCCACCGCTGCATCACGGCCAGAAGCTTTGCAGGCGAAGACCATCTTTCGCTAGGATAAGATGTACTTCTTGTCCCCTTTAGAAATTGGTCGTTGTGGTATCCCTTCCCACCAAAATGACAAGCGAAGAGGACCAAGACCACTATAAATATAGACTACCCTCCGCCATTGACAGAGATCGATTCATCCTGACCATACGACCCCTTGCGAGGTTGCTCCCCCACAATACTAGTTCATCCTCAGCCTCCTCGTCAGAATAATCCACCAAAGGCAGGAGTAGAGTTTTACACCTCAAGGTGGCCTGAACTTGGGTAAATCTCGGTGTTCTTCCCTTCTCTATGATCATCCCACGATGCGAGGTCGAGCTTTGAGTAGAGCGAGCAGAGCACCCATAAGAAGCGAGATCCTTCATACACGCCCCAGAGTTTAAACCTTGTCGGGTCCATGGAGCCTTGATTCCGACATTTGGCGTGCCACGTAGGGGTGTGTCGAAGCTTCGTTTATTCATCAACCACGCCCCGTTCTTGCTCTGCCTCATCCATGGCTAAAGCTCGCCGAGGTCATGCCGAACGTTGGGCCGCATGCTTCGCCCAGTCGGCGCCCCTTTCCCGTGGCAGTCTTCGCAACCCCGCTTCCCTCGCGGCTAACACGGCCATTGTCACTGCTGCTTATAGGCGGTAGGACCCATCGGTACCAACCTTCATGCGGCGCCGTGTCCGCACCGCCACGCATTCCTTCGACCATGCCGAGGCGCCATCCTCCCACACTCATCGTGGGCTAACGAACGTGCAACTTGCGCTCCTAGTGGCGCATGAGTTTTTGCACTACCGTCCTACCGATGGTGACTATGACGCTTTGCTTGGCTCGGTTGCCATGATACTCCACACCGCTTGCGGGGGCGTCAAGCCTTTTTGCCTTCTACTAGCATCACGACACCCGCCTCGGATCCGCACTTGCTCTTGTTGCATCTGCTTGTCCTTCCGGAGAGGACCTAGTGGGCCCCGCACCGGAGAGGTTGCGAGCGTGATTCCCCTTCCGGCCCAAGAGGTGCCTCCCCGGGTATTAGTCAGGGTAGGTATCCCCCGTGGATGTTACCGAGGCGGGCCGCTAGCAAGTTGGCATGGTCCGGTGGCGGCAATGGCGGTCAACATGACGTAGGAACCGGTGGCTAAGTTTAGAAGACGGCTAACAATTCATCAGTGTCGTCATCAACCATTTCACCACATGGGCTCGCCAGTCAGGATCATCGAGGTCTCACTATGCTAGGGTCCCTCGTGAGCTGATGCGGTTCCCCCGGCCATGTCATTAACAACGACGACCCCAAGTCATAACCAGCCTCTCCAGAACATGTTGCGCCAACCTTGGAATGCAGGTAGATCAACAGCCAAACCGAGCGCACTGGCATGGAGCTCTTAGGAGTCCCCCGGCCATGGGGCTTAGGATGAACCTGGAAGATTGCTGCGGGGGTTAGCCGGCGAGCTGCAACATGTGTCGTGGCTCGTTCACTCCAGCTGGGCGTGCGCGGGACCCCGTCCGTCCCCATCTATGAAGCCGCGGCACTCCTCCTGTTGAAGATCAAGGGCGGCTCCCCACGGGCCTTCGCACTCAACGAGGCGCACCAAGATGCCGTGCGTGGGCCAACTTCGTGCTCGGCAAGAGAGCCTGATGCCGAGCCTTCCTAGCGTAGCAAGGCACGGCCGCGCTGCCACGTCAGATGTGGCTGCCTCCAGATCCTCGAGGTCGGATACCCCGTCCTAAGGCGGGCCCTCCCCAGAGAGGGCATGTATGGGCTCTCGCCCATGCTGGAGGGCCCATCCATGGTCATCCGTGCTGGCAGGCTTGACACCGCATGCCTGGGGATGAGGGACAGGGTCCCCGTCTAGGAGGCATGGATCATCCAACATCTCCGCAAGTTCTACCCATGACACTCTCACGTAATAATGAGTGGGGATGTACAAGCCCTAGAGCTCCCAGTGCGCCACTCCATGGCCCCATGGGAGCTCCAACCCATGCCCAAGTAGAAGCCCCATGCTCTGTGCTGGCGGACGACATAGTTGAACAACAACTACGAGTAACAGCCTGGTTTTTGGCCCTTTCTTTTTTCTTTTTGATATATTTGTTTTTGCTCTGATCTTCTTTTTGGAGTGGTTCTGTGGCCTTGCAACCCGAGAGTATTCAATTCTTCTCCTCCAAGTGGCTGACCATATACATAAACTTTCCCAAGATCATGTCATTTCCATTCTAGCCCAACCCTAAATTGTTTTCTAAAGGAATATTCCTTTTTCTATTAAAGGGAAAATCCTGTTTTCCGTAGGTTGTGAAGCAACCTATATGTCTGTCACTCCCAAAATTCCCAAATAATTCAAAAATATTCCTTGGGTCATATATTGCTGAAATATGGCCAAACTATTCCTTGATCAGTTCAAAAATAATTCCCCAATATTCATTCTTCATTTCTGTCCAAAGTGGCACTTTGTGAAGGAAGTGCCATTTAACTTATGTTGGTTGCTCCCAAACTTTTTGTGCATTGTTTCATGCCCAAATAATTGCCACATGCCAAAATTCAACTTCGATTGCCTAGCCAATCTTCCTCATTGATTTTTCAATGTTTCTGTCATACAGAAACCAATGTGAAGGAAGTATTAGCTAGGAGCATCGAAATGAGTTGAAATTTTTGATGCCTCTTCAAGTGCTCATATCATTACCGTCCTCCAATTTTCAGATCCATCCAATCATCCATGTGAGCATAGGGTCAAATCTTTGATTCTGTTAATATTTTCGGTTTGTGAAGCAAGTATAATTTATATTGCTTCGTTAATTCTGAAAAATTACCAGATCATGCTCCTACCTATATCACTTCTCTCGACCAAATTTGGGACCATTTCATCAAGCCATTTTCTCTCCGAAATTTTCCCAAGATTCTGGACAGAGGAGATGTTTGTGAAAGAATTACAATTTTGGCCTGTCCAAATGGTATGAAATTTTTGCAGCAACTCCATATGTGCTAATCATCCTGATCTACCAATTTTAAGCTCAAGTGGCTTCTTTATTTGAGTTTATCATCATAATCCTTATTCTAGACAATTTTGGTCAGTTGCAAAGCAACTATGATAAATATTGGTCCATTTCTCCTAAAACTCCCCATGATTGTAGTCCTTCCTTAGTTAATCACCCCAGACAACAAGTTTGATTCCAATCAATTCTCTGTTGATCACCAGTGCACGGCCAAGTTTGCTACAACAATCTTTCAGTGAACCCTCACATCGCTCTAGTGCTCCTCTTCATGATCTATCATCTCTCTCGGGCTCAGTGATGTAGGGACTAGACACTAGGCAACTCCTTGCAGCCCCTCTTGTCCTATTCGTGCCATTTGTCGTGGTGACTGCCGCCCTAGCATGGCTTTTCTCGTGCTTTGGTGGCATCCGGCGCATTCTGAGTAGCGGGCAGCTCGGCATCGACGGATTTCGCGCGTCCTAGCTTGCCGACCTGACTCCCCTGCTCGCTCCCATCACCCTTGACCCTCAACCCCCTCTCAAAACCTCCTCACCAGAGCTAGACATTGCATGCCCATGGACAAACAGTGGCCATTTGGCTCGGTTCGTCGCCCGTCTTCTTCCTTCCCGTGTTTCCTGGCATCATCTACCTCCCCGTGAGCTCTCCCCTGTGCCTCCCCGTCGCCTACCTCCGAGCTCGCGCGCGTGCACACACGTCTGCGGCCTCGGCCACTTGTCCCCGGCGACGCTAGCTCGGCCATCCCCTCCCCTGGCTATTTAAGGCCACCTCGAGAACCCTCGAGCTCACCAGCCTCCTCTCCTCATCCTCCTCTAACTCCGCCCAACCTCTTCTCGGAGCTCGAGTCGCCCTCCTTGCCTCTATTGAGCACCATGGCCACCGCCACGTCTCGCCTCAATTGGCTCAATGTCGAGCCCTCCTCCACTCAATCCACCACGAAATTATCACCACCAGAACCCAGAAGCTTCTCCGCCCTTTCCCTCCCTCTTCGGTGGCCCATGGTGCCATGTACATCTCAACCCAAGGCCGTTGTCCGCCGCGGTGGCGCCCCTCTCAACCAAGAGCTCCCTGGGAGATATGATGCATCCCACACGACGCGCGGCGTCACCCTAAGTAGATTACTAGCCGGGGCCTCGCTGGAGGTGCCCGGAGCCAGCCGGGCAGCGCCGGAAGCTCCTCTGTCTCGCTCCTACTCTACTCATTGTCGGGGAGCAGCGGGAGGAAGGAGACGAGCCCGGCCATGTGGTAGCAGCTTCCCCCGACCCAACCCCGCCAGCCCCTCCATCCGATGACCCCGCGTCGATGACGTGGATAAGTGAACATGGCTTTTGGTTGTTTATGCCTTCTGTGATCGAAAATGTATTTAGCTGCGGTTTATAACCAGAGTATGTTTTCTCTACAGGAAAGCGTATTTCCAGAAGGCGCTTTCTCCATTTCCAGCCACCAGCCGAAAACCTTATATTGTGAACGTTCATCGGTTAAGAGCTGAAATGAATAAGTTTTTATTTGTTTCCTGCCTAACGAATGAGCGGCCATATCTTTTCGCTCACAACTCCAAATGAGGTGATTCCAAAGCCCACTTCTTCGTTTCGTCAAGCCCGTTCCGATGGAATCATTTTCACGATGTTTTAATATTCTCAAAATGACCATTTTCCCCTGCCCTTATTCATCCCCCTCTGAGAGAGAATGTTTTCTGGTGATTCTTTCTGTGAGCTTCTTATACTTCCTCCCGGTGAATCCCTCCACCCCAAGCAAGCCACACCCTCCATTTTGCATGATCGCAATGAAGAGACGTGGTTTACTTATTTCAACTTGCTTAAAATATTGCATTACCTATGTATGATTTGTTCATGGCATTTCTTGGAGTTGTGTTGATCATGTTGTTGCCATGACGTTGTTTGGATTCCGAGGACTAATGCTGGCTTATGAGGATGACATGTTGCCATTGGATTTTTAGTGGCTATTCATTGTGGTATTGGATATGATGCTTTGAATTATTATTTTGGATATGATGTTATCTTGTGGATCTTAGCTGGATACCTTGTTCTTTCTATTGGAGTTGTAGTATTATCGTTCTTGGTTTCAGCATGCTCTTACAGTTTTTGTTATCCTCGGAGTATTAGGTTATGGCCATGTTATGGTTTGGATTATTTCGTGGATAGTGCTATAACATGGATTACATGTGGATATATGATATCGGAGTACCAGTTATACTTTGGGGATAAATTTCGTCATTAGGTTGGTCAGGTGCCACTGAAGCGGGCTTTCCCAGTGCAACAGAGTTTACCTTTATGGGAAGGTTCTAACTTGGTCTATTGTCATGCCTCTCGCCGGTGCCTCCAATGAGGGAAGGTTATGGGCGTGCGGTACCCTGGCCAGGTAAGCAGCCATAACCTTGTGTGCTCATGGTTGGTATTGAGATCTCTTGACCCTGTTTTGGACCATTTATGTTTTGCCACGACGGTGGCCGTTAGGTGTGTTCGGTAGACACGGAGCCACACATGACTTAGCCCAGAGGGGAGTTGGTCGGAGGGGCTGGGAGAGTATCATGGCAGTAGACTGGTTTTGTAGGAATGCAGTTGGTCCAACCGAATATGAGAAAAAGGCCATGGGTTCTTTTAATGTGTGTACAGTGTGCTAACCTCTGCAGAGTGTGTGTTTAATCAATCGATAGCCGCATCCTCGGTCATGGCACAATTTCATACTAGGTCACATAGTTCGATCAACACTCACATGACGGAATGACTTATAGGTGATTTATGTGAAATATTTTGAGTAGTAACAGTTTGGCAGGATGTCGATGATGATGTAGGGATGATCTTGAGGATGATCATTCAGTTTGTGATGGGGTCAGGAGGTGATCAGGTGGATCACGAGGTGATCTAGATGGTATATTACTTGGCCGGATAGCCAAGAGAGAGATGATTATTGGGATTGGAGACGTTGGTGTATCAGCATTGTAGTAGTTGCATATCATGCTTAGTAGTTGCTTTCGCATCATGGTAGCTATTAATTTAATTAACATGTTTAATGCTATGATGTTGTTTTGCCTTGATGCTTTAGGTTATTGTGACCTTGCAAGTACGTTCAATGTACTGACCTGGTGTGTGATGCCACATTTGAAGGTGATGTCGTGATTGATTGATTGCTTGTCATGGTTGTCATTCGTGTGAGCTAGATCGTGTCCCAGCCAGAGTCCTAGCAAAGTGGAGCTCACTGCCTTCGTCGTTGTTCCGCTGCTAGCATAGAGCAAGTGTAGTATCGCAGGCGTAGTATCACTTTGCTGATGTGATTCATTGTAAAATCAGACCCGTGTATTTATTATCCTTTGTAGTGAGAGATGATTTGTTCTATGTCAATTAGTGCGATATTCTAGAGACTTCTCCTCGATCTCTGGGCCGAAGTACGTGGCATTCCGGTCGCTCTGAGAGGGGGTGCCACACTACGTCCACGCCCAAGTGGAAGCCCATGCTCCGCGCTGGCGGATGACACGGTCAAACATCGACTATGCCCACGCCCAAGTGGAGGCCCCATGCTCCACGGTGGTGGGAAGACTAGTATAGGAGCCGGATGTGGCTTTTTCCTGCCCTCTTTTGTAACCAAATTGGCATTTCTTGAAATGAAGTTTGAAGTTTTTGCTTCTTTATTCAACAGGGGATGGGATTTTTCTGCAATTTTTCTATTCCTCGAGATTTTGAAGAGCAGCAGCAGTTGGCTGACGCCCGCCTCCTAACCACCCCACGTGCGGAGGATTGGCCGATGCATGCCTACAAGTCAGCCTGAGCACGGCTGTTCAGCCGTGGGCCTGCATCTACGCGCACCTTATCAAGGCCTTGGTGCCCGAGTCCTTGTGCGACGCTCTCGAGCGAGCCAGCAGGAGCACGCTGCACGGGGTCCCTGACAAGCACTTGTCTCCCGACCTTGGCCAGGCATCGCAGCCCAGTGTAACAGTAGCAATCCACCCCTGCTCATGTGCTGCGGACACACAACAAACAAAGGGAAGGCGACCTAAGGGAGTACAACCATTGTTTTTGAGGAGCAATGGACAGTGGAAGCGCCTCCAACTAAGGTAGTATAACATTAATTCATACATTCATAAGGGAGTCTCATCAAAGTACTTTTACATTCCAGCGGAGTCATATTCAAGATCTTGACAGGCAAACAGGAAGAAGACAACACTACAAAAACACCACTTCCGTGATAATACGTGTTTGTCACAGTAGGTCACTTTTTCTGTCATGCATGTACATCCATGTACATCCAAAATTATCATCACGGAAGTGTTCACTTCCAAGACGATAAAGGGTGCATCATGGAAGTGATTTGGCCAAGGGTAACCAACAATTGTCATATAGTGCAATAAGTCGCCGTTAAGCTATCGAATCCGGTTTTGGATCCGATACCCACTAACAGCGAGGACCAATGGGAATTTTCCACGTGTAAAATTCTCATTGGCCAAAGGGACCACTTGTCTGTTCCACGTGCAGACAGATGTTAATTAACCAATTGACAGGAGGCGCCAATGATACATCTAAACGTGGCACAGCCCAACATTGGCCCATCCAGGTAAAAACGTCGCCCCGTTTGACTCAGTCAAGGGATAACGGGCCGGTCCATCAAAAGCCTGCTAACGGCAAGCTCGCATATAGCCCATTCAAGCCCAATAAATCATGGACCATCATGGTCTTTACGATTTCGGCCCACTAGATTCATCTAGGCTGCCCAATATGATTCCAGACCGTTGTAACTTCTGGCCCATTTAAGGCCCATGACGTCTTTCGGCCCATATGATGCCCATTGTAACTCAAGGTCTATTAATGGCCCATAGTGAAACTAGCCCATAATGAACAATGTATCGCTTCATACACATTAACGGCTGGGCCATTCCTAGCCAGTGTTATATTTTAGCCTTTTAAGGGCCAATTTATTCTTCGGCTGATTTGCAGCCTTCGGTTGCTTACGGTCCGTTACTGGACTTTTCCGCTTGTTCGCCAAATTCAGCCCATGGTTAGAGTCGGCCCATTAAACTATTGGGCCATTTTCATAGCATCGTCAAATACGACCCATTAATGACCCGTAATGCCTATCGATGGAATTAAGCCCGTTATACTCGCCGGCCTCTTAAAGGCCTGTTATGGTCGGCCCATGAACGAGCGGCTACCACTTTAGCCCGTTTATGGCCCATAATGCGGTCTGTTATTGGCCCATGTTTGGCCAATCGATCATACGGCCCGTAGAAGGCCCATTAATTCTGCGGCCCATTGAAGGCCCGTAGAAGGCCATGGTAACAACGGTCCACATGTTGCCCATGGTTATTCTGGCCTACTTTTCAAAAATAGGTTATTGCGTCCACTAGCAAACCGTGGAGAAAGAACTGCAGCGTCTACAAGCAAACAAGTAAACAAGACAACAAGGAAATAAATAGGCAAGCAACATACGTTGGGCTATTACGGCTATTACACATATTACAACCACTTGGCATCAAAGTTTGCCACCAGTGTAAATAAGGGGAACAAAGAAGCATATTACATACACTGGTTGTCAAAGTTGGCGACTAGTGCAAATAAAAGTCATAGCAAAACAAGTCCAGAACTAAAACCACTTCACAAGAGCTCAAGAAACAATATCCTGGGTATCCACCATGCTGGGAAGACGCTTAGCAAGCTTGAAGTTGCACAAGAATGTATGCATCTGAATACTGCAGGGACTTCCTCAGTCCTTCGGCTTCCTGTCGCAACACATCTTATCGATGTCTTTCAAATTGAAGTTGATACTCAGGAAGAAGAACTGATTCAGGTAGCGAGTTCGAAGAGCTTGTGCAAGCAGTAGTGGAGAGTAATTCAAACACTACATCAAGGCATGACTTTGGGGTTGTGTCACTCTCTACAAGATAGTTTTTATCATCTTTCTTGGAGACCAACAGGGTTGTCTCACTATCTTGGTATGCATTACTTTCTCTACCATTGTATAATGGGGTGCTCTTCTCCAATATTTTGTCGGCATTCTACAAGAGGAACAAGCAGACACGTCACATGTTTACCATGTTGTATATGAAACTTATTTTTGTAAACCAGTGCAGTAGTAAGGTGGACATAATAATAGCATGAAACAAACATATATCTATGTAGTATGGTCACTCTATGGTCTATATAATTCTAGTTTATGTTGCCAAATCAGATAGAGACAGTTCAAATCATATCCGTTGAAGACAAAGCAGCATAGACATAATAAAACTATGGGAAACTACACAACACTAACAACACTTGTAATGTGCATGACATGAGAAGATAACTATTTATACAATTGAAACTGAAATCAACATAGAGCAAGAAGTTAGAATAGCAATGCTGTTAAAGAAATGGGTTAAAAACATACATGTTGCGCCATTGGAGTTTCAATTGGATCCTTCAAATTAAAAATTAGTTGGTATGAGTAAATACACTGATGCAAGAGCAACGGAGTATGCACAACATCTACACAATATGAACTGACAACAGTTGGTCTTCTACTTTAAACATGGAGTTTGGGTTCGCTGTAGTGGTCTTCGTGCTTTGGGAACTTCACTTGCCTTACTAACTGCTCGTGTGGGGGTACTGTATGGTGGACGTGGTGCCGTGTCAGCTAGAATTTGGTTACTATCTGCCGGGGTTGGAGTTAAATGGTGTGTAGGTGGTTCTCTGTCCAACGGTACAATCTGCAAGAGTCTCGGTTATGTGTGGTGGGGCTAGTTCATGGGCCTGTACCACCATGGTTCTATCTGCATCGATGGGTAGCATCGTCTTTTGTGAAGAACATATTTTTACTTCCTTAGATACTGCCATCACTCCCTCTAATTCAAATTGCTAATAAACAAGAAGAGAAAATGAAAGGGTACACCGACGCCGTTATTCACATATATGTTTTCTAACCAAACAGGACAGCATGACACAATTGCGCATATATGATGGCTAACTTAACATGATAACATGACCCAGTTGCAGATATATCATGGATAACTAAATAGGATAGAATGACATTATGCAACATATGATGAGTATCTAAACAGGATGACATGACTTAACTATATGATGTCATTCTAAAATAGGTTGGGATGAAATAATTCACATACATGTTGTCTAAGTATACATGATGGCATGACATAATTCACATAATTGATTGATATACTAAGCAGCTTGGACTGGCATATATGATTTGTAAACTAAGCAAATGGCATTTGAACATTGTGTATACGATGTCTAAACTAAGCAATGTAAGACACCATAAGCATGATATGAAAAATATAAACACTGCAAGTTTAGAGCATACACCTCAGGTGGGACATACGACTGGTCATCTTTCTCTGAATCATCCTCTGAGAAACTACCTGTAACCATCAAAACATATGCTTCAATAGGTACCATTGCCTACTCTGAGACCTTGTTTTCACTCCAAATTATTTCATAACCGACTCAAGCGGTTGATGCACATGAAGTGTAGTTTAATATACAAAGATTGTTTACAAACATAATATGTAATGAAAAAAATAATGGCTTGAGATAATTCACATATATGATCCGTGGCTACATAGGACGGCGTTGCATAATTCACATATAAGATAGCTGGCTAAAAAAGATGGCATTAGATAATTCACATATCTGAACTACAAACTAAACATGCCGCATTCACACAAAGCATGTCTAATCTAAGAAAATGGCATAGCAATGCAAGACACCATATGCCTTATATGACACGGGTACACGTCGGTGCTATACAAATGGTTTTTAAGCCCCTTCCACGACGGCATTTGGGACCGTCGCCAAGTGAGTGTGGGCGATATGGGGTCCTTCCCACACAACCTAGAAACCGTCGGGGATATGGAGCAACGATCCAGAGGCCTTCAAAAATGTAATCGTGTGCGATGCAACACATGTGGTATCGGTGAATAAATGTTTCTAATAACGTAGTGAAGCCAAACGGTTTGTCATAAGGAACCGTTTGGGAAACAGCATGTAAGGCACACGGGTTCACATATGAACTATGTGCGAATTGTGCCCCATCGCACATGATTTTTCTACGTAACCCGTCTTCCATGCAAGACTCGATCGCACACGTTTCCCAACAATTACCGTCTGCGATAATGTTCTATCACAAATAGATCAGGAGCCCCTTCGTACACATACAAGTGTTGTACACCGTTTGTGATTTCATGTGTATAACCAAAGGATGTGGAAAGAGTGATGTGTGCTTTCCGTCTGGGATCCCACACGTTTCCTGAAAAATTTACGACTGGGATTGTATTTTACATTTGGCATGGTTTACTCCAAGTTCTCGGGTGTGATAACGCGATATCACAAACGGTTCCGGAGACCCTACGCACACGTAGTAGCACTGCAAATCGTTTGCGATGTGCTGTGTATCACCGACGGTTCTGCTATGATTGACGTATGCTTTCCGATGTGGGTCACACATTTAGTTGAACCGTGTGCGGAGCAATTGCTAGGCTAAAAGAAAAATATCCCATTTTGAATCGGCATGCAAAAAGCAAATTCGCCACAATATTAAATTGAACAAGTAAACAAAACTTTCCCATTTTGAATCAGCCCGATAAAATAAAATTCCCCACAATATTGACTGAACAAATAAACAGAAATAGCTCATTTTGAACCGGCACACAAAAAGAAAATTTGCCACAATATTCAATTGAACAAATAGTGTCCACAGGAAGAACATTCATCAGATTTTGTAACAATTGCAATAGAACATATGGTACATAAATTCCAATGATCTGTCCACACATATATGCATTACATAATTAATCATAGTATACAAAATACAAATACCTCATCATATGGAAAACAATGGATCCATGCGTATATGGTTATCGGCTAACTCTTAATCAATGTTTCAGGAGAACGCATGCTGAAATCTTCATTATCACCAGTGGGGTTGATGTAGTGATTCAGGATGAAGTCGCTGATAAATCTCCGAACCATTAGCAATTCACCAGCTGGGAGCGGTTCAGGCGTCCTCGGTTTTAAGATGAGCTATAGTATTTTTAAGATCAGAATGTGCCATAGGAGTGGAGTAGATGATATTATTTAAGATACACTTACTGGTACTAATTCTCGAGGATCGTCTCAACTATCAGAAGATTTGTAGATGGAGATCATGTGTCTGCAAACATAATATCCACAAAGGTTGGTCCCTTCTTCTTACTTAGGTCACTATTTTTTGGGTACATAATTAGTCATGTATTTTTCATGTTAGGAACAACGTAACCGGTGTTAGATGTATTATTTTTTCTTTGGACAAAATAGAATGAGGTTTATTTAGAACCTTGAACATTTGACTCGAGTAAGAAAAGGTATTTGCGTACTATTGGATAAATTTTCTGAAAATAACGGATTTCGGTGTGTTACCGGAGAAAAGATCTCGTGTTGTAGAGGTAGTTCCCTGGTTTAGATTTCCACAATGCGAGCACACTTCAAATGAAGATGAATTTTGACAACATCTATTATTGAACCAGATATGAATGCAAATTAATTTCAACATCATAGAATTCAATAGCTGTCAATGAATTACTGAAGATGCGTTAGATCCTGAGTGTTTGTTGACTCTAAGAGTGAATCGATGTAGTAAACAATCTTCTTGTTTGGAACAATGAATACCAGTATCTAGTGATCGGTACATATTAAGAAAGCCATGAACTTATGAATTATGTCGAAATCTGAAAGACAATCAGTGTATGCATGGTTTTTTACTTGACTTACCGTTCATGATATGGCCAGAGAAATGATGTTGCATGGGAAGTGTTTTCCAAGAGATGGACGACCGTGTTCACGGCCCAGTTCCGTAGGTCCTTACCATGTATTGTTGTGCCATTTGCTAATGCAGGATCTATGAAATACACACTCTCCCTTTTTCTTCTCTGCGTGTTCAATCCCCTGAGAGGAATAAAATGGAGTTAGCTGTTTATCATTTACACCATTGTATGGAGAAGTTGATCAGAGTTTGTTAAGTACATACAAATTTAGGCACCTAACAAGAGTGGCATTGAGCATGTTGAAGTTGAAGAAGAGATGTAAGTCCTCGAAACCCACATTGATGGAACCAACATCGTGTCGGAAATGATCTCTATTGTAGTGGACTAGCAAACCATGATGACCTGTTGACCTTTGATCCATGCAATATTCATGTAACTTGTGGCAACTTGAGCTTCACTCATCAAAGTATTCGCCAACAAGAAATGGCTGACCATGGACGTAATTGCGTGCTTCAAGTACGTCCGCTTTACTTTCAGCAAGCTGCAAAGCTATTTCTTCATCATCCAAGCCAAAATATTATTACTCCCTGATTCGAACAAGCTACTGTTAATTTGGTTCTGGGCAATAAGTGCTTTAGTAAGCGGCAATCGTTCTCTTTCCTCTTCACTCTCTCACTGCCTTCCTCGTGGTTGTAGCCTTTTTGGCCTCTTCCTTCTTGGCACATGCAGCATTTCTGGCAGAACGTCTGGTTGGCTGCAAGGTAGACTGCCAAGTAGACGGTGAAGCTTCGACGGACTGCTTAGCAGACGGTTTATCTATGTCGGAACACTGAGCTGGCAGTGCTGCTGTGATAGACTGCTGGGATGTAGGAGCATAGGCATCAGACTACTGACCATGTGTTGAAGCTATGTCGGGTTTCCGCGCAGGTGGTGCCAACTTGTCGGTCTGTTGAGGAGGCCATGCCAATGCGTTTATTTGCTAAGCAGGAAGTGCTGACGCATTGGCATGCTCATCACGTGACTGTGGACCGAAGGACTTATGAGCATTGGTATGCTGATGACGCAACCGGGGGGGCTCTTCAGCAGATGTAGTCCTTTCCACTAGCTGCTTTGGGGCGGAGGATAGCATGGCATGTACGCCACAAAGTGGGGCCAGCTGAGCACATGTTGATGCATCATCCGTTGGATTACGAGTACTAGGTTCTTTGGGGGAAGCACGCGAGAGCTGCTGTGGCAAGGAGAGACACACCGATTGAGGGGCGACATTGGTTGCTCTTGGCGGAGCTTCAGGGATCTCATCCATGAACTCTATTTCCTTTTGTGGCCATTGGATGTGATGTAACAATGTTTCTCCCAAGTTCCTTTGCTCATTGAAGTCTCCTAGGACGTTATTTAGGGCAAATTCATTGAATCTAAGCTTTACTTTAGTCACATAGCACTTCACACAGCCCGGCTTCAATGGCACATTGTCCAACGAGAGGCCATCTTCCAAGAAGGGTGGGCAAACCTAGGTTGTTGCACATTTTAATGTACCTTCATAATGTGTACGCACGCCCTTCGTTCCAGATAGATCAGATATAGCATCATGACGAGCAGCTGCAGTCTTAGTGTCGCTGGGGTCAGCTGATGCACAACTACTCTTGTGTAGTGTTGTCGCGCAATAAGCAACATCCTCCATGCCTGCCTCCCCTCCCATCTGCAGCATATCTGTCAGTGTTAGAGTCTTCTACATCATCATTGACTCCTCAACATCCTTTCGAACAGCCTGGTACATCTCCTTCCTCAACCTTTCTATATAATGCATTCTTCTTCATTTCACTCCTCACTTTTTTCATGTTGAGCCTCTCTTCTTGGCTGAGTGTGAAATCCCTCTTGTGTGGGACATTAACACATATACCCCTTAAATGAACAAGGGGGCTCTTTTGTTTCCAGAGCAATGGACAGAATGTCACATGGCTCTGAGTTCCTGTAGAACCTCCCAACAATCTTGGAAGCCTCTAACATCACTTGATTCAGTTTCTTCATTGTGTGAGTTTTTAAAGTAATAACTTTCATCATCACGCCTCCTTCCATGTGCCCACAAGTAGTCTCTAGCGCGTTGGCCCATGATTTCACAAAAACTTGGATTCCCACATGCCGCTACTGCTTCTTTGTCCTCCTGGTCCCATATGAGTTTCATGCTGTAGTATGCTGCCACACCCATACGGTGGGGGTGTATGTTCTTCTTCTGAAGTTCCGATTGCTTGAAACTCTTCTTAGCAAACTCTTTAGTTGCCCTAACCCTTTTGAATTCTGCCCATTATGCCTTTGTAATTTGGGGATATGCGGGGATTGGGTCCTTGCCTTCACTCAAGTACTTCTTGTACAACACGTGCTTCTAGTTTCTCCAAGCATCTGTAGCCTTCTTCAGTGCAGCGTGTTCCACCTACATTCTCCACTGCTCTAGAACGTTGAAGTGATCCATGATCTCCCAGATTATCATTTGCCGTGTTTCTGTGTCAGCCTTACGAAAGCCCGGCAGATTAATGATGAGCCTTGCCCTGGCAACAAATCCACACAAACTCCTGAACCTCATGCGTGCTTTACGTGGTTTAGTTGGAGCCCAAGACTTTCAATCATTCTTGGTTACTTCATATACACCTTTAGGCTAGTGTTTGGGATTCCTTCGAGCGTGCCTCCGTGTCCTGACTTTAAGGTTAATTGCTGCAGCTCTATCCCATTCAAGATTACTTGATCCCTCACAATCTGGTGAAGACCTAGGGTTGTCAGAATCAGATGAAGGTACATCGCCAGAAGCATAAGTGATGTCACTACTACTCGGCATCTACATAGAACACATGCGAAACTTAGGAAAGAAGGATAAGCATAAAACTAAAACTTGGTATCAAGCTTTCTAAACATGTCATGCAATAATTTAGAAAATGTACGGCTAATTTCTTAAGTTTGTGTGACCCGGGCGCCCGCAATCTGTAAATAGGCAGTAACTTATTGGAACAAATACATCTTATATGTAGTTAGGAAGGTAGATAATGAAAATATATATGCTCTCCGTTATTTTATAGCCAATTGGGAACATACAGAATGAAATAGGAAGAGATTTTGCGAGGATATATGCCTCCCAGCGATGGAGAGCAGTAACTAACATGCTTCTTAATGCAAACCCGGCCGGACCACTGGAGAGGCGAGGGTTATAGCATCGATATGCTCGAGGGTTGCTGGCAAGCAAACTAAGATGGCGAGGTGCGGGCAGCCGCGTGTTGGGACCAACAGTGGAGGTAGACTTGACGCCGAAGAGCAGGCACACGACTGGGGGCACCAGAGAGGGTTCTGCTGTGGATCTGGGGAGGGGGAGCTGGCGATGGAGATTGGGTGGACTAGTTGAGTGAAATGCGGGCGGGCGGTGGGGGGTGTTGGCGGCCTAGGTGAAAAGGGTGAAAAATATCCCTGGTCACCGTGCGGAATGGCTTATGCAAACGGTTGCGTGTAAGCGCTCATGTGCACGAAGAAAATAATTTCATTTGAAATGAAGACATATTAATTTTGAAATGAAGACGCGAGTTCATCGTTTCGCCTCTAAATTTTCCGCATGTTAAGAAATGACCATTATACCACGGGTTTGATTTGCTGGCGCATTTCAGGTCTCATGTGCTATATGTAAGACATTTCTTGGCATTTACCGTGCATTTTGACATATAAATCAATACCTAGCCGGACTACATTTCCTGTCGAAAGGGGGGAGGATTTTTGCTCGATCTGGGAGCATCCAACAGTGCAGATGTACGATCCGTGGGGTTTGGGTTCTAGCCAATCAGAGCGCACGACTCATATTGCGCGCGCAGCAGAGGTGGGGTTATCGGCCATGCTTTGGTAGGCACGCGGCTTTCCTGAGTGATTAGTGTGCTATTTTAAGACAATTGTTTTTGTGAGTGGCTATTTGAAAACATTTCCATGAACTAACATCACATTTTCATTTGAATGAAAACAAGTGTTCATCGTTTCGCCTCCAAATTGTTTCCCATGCTAAGAAATTACCATTGTACCCTATGGTTCTATTTTCTCGTGCATTTGAGGTACCGTTTGCTATATTTAAGTTGTTTCCCATAGTCGCAACTACACGTGGGTGATAGCTAGCTAGCAAGATCATTTGTGTGTCACTTTGGTAGTTTTCAGTCTTTGTTTGAGAAAATGGGAAAAAACCAAGCTGTTCGGCCACAGGGTGTGGCCAGAGGCGTCGGCCTTGTTGGTATTCTAATTATAGGAAATGCATACACTACTAGTAAAAGGGATATAGATGATATGGCCTCTAATGGTGCACCAGACACTCGGTGCACCATTAGTAACAAATCTTTTTTTTCCCGAAATACTAATGCCGCATCGTGGCACAGTGCACCATTACTAGTTTGACAAGTAATGGCGCACCTCCAACTCAGTGCGCCAGTACTATATTTAATTTTTTTTGCAAAAATACTAATGGTGCACCTCAAGCTGGTGCGCCATTAGTAACCCTGGTTACTAATGGCGCATTTGGGAGTGGTGCGCCATTAGTAACCTGGGACCAGCTAGATGTTTTGGACAGGCACACCTACACCCTCACTTTCCCCACTTCATTCTCTCCACCTCCTCCTCCAAGCTTGTGACGGCTGCCTCCTCCTCCTCACCTCATTTGCACCATAGATTCATCAAAATTAAGTGGTTAAATTACCTTTTTTTGATAGGTAAGTAAGGTGGGAAAGCTATATTTATGTTGTAGATCTACATTTTTTCTCCCTCGAGCTCCAACAACCATGCACATGCACTTTTATAACCTAGCTAGATCTATGTATGTTTGTGGTGTTGCATATGTTTGTGGTGTTGCATATATGTTTGTGTTTGCAGGTACCGATATTTGAAATGCAATAGTTGCCACTATTTTGCCGATATGTTGATTCATTTCCGTTTCGCGAGAATTTTGGCACTATGCATTCTTTTTGGTCCTATTTTTAGGGAAAGTCATGCCAAATTTTTTCTGGGTTCTAAAATATCATTTTGCTCTACCCCGCAGGCGACCATGGTCCGCACGATGACCGAAGGCATCGTGAATAGGTTTTTGAGCTCCACGAAGGCCGAGATGCTTCAAAAGAACAAGACGGAGATAAGATGTCCGTGTCGAAGATGCAAGCTGAAGAGCCTTATTGCGGACCTGGATTCAAGGCAGGTGCGGGACCACCTGCTCTTCCGTGGTTTCATGGTTGGCTATCGGTGGCAAGGTGATGAAGATGACTATGAAGTAGTCCATGGCCGGGCAAGAAATGAGGAAGGGCAGCAAGACAACCACCGCGGCGAGGGCGGGCGAGAAGACGAAGAATCTCCAGGACATGATCACGATGGTGATGCAGTACACAGTCATCATGTAGAAGATGTCGGGCATGATGATGAGGAAGATCAAGACGAAGGGCATGGTCATGATCTAGATGAAGATGCCGGAGCAGACGACGATGGAGGATCGGTGCAGGACCCTCATATTCAATAGCTGCTTCTCAAGCAGACGGATAACGCAAGAGCTGGCGCCCGAGAGAAAGCCAAGCTATATCAACTGGAGATAGACGCGGTTACTCCATTGTATGAAGGATGCAGGCCCGAGGATACCCGCCTAAAAGTAACGCTCATGGCTCTGGAGATGAAGGTAAAACAAAAAATGACCGACGCATGCTTCGACGAGAACATGTCATTCTGGCACGAACGTCTTCCCAAGGGGAACAAGTGCCCGACCAGTTTCGAGGAGGCGAAGAAAATCGTGTGTCCTCTGGATTTACCGCACGTGAAATACCATGTGTGCATGAACAATTGCATCATTTATCGGGACGAGCACGCGGAGTCTACGATATGTCCGGTGTGCAGCGTCACTTGATTCAAGAAGCGGAAGAAAGCTCCTCGAAAAGTGGTGTGGTACTTTCCGATCACTCCTCGTCTGCAGCGGTATTTCGCGGACCCTAAGGTAGCAAAGCTCCTGCATTGGCACGCGGATAGGGAGGAGAAGAAGCGAGAAGATGACAGAAATGAACCGGAGATAAATAAAATAGACAAGATGCTGAGTGACCCTAAGGATGCGAGCTAGTGGCAAGCGTTGAACTTCGAAGACCTAGAATTTGGGAATCATCCAAGGAACATCGTGCTGGGCGTGAGCACCGATGGAGTCAATCCATTTGGCAGCCAGAGAGGCACACATAGCACCTGGCCTGTGTTTGTGTGGATGTACAACCTTCCCCCCTGGTTGTGCATGAAGAGGAAGTACATTCACATGAGTATGCTAATTGAAGGGCCGAAACAACCAGGGAACGACAAAAATCTGTATCTGGGGCTGCTGAAAGAGGAGCTAGACACGTTGTGGAAAACGCCAGCCAGTACGTGGGATGCCGCAGAGAAAGAATATTTCCCTATGAGTGCCGCACTACTCACGATTGTGCACGACTATCTCGGTTATGGATATCTCGCGGGGCAGGTGGTCCACGGATTTTCTGGATGCATCAGGTGCATGGATGACACAACGTATCGCTAGGTAGATAGAGATCCCAGGTCTTCGAAAACCATGTTCATGGGACATCGAAGGTGGCTTCGCGACGATGACCCGTGGAGGAAATGAAAGGATCTGTTCGATGGTGAAACCGAACCCCGAAGACGCCCACGTACAAGGAGCGGCGAGGAAATAGATGAGCTGTTGAAAAATTGGAAAGATTGCCCACTGCCGGGAAAGAAGGAAAAGGCGTTAGACCCGGGAAAGAAGCAAAAGGCGCCAGAGCCGCTGCTGATGTTATGGAAAACAAGGTCTGTTTTCTGGGTGTTGCCGTACTGGAAGATCCATCGTGTGCCTCACAACCTTGATGTCATGCATATCACGAAGAACATGTGCGAGAGTCTGCTTGGTACCCTGCTCAACATGCCAGAGAGGACCAAAGATGGGCCGAAAGCAAGGGCAGACTTCAAATCAATGGGCATCAGGCAGGAGCTTCACGCTAATGATGATGATGATGATGCGGCGAAGCAGGACATGGAAAGTCATCGCAAAGGCAAAAAGGCCAAGAAGACTGGAAATGACTACCCTCCCATGTGCTTCACTCTAAGGCAGGAGGAGACGGAGCAGTTTTTCACCTGACTCGTAGGAGTAAAACTTCCTTACGGTTACGCGGGGAAGATAAGTAGATACCTAGACCCAGCGAAGCAGAAGTTCAGCGGGATGAAGTCTCACGACTGTCACGTGCTGATGATGCAGATACTTCCAGTTGCAATCCGTGGGATCATGGAAGCGCACGTCCGTGAAAAGATATTTGGCCTATGCAACTTTTTCGACGTCATCTCTCGGAAGTTGGTTGGCGTGAGGCAACTCAGAAGGCTACAGGAAGAGATGGTGGTGATACTATGCGAGCTTGAGATGTACTTCCCGCCCGCATTCTTCGACGTAATTATGCATCTGCTGGTCCAAATCGTGGAGGATATCATCCAACCCGGGCCGACGTTCCTACACAGCATGATGCCGTTCGAAAGGATGAATGGTGTCATCAAAGGATAAGTTCGCAACATGTCACGTCCAGAGGGAAGCATAGCTAGGGGATTTCTGACCGAAGATTGCATCTCCTACTGCACGAATTATTTAGGCATTGAGAACCCTGTTGGTCTGCCCGTCAACAGGTACCTCAGCAGGCTCGCTTGATGGGGTCACCGCGAGGTTCGCCGAGAAATGCATGTCGACTTCGAGGGTCGACTCGCCGACTTTGAAAGAGAAAACCTAGTCGTGCTACAACACATAGACGTGGTCGATCCTTGGGTGGTAGCGCACAGAACCTTTATTGAGAAGACGTACAATGCCCGAGGCCAACAAAGGACGGACGGAGATATAATCAAAGAGCACAACTCATGTTTCACGCGTTGGTTCAAGCAGAAGCTTCTGTCATACCCTTTACATGAGGATTCTTCCGCGGAAGAACAACTCATATTCGCCTTGTCACAGGGTGTCGAGCATAACCTGATGACCTACGAGGCGTACGATATCAACGGCTACACATTCTACACCGAGGACAAGGACATGAAGAGCTATGGTTATCAGAACTCCGGGGTAACGATGGAATCCTACACTGGTAACGACAAGGACCGATACTACGGAAGGATCGAGGAGATCTGGGAGCTGAGCTACGCTGTAGAGAAGGTCTTGATGTTCCATGTCAGATGGGCAAAGAGCGTCCTAAAAGAGGACCGGTATTTCACCATCATGGTTATAGCCGAAGCCAAATCCAAGACCGCGGGCGCAAACGTCACCGCAAAAAATGAGCCATGGGTACTGGCTTCCCAAGTGGACCAATGCATCTTCATTACCGACCCGTCAAAGCCCAGTCGTGTTGTCGTGAGGAGAGGCAAAAGGAAGATCATCGGAATGGATGGAATAGCCAATGAGCAAGACTTCGACAAGTACGGCGACCCGAAGATGGAACATGACGACAACGATGAAGTAGCAGCATACACCACAAGAAGAAGCAGGACCACCCTACCTAAAGAACGTACGTTCCACAGAAGAACTCCATTTGCGAAAAAGAAGGGCAAGAAGATTGTGAACAGATAGCTAGCTAGCTAAGATCGATTGTATTTAAATTGTAGTCTTCATTTCTCAATTGTATTTTATGGGCACTTTTTGAACTATCATGAATATTTTTAAATTGCATGGGCACTTTTTTAATTCATGAAAAAATATTGAATATTCATGAGGACACTCGATCTCGATCCCCCTCCATCTCGATCGCTATCCCCCCTCGCCAGATCCCCCTTGCCAGATCCCCCTCGCCGCCGAGCACCCCCCGCACCCTCCCCCGCTCCACCACCGCCGACGACCCCCGCACCCTCCCCCGCTCCACCGTCACAAATGAATGCCACTAAAAATCCAAAAAAAAACAAATTTGATTATATTTTTAAAAAACAAATTTGATTATATTTTCAAATAAAAATTTTGATGGTATTTTCAAATAACAAATTTGATGATATTTTTTAATATTCATAAATATTTTGAAATAAAAAATCTGATGATATTTTAAAAAAAATTATTACTGTTTCATATTCATATTCATTTTCTAAAAAACTATTAGATGCAACAAAAAATAATAATAATAAATAATTACTTATGGCACACCGCTGGCTGGTGCGCTATTGCTATCTAAAAAAAGATTACTTATTGCGCACCGTACCACTGGTGCGCCATTGCTATAAAAAAACATTCTAATGGCGCACCGCTAGGGGTGCGCCATTAGTATTCTTCCCCCCCCCATATATAGTCCTTCCTCGTCCCTCCCTCGTCCCTCCCTCTTGCCAGATTCACTTCGATATCGATCCCGCCGCCACCGCTCCCTCCCTCGTCCCTCCCTCCACTGTGCCGCCACCACCGCTGCCCCAACCCACTGCGCCGCAGCCGCCCACG
>LR738709.1:201946859-202043962 GCA_902687465.1 Secale cereale
CGCCTCCTCCCCGAGCCCACCACCGGAGCCCTCCGCCGCCTCTGACAAGACCCTCACTCGGCAAGGAAGGAGGAAGATGCCGCCGCCCCAACAAGGAAGGAGGAAGAGGCCTCCCCCCAAGCCCTACCTCGACGACGGCGGCGATCGCTTCTTCCTCAGCGGCGGTGATCGCTTCTTCGTCCTCGTCTTCGTCGCCGACATAATACCCCAAGCCCTACCTCATCCTGTACTCCTCCATCTCCCTTTCTTTCCCCTCCGTCTTGTTTTTTTCTGGTTAATTTCGTTCACCTGTGGATGTTGCATCAGATCCACCTACATCTATTAGATATTAAGCATACTTTACCTCGATATGGAACTAAATTTGGTTGATACAATTAAGGCAAAGATTGATTCTGCTTATTGTCAAAAGAAAAACAGTCCAGACTAAAACTATCCCTCCTTAATTTAGATATCCAACATTGCAGATAAAGAAGAGAGGGTGCCACAGATTTGCCATGCCTATATCAATGTGCTAGCTAGGAGAATCATATTTCCCTTACCTTCCATTTCTTTGGCTGATTCAGTTTGACAACTAGGTTGCTGAAGTTTCATATAAATCTTTGGGCTTACAGAGTTGCACACCACAATCACCTGTTTCTCAGCAACCTGTATCTACCACGTATAACTTCTCCGTCGAACTGAAATTCAGTGCCTGCATCGTCTTGATCACATTATCCATCTTTTATAACATGGGTTGACTGGAAGCAGATGCACATCACTTTCTTCTTTCTCTTTTTTTCTTCTAAAAATGATTACTATTAATTACTTATCGTGGCCATGAGTAGGAAGCATTTGGTAATGTAGTACCGCTTTTATTTTCTCTTATACAATGTTCGTGCTTGTCTTTATGAAGCTTCGGTACCAGACAATATGGCTGTCACAGTTTTATATAAAGCTTATAGCCTTATAGGATGTTAGTTTATCTCATCACTTCCATTGTAAAATGGAACATTACTCTGTAGCAAGTCTAATCAGAACATAAATTGATGGTTCATTTCACAGTGTACAAAACCCAAAACACTTCTATTTCCTTACAAAATCAAATTAGTTTGCAAATAAGAAAAATAATATTGGCCTTAACTAGCTTAGTTCACTAATATAGATCCTAGTTTGGAATTTCACTAGTTAAAAAGCTTCTTAGATACTAAGTTGAAGGCCCAGTTTGCATTAGTTATCATTCACATCGCCATTTTGTGTACCATGCAGTAAAATGTGTGCAGGGCTTCTAGTACTCTAGTACCCCCTCCAATGGAAAAGAATATTCTGTGTTTTAGTTCACAACGGAGGGAGTAGTATATATGGTCTTTTTGGTTTGTCCTACTGCAATTTTGCTCTGCTGTGAATGTAATTCAAACTTATATATGCTTTTGTGTTTCGATCTGATATATGCTTTTGCAAGCTATACACAGCTATTTGAAATGATATGCTCAATCCTATGCAAACTGGAATTTGAATAGTCTAAAGTGGAGTTGGAAGCCCGATGCACTCCATCCAGATTTTTGCTGGGTTTTGTCTCCGACCATCGTGTCGTGATGATTTTGCAGGTACCCTGAGAGGCCCTTGAGTTTGCTGGAATGTTGATTAACTTCCGTTCCGGCAAATTCGGGTACTCCATATGTCCTATTTTCAGCAATGGTCATGCTGAAATTTTCCGTGAATTTTAGCATGACTTTGCTAAAATTAGGACATATGGGGTACTTGTGACTAATGCATGGGCCGGGGTATCTTAGTACTAAATTAAGTAGGATCAACTGCCCCTTTATTCTTACTGCATTAAACCATAAGCGGCAATAGAGCCAAGTGATTGGGCCCAACTTAGAATTCTCCTTCCCAGCTTAGCTTTTCGGATGCCTCGGTGTCGACAAACCATAAATTATAAAACATTGGCTTTTAGGGTGCCTCGGTGTCGATAAAAACCTAAATGATGAAAGCTTAGGCTTTTAGGGTGCCTCGGCATCGAAAAACCCTAAACGATAAAAGCTTAGCTTTTAGGATGCCTCGGTGCAGACAAACCCTAAATGATGAGACCATGATCTTGTTCCTTGACAATAACCAACTTTTTGACCAAACTTTTTTCCTATTTAGGGAGAAACATGGCCCACAACGATGAGGCCGGCGGTTCAGGCGGCAAGGCATTCTGGGAGCTGTCCCAGGAGATGGAGGAACAACCTCACTGCTATGAGGACGCTGCGAAAGACACCGATCTTGACACCACTGATGGTGCCGACGAGGATGACACCACTGATGGTGCCGTCAGGGATGACACCACTGATGGCGCCGCCGAGGATGCCGCCACTGATGATGGCAGCGCACGCACAGATGGCAGCCCACCGAAGAGGCAAAGCAAGGACCGGCGCCCGACCGTGCTCCGCACCGTCAAGGAGGAATTTACTGAAGTGAACTCTGACGGGCCTACAACTGCGCCCAAAGAAATAGTCAAGGGGTACTCGGTTCAGCTCGGGTGCATTCTCCGGAGCACCATCTCGATCAACACCGAGAACCTAAGGCATAAGGACCGAGGGAATTTGCGCAACCTCCTCTTCACGAAGCTGCACGAACGATACAAGTTCCCCGCTGAATTTGAAAACACACGCCTCATAGGGAATAAAGTGAACAATGCCGCCCTCACGAGGATGAGCACGGCCCTGTCTACTTGGAGAAGCTCGGTGAAGAGAATGATTGACAAATGTTTTAGTTATGAGAAGATCAAGGCGGAAAATCCTTCAATCAGCGAAGATGACTACAAGGAGTTCAAGATCAAGTTCGAGAGCAGCGCAACCTCCGAATCAAGTCAGTGGGGGAAAGAAATGCGGGAGTTGAACTTAGGGGAACACACACTCGATCCCGACGGTTACAGAGTGGTGGAGCCTATATGGGACAAGGAGGACGTGGAGCGTGCCGAGCAAGGCCTACCGCCAATCTTCGATAAATACGGTGACAAACAGACCAGGAACTTTGTCAGGGCCCGGTACAAGGAGGACCCGGTAACAAAGGAGCTCACCACGGATCCGAAGACCAGAGCCCTTGAGGTTATTCTGGTAAGGAATACACCCCCGCATAATTAGCTCCATATGGTTGCATTCTAATTAATGAAGCCAAATTTCTAAATGGTTCACATTCCTTCCGCAGGCGACTGAAAGCAGTAGCGCGGGGTCGACTCAGAGCACCCCTTGGGACACCACTCTAAATAGGGCGTTGAATGTAATGAAAAAAAGATAAGCTAAGTAAGCCGTCGTCAGTTGGTCGTGTGGCCGGCAAAGGCTTGTCCACAAAATGGTCGTCATACTATAACGCTGGTGGGCGAAAGGAGAAAAAGACCAGCTCGGAAAGCCAGTCGCGCGAGGTTCAAGAACTCAAGGCACAAGTGGCGTGGATTCCGGAGATTGTCCAAGAGCAAGTGCAACAACAACTGGGATCGACGCTCAGCGGCATTATGCCTACCTTCATTCATGGGCTGACGACGTGGATTGCGGGCGGCCAACAGGGGCCGCCCCCAAATCCCAGCTTCACGGCCAGCAACTCGCAGAACGCGCAGGCGGGCCCATTGGTGTCTCCTGCCGAGGCGGCATTGGTGTCTCCGACGCCGGCACTAGCATTGGAGCTTAAAGCACCCAGCTGTACACCAGCCGGCACTTCGGCAGCAAGCGGCCCCTCCGTCAATTGCACGCCCGCCGTTGGCGGTGCTCGACATTAGCCGAGCTCGACGTCATCATCACGGTAACTAATTAAGCCTCTCGGTCGAGGACTTCATCTCCTTGTCTTTGACTGGGCATCCCTGACGCCCTACATGTTTTCGCAGGGCGTTGCCGATGTTCAGTGCACTCTCCTGAACTATGTGAACGATGAGTTGGTCGATGTCGCCAATGGCAGAATCGTTCAACCGGGCAACCCCATGTTCCACGGTAATCCGATGCCACCCACCGTGTATAGGGTTCAACTGGTTCGGGTGTTGCCAGGCTGCGACGAGTTGTTACCTCCGATTCGACCCGCCGGGGCCGACGAAGATGATGTGATGACCCTTAGCGCCTGCCTAAGCTGGCCCCTGCTTTGGCCGAAGAGCCAGATTCGTTTGGGGCTGGGGACACCACCCCAAAGACAACACCGCCAGTCGTGCCAGCGCCAAGCCATGGCAAGACCGCCGCGACACTACCGGACATGCCGGACATGCCTATGGCACAAGATCCGAACATGCATATGGCACAGGATCCGGACGACGACGACGACAACGATGACGGTACGTTTGCCAATGTCGATAAGTACTCTGCCGATCATGGGTACGATGGCGAATTCATGGGACCTCCGATAAGAACCCAACCCTACAAAAGACGATCGCGATCTAGGTGGTACCGCGGAGAAACCCAGTTGCAACAGGCGTCGTCTGGCGTTCAGTTCTCAGGAGACGCCTCCATCTTCCAACTTCACCGAGCCTCAGATAGCCGAGGTGCAAAATATTACCAGCCCCAACACACTCAAGAAGGCGGTTTGTGAGTAGAACTCGGTCCCATTATAGCAGAACAAGAAGGGATGGAAAAGAAAGAGTAACAAGGGTGGGAGCCAGCCGGCACCGAGTACGATCCGTGCTGAGGACGAGCCACCTTCACCTAAGTATATAATGAGGAGGGTGCATGTGGCGGGTAGGCTGATGCTACCGACTAATATGCTCAATGCTGCAACCAGTGCTATGCGGAGTCTGCATGACAATATTCTTTCTTTGGAGAAGCGGCGTCTCAGAGAGAAGGATGTGGCATACCCGGTTTTCGTGGCCAAGGTGCCAGAGGGCAAGGGCTTTGTGGATAACTCCATCGGGGGTATGATCGTCCTTTGGTTTGATGACATCTTCGCTATGTTTAACTTTCATCCGCTGCGCTACACCTTCGTTCGGCTATTTTTGCTGAGTATGGAGATGTGAATCATTAAAGACAAGACCCCGGACATCGTGATAGTCGACCCCTTCTACATGCGTGCCAATATCCTGGGCAGCGCTGGGGACTGACAAGTCGCGAGTTCTTACCTCGAAGGCGTCATTCTGGCAAACCGAGATAAGGATAACTTCCTCGTGCCTTACTTTCCTGAGTAAGTCGTCCCCTCAACCGCCCCGTAACAAATGATTTCTTAGATTTCGATCGTTTTTTTAACATTTTGTGTTTTGTGCAGTGACACACCTTGCACACTCATCCTCTTAAGCCCGAAATATTCCATAGCCACGTATTTCGACTTGGACCGTCAGTCGAAGATAGACTACACAAATGTCAAGAAAGTTCTTGATGATGTTCTCCCCGGCTACGCCAAATCTGGAGGCACCTTCACTAGGCTAGTTCGTAAGTACGGCAAGCACGTGTTCGCCCACAATACGATGTTCAGCTGCGTCAAGCAGCCGCCTGGCTCTCAGAAGGGTGCCTACTACGCCATCCATCACATGCGGGCGATCGTACGGGACCATAATCACCTTCTGCTACCAGATAAACTCAAAGATTGGGCTGCGAGCTTGTCGGCAATCCAGGACGTGGACATCAGACAAGAATTCTTTCGCATCTAGTCGGAGTTTGCGGAAATCATCCATCAAGATGTCCTTCATACTTCGGGGCAGTTCAACCTCAGAAATCAACGTCCAACAGTGACATAGACACAACTCTACAAATGCAGGCTGAAACGCCCATGATTTCATGACTCCCACGATAGACGGCGGTTTCATCCACGCTCCGGTCCCTTGAGTCGAGTCGAAAGTAGTGATTCTATGTCTAGTTCTGAAACATCGATTGGCTCATGTTGTAATTAAACTTTAATGAACTTGTATGTCTCTTTGTTTTGGACAGTCGTTAAACTTAGATGTAATCGATGCTACTAATGTCTTGCTTTTCTCTTCCGATCCTTTTGTTGCATACTTATATATTGCTTATGTATTGTCTGTGAATTGGTACTAACGTTTCGTTTGGCTAGTGCATAGCGATGCCGTCGTATGTCGTGTACAAGGGTAAGGTTCTCAGAGTCTACAACGACTAGGAGGAGTGTCGGAAACAGGTTCATCGTTCCAGCGGTAACATTTACAAAGGGTACACCACTAGGGCGAAGGCGGAATCTAGATACACGCGCTATCTAGCAGGAGAGAGGAGTGAGCATTGGAGGAACGGGATGAAGACGATTTTCATCGCGATGATGCTCATCGTGATGACCGCAGCTCTCTTCTATGTGATTTTAGTTTAGATGATCGATATTGACTTGTAATGTGAAGACAAACTCGCTACTCGCGGTCTCGAGACATGTAATGTTCTATCTTTGTTCGGTCTTTTGAATTCGGAGACTAATATGATGAATTGTATTCGGGGACTAATCTTCTATTGTATTCGATGAATCTGCTGTTGCCGTGTGGTGTTGTCTAAATTCTATTCAGTAATATATTTTGTATCCTGTGAAAATATCAGAAAATAAAAGAAAAAAATCCCTAATATTCATACTAGTGGCACACCACCCAAGACTCTAATGGTGCACGGTACAAATGAAACTAATGGCGCATCACCCTCTAGTGCGCCGCCATTAGTACACCAGATACTAATGGCGCACTAGGGGTGCGCCATTAGTATTTAATTCTAATGGCGTGGTGCTAGTGGCGCACCACTAGTGCGCCATTAGTAGGCAAAAGTGGTGCGCCACTAGCATGCCTTTTCCTAGTAGTGATATAGTGTCCGGAAATAACGAATATCAGTGTGTCACCATGCCCTATTCTCAGGATCACATGGAAATTGTTTGGTAAGGATGGGAAGAGTTTTGATGCTCACACCTTCCAAATCGGAGCATCTCACAAGAAGGATCATAGTTTCCAAAAGGAGATGCGGCACTTCGGACTCTAATCGTCAGTGACTACATCATTCCGCTTTGAATTATTTTCACAGTAAAAAAAACATGTATATACCCTAGTTTTGATTTTCTGGCCCATTTCACGTCTCATTGATATATTCAAGTCAGTTTTCTGCACTTACCTTGCATTTAGTGCATATAATTAAATTCAAAACCGTTCTAAAACTACATCTAGGGTGTTAGTTAGCAAACAAGGTGAACAAATCATTTGTGTGTCACTTTGCGAGCTTTCATCCATTGTCTAACAAACGGGGAGTAGTTTCAAACATTTCGGCCACGAGGTGCTGCCACCTGCGTAAGCCTGGTTGGTATTTTAATTACTAGAAGTGAGATGGAGTGCAGACTTCATCAAAATCGGTGTGTGCCTGTGGCGTTCTCTCACGAACACGGGGAAATATTTTGGTAAAGTTTGACACTGGTTTTGATTATTGCTCGTTCCAAACTGGAGAATCTCACATGAAGGACCAAGGTTTCCAAAAGGAGACATGTCAATTCAAACTCCACTGGTCGATGACTTCATCGTTTGGCCTCATAAAAATTTCCACGGTACGAATTCACCATTATACCACGTGTTTGATTATCTAATGCATTTCAGGAATCGTTTGCTATATTTAAGGCATTTTTTGAATTTAACATGCAATTTGGGGATATAAATAAAATCACAACAAGAACTGCATGTGATGTCGAAAGAGATGAGGATTGCCATTCGATTTAGGAGAATCCAACGGTGTAGACAAATGATCTTGGGGTTGGGGTTCTGGCCAATCAGAACGCATGACTCAGATCATGCGTGTGGCAGAAGGGGTGGGGGCATTGACCACAGTTTAGTGGACACACTGCTTTCGTGAGTGAACCGTGTGCTATTTGAAAACATTTACATTACCTAACAACATATTTTGGTTTGAATGAAAACATGAGTTCATCATTTCACCTCCAATTTTTTTCCACCATAAGATTGTACCCTATGGTTCGACTTTCTGGTACATTTTACCAGGGGGCAGGCCTCACTAGCAATCTCAAACTTCGAATATGCAAAAAAGAGATCTCGCTTGTATGTATATAAATAGTCACAACTACACGTGCATGTAAGCAAGATCATTTGTGTGTTGCTTTGCGAGTTTTCATTCATTGTGCGAGAAACGGAAAAAACTTCAAATACTTCGGCCGCAGGGTGCGGCCAGAGGCGTAGGCCTAGTTGGTATTTTTAATTTCAGGAAATGCATATAGAGTCCGGAAAATAATGAAAATCATTGTGTCACTGTCGCGTGCTCTCACGATCACCTGGATTATTTTTGGTGAAGTTTGGCACAAGTTTTTGTGCTCACACCTTCCATACCTTCGCATCTCACAAGAAGGATCATAGTTTCCAAAAGGAGACGCGGCACTTCGGACTACAAATCGTCAGTTACTAGCTATATCGTTCCAGCCCATCTCAGGTCGTCTGCTATGTTTAAGTCATTCTTTGCACTTACCTTGCATTTTATTGCATATAATTAAAGTCAAAAACCCTAGTACAACTACATGTGGTTGTTTTAGTTAGGCTATACTGAGGCTACTCATAGTGGAGAGTGTCATATACTAGTATCATGCATATATATGATAGTAGTGTATGATACTACCTTTAATTATAGCGCATAATATAATACATAGAGTATAGTATCATACATCATATTTATTGCCATGCATGACACAAATTAGCATCGCATTTAAAATGATATAATATCTACCTATATGTTACTCTAACCCTCTCTACTTGCTATTTTCGAGTGCATGATATCGTCGGCAACGATACCACCACTATGGACAGCCTTATAGAGTGGGGACTATCATATACTATAGTATCATCCATTTATCTCCACTTATCATGATCTCTTTTATGTCTTGTGAGTAGTTACTTTAGTTCTTGAGGACATGGGAGAAGTCTTGTTGTTAGTAGTCACATGATGTTGAAGTAATATGTGTTGTTTGATACTTAAGTTGTGTTGTTATTTTCCTAGTGGTGTTGTGTGAGTCGAACACTCAACACTTCGCCTTATTAAGGACCTAGGGGAATACATTGTGTACAAAGATTGCTTACGGTGGGTTGCCGGAGTGACAGAAACCTGAACCCCAGTTCGCACGCTTTTGCACAAGGGAACACTGGATCATCGATCGTATTGCTATGGTTAGGCTTTTGCCTTATATACTATATTGTATTTGCGGATGCTTGCAAGGTGTTTAATCATAAGAGTGCACTTATCTTAGTCTAGAGGGTGTACTAGCATAGATCCACCCACTCAACACTTATCAACACATCACATAGTACCGATACGGAATATGGCGAAAGCACATGACTACCTCTCCCGTGTGTCCTCAAGAACACTTTAGCCTTTATAAGTTCAGTTGCTAGGCCTCTCCTTTGCTCAGAAAGGATTGGGCCACTTGTTACTCTCCAGTGCCTTTTACTTTGCTCGCTTTTACCTTCCTGTTGCTTATATCAAGAAAACCCCTAAAAAGTTATCTTTCAGTGCTTGCAGTTATTCCTTGCTCAGAATCACTTATCAATACCTTCTGCTCCTCGTTGGGTTCGACACTCTTACTTATCGAAAACGCTGCAATAGATCCCTTACGGTTGTGGGTCATCAAGTACCGTTTTTCTAGCGCCGTTGTCGGGGAGTGTAGCGCTATTTGTAAGTGAAGCTGGTAAGGAAGTTTTTACATTTCTGTTTTTATTTTGCTGTTGCTGCTCTTTGTCCTTATGGACAACCTTGCTATTGGATCGTTGCTTGAGGAAGACGCCCCACATCTGTGGTGGTTGCTCCTCCCCCTACTGAAATTGTGCCCTATAAAATACCAGCTGGTATTATCGATTATGTTTTGGCTAATCGTTATTCAGGAGACAGACATCCCGATGAACACTTGCTATATCTGTCACAACTATGTTCATTATTTAAGCTTGCAGGTGTATCAATGGAGTTTGTCATGAGGAAATTGTTCTCCGTATCGCTTATAGATAAAGCTTCAGATTGGTATAAGCTTCTCGATAACTCACACTTGCTTGATTGGCAAGAGCTTATGTCTCTCTTTTATACCAAGTTTTATCCTCTTCATGAAATTCATCGAGACAGGAACTATATCTATAACTTTAGGTCTCGTGACGGAGAAAGCATTCCTCAAGCTTGGGGGAGATTGAAGTCCCTAATGCTTAAATGTCCTATTCATGAGCTCCCCAAGGAAATTATACTTACAAATTTTTATGCCAGGCTTTCTCGTCAGGATAAGGAGATGCTGGATGCCTCCTCTAGTGGGGTATTTCAGACAAAGAGCGTTGAAGAAAGGTGGGATCTCATTGAAAGGATCCAGAGGAATACCGAAGATTGGGAAATCGATAAAGGTATTGAACCCGCTATAAATTATGAGCATGATTATATTGAGAGCTATGTGAAAACTGATTACTTCAATACCTTTTGCTCTAAGATTGGTCTTGATTCCCATCGAATGATTGATTTCTGTAAGGATTTTGCCTCTCACGTTGATTCTTTTAAAAAGAAGAGAGATTAGCATCATGAACCTTTCAAAGAGTTACCTGTTATCATAGCAATATAGCGAAGGGGATGGCGTCTTCCACCTCCCACCCACCACCTCCGGCGATCTCTCCACACCACCTCTAATCTGAGGTTTCTTTCTGATCAATCTCTTCGGCGTCTTCTCCTCGTTCTGGTGATTTCATTTTCTTATGGCGATCTACACTGGATCCACCCTTGGTTTGGACTTCTCCAAGGGTTTGGAGTTTGCGGATAAGGTTTTCAGATCTACTGGTCTCTCAATTCATCCTACGGATGATTCTGGACATTTCACGATGGTTGTTTCTTTTGGGAGACATGATTTTCGTCTCACAGAAGATTCTGTTGCGGCGGCTCTGGAAGCGGCCATTGGAGGTTCTGCTATCGAACTTGGAGTTTCATACATACATGACAAGGTTTATTCTTTTAACGTATCCTCTAAGCAAGTTGGTTTCCTGGTTCTTAATCTCCGTTCTTTTACTTGCCTGAACTTCAAATGTTATTTCAATCTCTGGGGTCGTAGTGGCCCTAATTGGGAACGCGAATTTTGTCGTTGGACTATAGAGTGTGACGCTGAGTGGATACTCATTAGTCCGTCCAAACGACGAGCTGCTCTTGGCATGCTTGCCATGCATCATCCACCGCGTAAGTCCTCTCTTCGATCAGGTGCCAAGGTTCAGAAGAGGATTTCTTTTGCTACCATGCAAAACTATGATGCTTGCAAAGGTTATAGATACCCCGCAACACAGGCTGAGATTTACTCCATTATTGAAGCGGGCTATGATGTTTCAGCCCATGAGAGGGTTCTGATTCATCCCTCGCCGCCGGTGAATCTATGTTGGACGGCGGCGGCGCCGCCGATCATTTTTGGTACGGTTCAATCAAAAGATCTCATTCCTAATATTTCGCCGGCTTCTTCGCAACCACAGGATCTGCATGGCTGCGATACGTTGCTGGTTCTTCCAACGTCCGCCCCGGAACTTCCGGCCGCCCATGTTGGGCTCTTTGCATCTGGGCTTTCTGCACCTGGGCCGATTGCACCCGCCCCTCTGCCTGTTGAGTTGCCCTCGTCGCAAGAGGCACGCGATCAGTTTAACGATATAGTGGATGACATGGTGGCCCGGGTGTTAACGTGCTCTAAATGCTTGCAAAAGGGCCACATGTCTGTTTCTTGCCCCGTTTGTTTGGCTTGCAATCGTTCGGGCCACCGCAGCTCTCAATGCAAGCAATGGGCTTTGGATAACGGTCTAGTTTGGAAAGTCAAAAATAAGGTGGAATCAGTTCCTGCCACGAGTCCTATTCCTATTCTACCTCCTCGCGTCTCCTCGGTTTTAGAGACGACCTCCCACGCGCACCAGCAGAGTCCTGTCCCATCGCCGCCGTCCTCCACCATTGTCCAATCTTCATCTTCTCCACCACCCACCAACTTGCTGCCTTCATCAACCATGGCCAACTTCGCCATTAACCCTGCGGAATTCCTACCGCCGGGCTTTGGAGTCATTGATGGTGGGCCAACGAGATTGCCGCGGACGTTTCTTTCTCCGGCGGTCGCTCCAGATCAACATCATGAGCAGTACGCAATCGGCATTGTGGAGCCCCCTCCGCCGCCTGGTCAGAATCTGCAATTCCGACAGCTGGTTAGTGACTTTGTTATGAATCAACTTCATCGAGATGTTCTTAGCGATCAGCAGTGGATCGAGGGTGTTGGGCTTTTTCAGTTTAGAAGTGCTGCTTCCAGACAGGCCATCATGGATCATCCTCCATATGACCTTGCCAATGGGCACTTTGTTCGTTTCATCCCGCATAATCATGGTATCAATTATCGAGCTACCCAAGGTTTTCGCAGAGGCTGGCTCATGATATTGGGGATTCCATTGGACTACCGCAACGCTAAGTATATTTCTGATGCAGTGAGTACCTTTGGTCGTTACCATTAGTGGCATCAAGATGATCCTCGCATGGTTCGCACTCTGGTTTATGCTTCCTTTCCCTGTCCTGAGCAAGTTCCGCGTGATATTGTCTATCGAGACTATGGTGATTTCGGAGCCCTCAGAATCTCCTGGACTGCTCCTGTTTACGTCCTCTCCGCGGAGTTTGCTGACATTCTACCTGCGGATGAAGATCCCATGCCGGTCAATGGCAATCCGCATCCTTTGCCAGGGCATCTTCAGTTTGACAATTTCAACTTCGTTATGCCTGAATATCCTCAGCTTGGATGGAATGAGCCCCAACTCGCCTGGAACGAGCCCCCTGTATAGTAGCAAAACAATGATGAGGTTGCAGTGATGACTGGGTCCAAGATGACAATCCGCATGAAGTATCGCAGGAATCTGTGGTCATGGACAATTCTGGGCCAGGCCAAAGCTCTAACATTGATAGTCATGCCCATGCCCTCGCTGTGTACCAGCCACCTGCGGTTCAGCCGCCGATTTTTGTTGGCCGCGTTCTTACTTTCTTTGGACCTGAAATTCCACCGCAGATGCTCTGGGCCCATTGTTTTTCTCAATTGATGCCTTCTCTGGAATTTCTGCATGTTCCTAAAGGTATGCCTCAGCTCAGTCCTATTCAGCCGTTTGTGTTGCCAAAGGATACTTGGGAGCTTTCTTTCTCCACTTCGCGGCTATGCAACGAGCTAGTGTTTCTACCGCCTGCACTCTGTCCCCTAGAGCCTGCAGTCAAGAAGCACAAAGTCGTTCGCTCTCTCTGTTTTGATGAAGCTGCGCCTTCCATTGATGCAATGACAGTGTCTGATTCTCTGACCACGGTTGAGATGTATACGTTTAACTTTTCTGCAACATCCAAGACGACTCGGAGGAGAAAGTTTTCTGCTGTTGTGGAAACCCAGGTCAGACGAAGTGCTCGACTCTCTGCTCTCCGAGATGGTTTCAGACACAGTGCGCCAAAGCCTGCTCCTTTGAAGAAGCCATCAACCAAGCCATTGAAAAAGCGGAAGGTGCAGGAGCATACGTCTGATGAGGCAGCTGATGCAGTTCCACCGCCCACGCCAATTCACGTTATTCAGAAGATTGGGCATCACCTTGGCATCGCTCCGGAGAAGATCTCGGCCGACATGCTTAATGCTGATCCGGCAACTTCGTCCGCTTCTTCTTCGGCGCATAATGTTTAAACTTTTATTCGTGCTGGGTTTATGGTTAACCCCTGTTAAAACCATTTATCTTGCTACGATTTCTTTTTCAGTTATTGAAGTTACATGCAACTTGCGGCTCTGGAAGGGTCATCATTATGTGATGCCTGTTTTGCTACTTCTATTTTGGGGTTGTAATGACTAATACATCTTTTAGAGATTGGAAAGTGCTTTGCTGGAATGTGCGTGGACTGAATTCTGAAAATCGCCAACGTGCTGTTCGCCAGAAAATAGAGGAGAGTGGCTGCTCTGTTATTTGTCTGCAGGAAACTAAATGTGAGATTATGGATCAACGATTTATTCGAAAGTTTTGCCCTCGTCGTTTTGATCATTTTATTTTTGTCCCCTCGGTTGGGGCTTCTGGTGGCATGATTGTTCTTTGGAATTCTGCGGTCTTCACTGGCAAGCTGATTGAATCTCTCAGTTTTGGTATCACAGTGGAGTTTACATCAAGATATAGTTCTGACGTCTGGACCTTGGTTACTGTTTATGGTCCTTGTCAAAACCCTGCTAGAGACGCATTTATCTCATGGTTGTATAACCTTGACATTCCCACAGATGCTAACTGGCTTTTGCTTGGAGATTTTAATTTTCTTAGGTCCATGGACAACAGAAACAAACCGGGTGGTAATGTTAATGATATGCTTTTGTTTAATGAAGTAATAGGACACCTTGGTCTTATTGAGCTTCCTTTGAAAGGTAGACGGTTCACTTGGTCAAATATGCAGTCTATACCTTTGTTGGAGCAAATTGATTGGTTCTTTACTACAGTTAACTGGACTTGTCTTTTCCCAAACACAATGGTGATACCTCTAGCTAGATCTACATCTGATCATACACCTTGTGTGGTCTCCATTAAAACCATGATTCCAAAAGCAAAGATATTTCGTTTTGAGAATTATTGGGTTGACCTGCCTGGTTTTATGGACTGTGTTAGTCAAACTTGGTCTAAACCGGTCCACAGGATTTCATCTGCTGCTACTTTATCTGCAAAATTTAAGAATCTCAGATATGCTCGCAAGGTTTGGCATACTAACCTTTCAAAAATCAAGAGGCTAATCCAAGACTGCAACAAGGTAATTTTACATTTGGATACTCTTGAAGAGCTTAGACCTTTATACATTCATGAAGCTAACTTCAGAAGAATTGTGAAGTTACACCTGGAAGAGATTCTCAGATTGCAGTTCATTTACTGGAAACAAAGGTGCACAATTAGAAACATCAAAGTTGGGGAAGACGATACAAAGTTCTTTCATGCTATGGCTACTGAGAGATTCAGGTCCAACACAATTTCCAGTATTACTGTGGATAATGATATTATCTCTGACCATGCTACCATGTCTGCCCTATTTTTGCAAGAATTCAAAGATAGAATGGGTTGTTCCAATGGTATCAATATGGGATTTGATATAGATTCCATCATTACAAAAGTGGAGGGTTTGGATGATTTAACTAAACCCTTTTCTCAAGAGGAAATTGAGTTGGTCATTAAACAGATGCCATCTGATAGAGCTCCTGGACCTGATGGTTTCACTGGTCTTTTCTTGAAAAAATGCTGGAATATCATCAAAGAGGATTTCATGAAGTTAGTGCAAGAATTCTATGATGGATCCCTAAACCTGGAATGTATTAACACTTCCTTGATAACTCTGATTCCAAAGAAACTCAGTTCTGTAACTATGAATGACTATAGGCCTATTTCACTGACTAACACATGCCTAAAGTTTTTAACAAAACTTTTAGCTAATAGGCTGCAAAGAGTCATTCTTTCTTGTTTGCATAAGAATCAGTATGGTTTTTTGAAGTCTAGATCCATTCAGGACTGTTTGGCATGGTGTTTTGAGTATATACATCAATGCCAAACATCCAAAAGGCCTATTGTGCTTCTAAAGTTGGACTTCACTAAAGCCTTTGACACCATTGAACATGAAGCTATCTTAAAGATCCTCAGATATAAGGGTTTCAATGGGAAGTGGATTTCATGGATCAAGACCATTCTATCTTCTGGTTCTTCATCCATTTTGCTGAATGGGGTACCTGGTAGTCACTTCCACTGTAAGAGAGGGGTCAGACAAGGGGATCCCATGTCTCCTTTGCTTTTTGTTCTTGCTGCTGACCTCCTACAATCTGTGGTGAATGACATGTGCAGTAGAGGCATCTCAACTCTACCAATCCCTACAAACTGTCCACATTACCCAATTGTTCAATATGCAGATGATACTTTAATTGTTCTTCCTGCTATAGATCATCAACTCATTGCCCTGAAGGACATGCTAGATGTTTTTGCAGCTTCAACTGGACTATCAGTAAACTTTGCTAAATCTATGATGATCCCCATCAATTTATCTGCTGAGGAGGCACACAGGTTATCCACATTATAAGGTTGTCAGCTTGGCACAATGCCATTTACTTATTTAGGTTTCCCTATGGGTACAACTAAGCCTACTGTCCAAGACTTGCTCCCTTTGGTGCATAGAATTGAAAGAAGGCTCTCTGCATCCTCCTGTTTCCTTAATCAAGGCTGCAGACTACAGCTTCTTCAGTCTGTCTTATCTTCTATGCCTATATATTTCTTTTGCTCTCTGGACATCCCAATTGGCATTCTTAAACAAATTGAAAGGATACAGAGACAGTGTTTGTGGAGAGGCAATTCTGACACACCAAAGCAGTCTCTTGCAGCATGGAAATTGGTTTGTTTACCAAAGGATAAAGGGGGTCTTGGAGTGCTTAACCTAAAAGTGCACAATGAAGCTCTGTTGATGAAATTTCTTCATAAGTTTTACAACCATCATGATATCCCTTGGGTAAGCTTGGTCTGGGATTCTTACTATCATGATTCTGTGCCTCATTCAACTATTATTTGTGGATCTTTTTGGTGGAGAGATGTTTTCAAATTATCTGCCAAATATTTGTCCATTGCCAGACCTCACCTTGGTAATGGAACTTCCATTCTTTTCTGGCATGATCCTTGGCTGTCTACCCTCAATGGAGAGCCATTGAGCAATTATTACCCCAGGCTATACTCTTTTGTGATTGATGGTCATCTTTCTGTTGCTCAAGTTTTGGCTCAGGATCTTTTGGGATCTTTTCATATGCCTCTATCCACACATGCTTTTGATGAACTGCAGCATCTGCAAAATGCTTTGAGCTCTCAGGGTACTTCACAGGACATTGATAGCTGGATTTGGCCTTTTAATAAAGGATCCTTTAGGCCCAAATCATACTATACTCAGGTTCATCAACAAATTGTTTCTGGCCCTATCTTTTCTTGGATATGGAAGAGTGCCTGCACAATGAAGATCAAAATGTTTGGTTGGCTTCTCCTTAGAGACAGGCTCAACACCAGAGATATGCTTCAACGCAGACATTGGCATGTGGATGACTTAACCTGTGTTCTCTGTCCTCATCTTATACATGGAGATGTCAGCCATCTTTTCTTCTCCTGCATATTCAGCCAAAGAGTTTGGAACTATTTGCAAATCTCATGGGATCCTACACCTGGTATGAGTACCTACCAAATGGCTTGCAAAGCAAGGACTGACTTTGGTCAACCTTTCCTTACTGAAGTGGTTTTTACTGCTGCCTGGAATATTTGGATTACCAGGAATGGAAAGGTCTTCAGGAATGTATCTCCTCTTTTCAGGCGATGGAGGCACAACTTTATTCATGACATGACTCTCTTATCTCATAGGATAAAATGTAAATATAAGGATAGCTTCATGTATTGGTTAGCTAATTTACCTTAGCCCCTTCTTTTCCTCAACCTTTGTAAGTATCTCTAACATTCTTGTATTTTCATTCTTTTATAAATAAATAAAGTGGGCTGTGGGGCTTTTGCCCTGCAGTATATAGTCAAAAAAAAAAGAGTTACCTGTTGATATTCCTGTTGCTGACCCTATTTTGCATGCAGTTATATATGAAAAGCCTCCTTTTCCCGCAAGGATAAGGGAGCACTCTCTTGTGACAGGCATAATAAATAAAAGTGAGAGAAGAATTGATGAGCCTGAGGACCAGATCAAGGTCGATCCTCAAGTTGCATTGGTTAAAGACCTTGTTACTAATGATGTTTTGGATTCCAATGTAAATTTTTGTGCTGTTTCCACTAACCTTGTCATAGCCAAGAATAAAGGCCCAATTTCAGGTACTCCAGTAGCATCCGTTAAAATAGGAGATCACAATTATTATGGGCTATGCGATTTGGGATCGAGTGCTAGTGCTATCCCCTATTCACTTTATCAAGAGATCATAGGTGAGATTTCACCTTGTGAACTTGAAGAAGTTGATGTTACCATTCATCTTGCAAACAGAGCAACTATCTCTCCTATCGGAATTGTGAGAGACGTTGAAGTCCTATGTGGAAAGGTAAAATACCCTACCGACATTCTAGTACTTGGTTCAGTGAGGGACAATTTTTGTCCTATTATTTTTGGTAGACCTTTTCTTAGAACTTGTGGAGATATAATAGATTGCAAGAAAGGTAATGTTTCTGTTGAATTCAATGGTGAGCCATATGAATTTAATTTTTCTAAGTTCTATAAGTAGCCTCGTGGTACCGATTTACCTAGTGATGATAAAATTATTGAAAGTATTGCTTCTATTGCTATTCCCCCTAATGATCCTTTGCAGCAATATATGGAGGACCACGAGAATGATTTGCATATGCAGGAAAGAAATGAAATAGATGAAATATTCTTGAGACAACCTGCTATCCTAAAGCACAACCTTCCGGTTGAACCTTTGGGAATTTTATCAAAACCAAAAGAAGACCCAGTGTTCGATCTTAAACCTCTTCCCGATACGCTCAAGTATGCTTATTTAGATGAAAAGAAAGTATATCCTGTTATTATCAACTCTAACCTTTCAGGATATGAAGAAGAGCGACTATTGGAAGTACTTCGTAAACACCGAGATGCAATTGGCTATACCCTTGATGACCTTAAGGGGATTAGTCCATCTATCTGTCAACATACTATCAACCTTGAGCCCGATGCAAAACCAGTTGTTGATCATCAACGACAGTTGAACGCGAAGATGATGGATGTTGTAAGAACTGAGATTCTCAAGCTTCTAGCCGCAGGTATTATCTACCCTATAGCTGATAGTAAGTGGGTAAGCCCGGTACATTGTGTTCCTAAGAAAGGAGGTACAACTGTGGTTCCTAATGATAAGAATGAACTAATACCTCTGAGAATTATTATTGGATATAGAATGTGTATTGATTACAGGAAGCTGAACAAGGCGACCAGGAAGGATCACTACCCGTTGCCGTTCATCGACCAAATGCTTGAAAGGTTATCCAAAAATACCCACTTTTGTTACCTCGATGGTTATTCTGGCTTCTCTCAAATTCATGTTAACACTGCTGATCAAGAGAAGACCACTTTTACTTGTCCCTTTGGTACTTATGCTTACAGGCGTATGCCTTTTGGTTTATGTAATGCCCCTGCTACTTTTCAAAGGTGTATGTCTGCTATCTTTCATGGTTTCTGTGAGGAGATTGTGGAAGTGTTCATGGACGATTTCTCCGTCTATGGAACTTCCTTTGACCATTCTCTCCACAACCTCAATAAAGTTTTGCAGAGATGTGAGGAGACAAATCTGGTACTCAACTGGGAGAAGTGCCACTTCATGGTTAACGAAGGAATTGTTCTTGGCCACAAGATTTCCGAAAGGGGAATTGAGGTGGACAATGCCAAGATCGAAGCAATTGAGAGGATGCCCTATCCAAGGGACATCAAAGGTATTCACAGTTTTCTCAGTCATGCTGGTTTCTATAGAAGATTTATTAAAGACTTTTCTAAGACTTCGAGACCCCTCACTAATCTTCTCCAGGAGGACGTTCCTTTTGTATTTGATGAAGATTGTAAGGAGGCTTTTGAAGTTCTTAAGGAAGCTTTAATAACCGCTCCTATAGTACAACCACCTGACTGGAATTTACCTTTTGAGATTATGTGTGATGCTAGTGATTTTGCTGTTGGAGCTGTTTTAGGGCAAAGGGTTGATAAGAAATTGAATGTTATACATTATGCTAGTAAAACCCTTGATAGTGCTCAAAAGAATTATGCTACTACTGAGAAGGAATTCTTAGCTGTAGTGTTTGCTTGTGATAAGTTTAGGCAGTATATTGTTGATTCCAAAGTAATTATTCATACTGACCATGCTGCCATTAAGTACCTTATGACAAAGAAGGATGACAAGCCAAGGCTTATCAGATGGGTACTCCTTCTTCAAGAATTTGATTTGCAGATTGTTGATAGGAAAGGAGAAGACAATCCGGTGGCGGACAATCTTTCAAGGATGGAAGATATACCGCATGATCCCATCCCAGTCAACGACAGTTTTCCAGACGAGCAACTTGCCGTTGTAAAAGTACAATATCTTTCCGATCCTTGGTTTGCAGATTATGCTAATTTTATCGTTGCGAAGTATTTGCCTCCAGGTTTAACATTTCAGCAAAGGAAGAAGTTCTTTCATGATTTGAGGCACTACTTTTGGGATGACCCACATATTTTCAAAGAAGGTCCAGACGGGATCGTGAGAAGATGCATACCGGAACATGAGCAGAAGGACATTCTCAGACAATGTCATGATAGTCCCTATGGAGGACATCATGCCAGTGAGAGGACCGCACATAAGGTTCTTCAATCAGGTTTTTATTGGCCTACTCTCTTTAAGGATGCTAGAAATTATGTTTTAGCCTGTGATAAATGTCAGAGAGTTGGTAACATTAGTAGAAGGAATGAGATGCCTATGAATTACTCACTAGTAATTGAACCTTTTGATTGCTGGGGTTTTGATTTTATGGGTCCTTTTCCTTCATCGCACAAGTACACTCACATTTTAGTAGCTGTTGATTATGTGACCAAGTGGGTTGAAACAATCCCCACTGAAAGTGCTGATCACAAGACATCTTTGAAAATGCTCAAAGATGTGATTTTCCCTAGGTTTGGTGTACCTAGGTATCTCATGACTGATGGAGGATCACACTTCAAGCATGGAGCTTTTAGAAAAGCTTTAGCCAAGTACGATGTCAATCATAGAATTGCTTCACCGTACCATCCTCAAACTAGTGGGCAAGTTGAGCTCACCAATAGAGAGATCAATTTGATCTTGCAGAAGACAGTAAATAGAAATAGAAATGACTGGTCAAATAAGTTAGGAGATGCTTTGTGGGCGTATAGAACTGCTTACAAAAACCCCATGGGCATGTCCCCCTATAAGATGGTTTATGGCAAGGCTTGCCATTTGCCATTAGAATTAGAGCACAAAGCTTTCTGGGCTGTTAGAGAGCTTAATGCTGACCCAAAGTTAGCTGGTGAGAAGCGTCTCATGAACTTGACTTCTCTAGATGAGTGGAGAAGTGAAGCTTACGAGAGCGCTAAAATGTTCAAGGAAAAGGTAAAGAAGTGGCATGATAAGAGGATTCTAAACCGTGAATTTAATGTTGGTGATAAAGTTTTGTTGTTTAGATCCCGTTTCAGGTTTTCTCCAGGCAAACTACTTTCCAGGTGGGAAGGGCCATTTCATATTGAAGAAGTCTATCGGTCTGGTGCAATCAAGATTAACAATTTTGAAGGCACCAAACCTCAAGTTGTGAATGGGAAAAGACTTAAGCATTACATAGCAGGAGACCCTGTCAATGTTGATGTGAATATGATATACACAACAACTCACGAAGAACATGTTGCAGCCCTGTTTCAGGCAACAGCAGAAGCAGAATAAGAAAAGGTATGTATTACGGTAAGGAAACATCGCGAACCGCCATAAAAGTTCCATATATGAGTTTTTGCAAAATTAGTAAAATTCTAAGCCTATGTAGAGCCGGAGACAAGATCTAGGGGGCCCAGGCACCCCCCCTGGCGCGCCCTACCTCCTAGCCGCGCCGGGAGGCCGCCTGGGCACCCAGGAGTCCGTCTCCGACCCCGTTTAGCTTGTTACCTTCCTTTCTGTGCATAAATCTTTGCTATATATTTGCCCGGATTGTTCCGGCAACGTATCGCTCAATTTCGTGTGTTTTCTTTTCGATCTGTTTCTGCCAGGGAATCTTTTAGCTGGACCCAGGTGCCATGGCTTCTCCAAGTTCCCCCAAGGACAAGTTCGTCATCAACGTCATCAACCCTTACCTCACTAAGGTGAAGAAGAACCCTCAGGTTGTTCGGTGTCCTCCATCAAGAAGATCTGAAGAGACCTATCAAGGAGGGGGGCATCCAGGCCAGGCTAGAAGAAGTGGAGCAAGAAGTCTTCAAGTACAAGAAGATGATCGAGCGTGGTGTTGAAGCTAACTTTGACATCATCAACGAGCTGAAGACCTACTTCCTGAAGGAGATGAGGGAGATGTGGAAAAGCATCACCGCATCTGAAGAAAGAATTGAAGAGCTCCAAGGGCAAATTTATGATCTACATCAACAGAACTGTGAGTATGAACTAAGGTTTATGCGCATGGGTATGGGTGCTGCATGCAGGATTCAGGAGACAAACTTCTCATATGCGACTAGAGAACCCCTTCCATGGAAGCGCTTCGCCGAGGACTACGTGATCAACGTCAACAAGAATGAGGAGTGAAATATCCTTGGGTAATGGCATCCCCTTGGCTTGTTCCAAGCTTGGGGGAGTGCCCGGTATCTTTATCTTTATCTTTTGTCTTTTAGAGTCAAGTAGAGTCGTATCATGTCTAGGGAGGTTATTATATGAAATAGGTGTATGCATTGAGGTCTATCACTCCTTCTGTGGAGAGATTGTATCCGTGAGTGTGGATTCGTCTATGATGGAATATTAATGAGAAGTCTATTGGTTCCTTTGCTACACTCGGTATTCTCTTCACGCAATCGATCTTATATGATGATTCTTATGGGGAGTATTGACCTTATATCAGGTATGGCTTTGAAAACTTTATTTAATCTTGGCAAACATAGCTTTGGTCATAACAACAAACATGATTTCCTTAAAGTAGCGACATAGCCAAAACCTTTATGTTATTATGCTTGAAGTGTTATGCTGACAAGGAAGACAACTTGATGTGTTATGCTTAGTTTAGTGTTTATGCTTTATATTGCTTTGCATCTTAGTCATCATCAATTGTATGTTCTCTCAAAGCCTTTGCTATCCTAAACTCTGTACTAAGCGGAATTCTGCTTGTGCATCCATACCCTTAAACCAACACCTTCCATATGAGTCCACCATACCTTCCTATTCGTGGTATTCCACTACCACCTCCTAAAGTATAGAATTTGTGTGTTATCCTTAAATGTTCAAAATCTTCTATTTTGTGCCCCTGTTTTAGCTCATGAGGAAATAGTAGTTAATTCATGATCTTTTTAAGATGGACAAGTTTTATCCTGGTATTGCATGTCTAATCTACAAACCCCTAATACGAGAAGGAACTGGCACGAGTGCGCCCGGCTCATAAAAGATAATACAACAAACAAACCCTCCTTCATGCTTTGTTCATGAGAAATCAGAAAACTTTGGCAGCGATAAACAAAGGAGATTAAGGGGATGTGATCGTCCCCGTACGGGAGCCGTTCCTCGAAACTTGTCCAGCTCGAGAAGTAATTGAGTTATCTATTAGAATTCGTTGACAAATCATGCACCTCTCAAAACTTGTTTTCATTCTGTTTGATTTAAGGATAGCACATGAGTTTTCCCTACTTCCCTAGAGCAGGTCCTATCTCTTAGTTTTAGGATGAGTCAGTTATTCCTACTTCCTTCTATTCTTAAAGAGAGCAGACATTTGATGTTGACGAGGATTCATTCATATAAAGTTGCATTAAGATTTGTCATATCATATCCTTGTTGACATTATCATTTGATAGGTAAGTTGTTTGTCAAGCCCAGCTAAAGCAAACATCTTCCTTTGTGTTAACACTTTCACTTCTTTCCTAATAACATGTTCTTTCAAAAGCTTCAATTAATCTCATCAAAACATAAAGAGAAAGATAAAAAGTAAAAGCTATTAGTTGTTCTTTGACCAAAGGACATGTTTGCCATGATTTGATGAGTTTCCTTAGCCCTACTTTCAATTATAAGTGTTACCACTCTTTTATAAGGGCCTTATGAGTTGAAGATTGCTGTTGAGGATATTTGAGTTTGGTGAAGAAACTGTGATGCTTCTCGTCCGTATTCTATTTATCGACACTTCACTCTCTAAACTTGTGGACAGGTTTACCGAGCTCAGTATTCGCTTGGGGACAAGCGAGGTCTAAGCTTGGGGGTGTCATCGAGATCATCGCCATCGTCATCACCATTGTCACGGGCGTCATCGAGATCATCATCAACATCATCCCCAACATCGGCACCATCTCCATGTTCATCCAATCTCATCTCACAATTGCAACTTGTGTTGTAATCCGTACTATCTATCCTCTCTACTCTATCGGTGTTGATTACTACTTTGTGGTGAATGTTATTGAGTTTTGTTGGAGAAATATCATTATGTCCAGATTGTTTATCATCCATATATCTCCACTGATCATGATCTCTTTTATGTCCTGTGAGTAGTTACTTTAGTTCTTGAGGACATGGGAGAAGTCTTGTTGTTAGTAGTCATATGATGTTGAAGTAATATGTGTTGTTTGATACTTAAGTTGTGTTGTTATTTTCCTAGTGGTGTTGTGCGAGTCGAACACTCAACACTTCGCCTTATTAAGGACCTAGGGGAATACATTGTGTACAAAGATTGCTTACGGTGGGTTGCCGGATTGACAGAAACCTGAACTCCAGTTCGCACGCTTTTGCACAAGGGAACACTGGATCATCGATCGTATTGCTATGGTTAGGCTTTTGCCTTAAATACTATCTTGTATTTGCGGATGCTTGCAAGGTGTTTAATCATATGAGTGCACTTATCTTAGTCTAGAGGGTGTACTAGCATAGATCCACCCACTCAACACTTATTAACACATCACATAGTACCGATACGGAATATGGCGAAAGCACATGACTACCTCTCCCGTGTGTCCTCAAGAACACTTTAGCCTTTATAAGTTCAGTTGCTAGGCCTCTCCTTTGCTCAGAAAGGATTGGGCCACTTGTTACTCTCCAGTGCCTTTTACTTTGCTCGCTTTTACCTTCCTGTTGCTTATAGCAAGAAAACTCCTAAAAAGTTATCTTTTAGTGCTTGCAGTTATTCCTTGCACAGAATCACTTATCAATACCGTCTGCTCCTCGTTGGGTTCGACACTCTTACTTATTGAAAATGCTACAATAGATCCCTTACGGTTGTGGGTCATCAATAACCCGCAGCACTTTACCGCCCGGCGCCAAGCCCCAGTAGTGCGCGGCGACGACTGGAACGACCTGGCCCCGGAAGATAGCAGATTAAAGATCGCCACTACCCGGATCCTTCGCCTCAGGCTTGCCGGGCTGACCGTAGGCGCAGTTGGGGCAGATTTTCTCCACCGCCGCATCGCCCCCTTGCAGGGGAGGAAGAGGCCTGCCTGGGAGTTCGAGAACGCGGCAGATATCATGAGGCTGCGCCCGGGCCTTAATTATAACTTCACCGTCCTGGAGCTCAACGCAATGCTCCAGGCGTTGTTCAAGTACGACTCCGACCACCCCGAATGGTTCACGTTGCCGAGGGTCGTAGTTCCGTTCTGCAACAGCTCATTGCTCAGCGGCATCCGTGCAGTGATGCCGTTGTGCGATTCCCACGGGATTGATCCAACTTGGCAAGAGCCTACCGACGAAGCTGTGCAGGCGTTCTTCGACAACTTGGAAGAAGTGCCAGTCAACTCCGACGAGAAGAAAGGCCTCACCCGCGACACCACTGACCAGGAGATGGCATATATCGCCACCAGACTGGAAGAGGCGGCGGCAGCCGCGGCCGCGGGCGAGTTCGGGTTCACAGTGGAGGAGGCGGAGGCAGCGGAGGCGACAAGCCTTGCCGAGCGAGAAGAGTTCCTCAAAGCGGGGAAGCTTGCCGGGCAGGTCGCCGAGACAAATGAGCCCGCCGAGCAGGGCGTCGGGTCGAGCGGGCCCGCCGAGTCAAGCGGGCCCGTTGGGGACACGATCGGCTCATTGGAGATCGGCACCTCTTCTTCGTCTTCAGGTAGCTCGCCACCACCAGCAGAGCCTCCAGCTTCGCGAAGGCGCCTCCGCAAGGCCGGGGACGTGACGGAGCGGCAGACGGGCAAACAGCCGCCGCGTCGCGCAACGCGCGCCACCGCGGCAAGCAAGCCTGCCGCGGGAGCACCTCGCGCTTCTTCAGTGGATGGAGGGGGGTTGTCTCGGACCGCAACTTCTGCCCCTACCGCTCCTCACGCCGCGGCGGCAGCCGGAGCGGGGTCGTCTCAGACCGCCGCCCCTGCTCCCGCCAAGCGGCGAAGTGAGCCCACTCCTCCGCCTCCTCGTACTGCGCGTGAGCCAGACTTTGATTTCTTCGCGCTCAGCTCCGACGAGGAAGAAGAAGAGTAAGACTTTGCAATTTTTGTTCTTATATTTTTTTTGTTGCTTTATCTTGTATCTCTCTTGCCTAACTCTGAACCTGTTCTTCTTTTCAGAACTTTGGCCCAGAGGGCGGCGAAGAGGGCCAAGGTCCCGGTGATTGTCATCGAGGACGAGCCCGCCGTGACGGCAGGGGGTGTGCCCGAGACAAGCCTGCCGGACCCGGCAACTGGTCTTCAGAGCAGCCCCCAGCGCAGCCCCCAGCGTAAGTGCGGTTCATCTTTTGCTGTCAGGCGTGCGTGGGTGCTTCTTCTTTATTGACGTCTTGTTCGTTGATGCGTGTAGGGGCAGAGCAGCAGCACCAGGAGCGCCAGGAGATCGCCCCCGACGTGCCGTAGGCTTCGACCACACCGCCAAGGGGAAGCCCTCCGGCAAGGGAGAACACTCCGCCAAGGGCGAGTACCCCGCCAAGGGCAAGTTCTCCGGCGAGGGACAGCACCGGCGGCCCTCCGCCGGCGGGAGCTACAACCACGCCGCCGAGGGAGAGCTCCCCGACAAGGAACCTCACCGAAGAGCCGGCCCGCGCAGGTAATCCCTTTGCTTTAAAAATTCCCCTTGGGCTTTTCTTCTTTAGATTCTTCTCTTTTTTGGATATTTGCTTGACTGTTTTTCTTTTCTTTCATCATACCCGTCCTTATCTGAGCCAATGGACACGAAGGTCGTTGCTGACGACGCCGCCATTGCAGACGATCCCGCCGGCGCAGAGGCCGCCGAGGCTGCCGCCGCAGCAGCTGGCGAAGGGGCTGGTGGTCGTACTGGCGGCCCTGAGGCCGCAGGAGTGCCAGGCGCTACACCGGCCGCCGAGCCCTCCGCCGCTACCGTAGCCCCCAGCTCCGACGAGCCCGAGCCAGGCGCCTACTTAAAGGCCGGCGACGACGTCTTCATCCAGCTCCCTTGGGCGTCCACGTCCAGGGTGCCAGTCGAGGGAGAGGTTTTCGACGGGGAGGTTCTTGCCTCCGCCGGGCTGAAACTTGTCGATGCGCCAAGCAGCAGCAGCCAGCCTGAGGAGGAGCGGCTACTGAGCAAGTTGTTATTGCTTTACCGCGCCGGGCAGGCCAAACTGGAGTCCCGCGTGGCTCTTGTCGCGAAGGCGGGAGCTGATATCGAGAAGCGCGTGGAGGAGCTCTGGGCCATCAACCAAGCGGCTCTCTGGTCTTTGGCGGAGGAGCGGGAGCAGCTTGCTGAGGCGCAGCAGGCCTTCATCTTGGAGATGGCTGAAGTGGAGGAACAGCAGCGGCTTGCCGCCGAGAAGTTGTCCACGCTGGATGGTGAGCTAGCGCAGCGGAAGGTCAACCTCGACGGTCACGAGGAGGAACTTGCCGCGCGCGAGCAATCTCTTGGCGGAGCTCTTCAAGAAGCGAAGGATGTTGCCGCGGCTGCTGAGACCGGCAAGAAGGAGCTAGAGGCAAGGGTGGCGCAGCTCAAAGCCAACCTCAAGACGAGCAGCGAGGAGGTTGCCGCGCTCAAGCTTGAGCGAGAGAAGGATGCTCATAGCCACTCGGAGCTGCAGGTCCGCCTCGCCGATAAGGGCAAGGAGCTCACCGCCGCTAAGGACTCCATCACTGATCTCGAACTGAAGCTGGCGACCTTGACCCAAACTCTGGACGGTGCCAGGGAGCGGGAGGCGACTCTGAAGGAGGAGGTCAGGGCCGAGAAGGCGTTGCTGGCGAGCGCTGTCGTCACCCAAAACATCTTCAAGGAGAATGTCGAGCACTGGTCAGAGGGTCTTGTGAACGCCGCCGCAGACATCGACAAGGAGCTGGCGCTGCTGGGGGCGGAGTATCTCGGGTACTCCACCGACGAGAACCTCCACCCCAACGGCAAGCTCACTTTGTTCTTCAGAGGTGTGGCGACGGCCCTCCAGCAGCTCCGGGAAAGGATCCCAAGGCAACTGGCGGACGAGTCGCGCAAGCTCTGCGCGGGCGCTCTCCAAAAGGTGCTGATGAAGGTAGCTTTCCGCAATCCAGGCCTCAACCTCACCAACGTCCTCAGGAGCTTGCCGTCGGACGTTGATACGGAGGCGCTCAAGGCCCTTGTCGCACCCATTGTGGACAAGGTGAGCGGCATCAAGAGGGTCGAGGGCGACCGCGCGGATTAAGCTCGCCCACTTCCTTCTTTCCTTGTCGCTGCCAACCATGTTATGAACAATAGTCTATTAGAACTGCGACAAGTCACTTTGTAAATATAACTTTATTTTGGGTAGTAATTGCAACGTTATTTCCTTTACTTGGTTTCCTTGATTTGTATGTCTTTACCCTACGCTTTTAAGGAACTTGCCGGCGCAGGCACCTTTGCCGCGAGCGCTGAGTGCGGAACTTCAGCAGCCTGCTGGCGGTGTTGCTACCGACAAGAAACCTTGTCGCAACTAGCTGCAGCGCACTTAAGTTGTTGAGCGGGCTCGAAAACAAAGTAAGGGCGCGACACTAGTCGCAGCACACTTAAGCTGTTGAGCAAACTCGAAACAAAGTAAGGGCGCGACTAGGTACGAGTAGGTTCCTCCGCGCACAGGTTTTCCATACAAAGCATGGTCGTTCAAGTAAGATAACTCAAATTTTTTAAAAATTTGATCGCTCAAACTTTGGTAACTTAGCTTTTGTGTTGTTTGCTTCCCGGCAAAGCGAAGCTTTCTTGAACGGCGCTCGGTCCATATCACCATCTTCTCTCCCCCCCCCCCGGCAAACTTGTGCATGAGGGAACTTTGCTTTGCTTGAGAAAGAAAAGAGAAAATCCAGATATGGAGCCTTTGTGCTCGTTATCGCTTATCGGGGGTAGGTGCTGCACAAAGTGTCAGATAATGCATGCAAAAATATAAGAAGCATGAAAGGACAAGGTGTGCAGGGCACATAAGCTTTACTGATGCACGGGGTCTGCGGCCGGCTTTGTACAAAGGATTACGTGCAACAGCGGCAATACTTGTACAAAAGGTGGTTGCCGGAGCGGGTTACGGCAACCGCGCCTTACGGGTAAAACTTAGGAAGATGCTCTATGTTCCAGGAATTGCTCACCGAAAAGCCATCTTCGGTCTCAAGGCGGACAGCTCCAGGCCTAGTGACTCGTTTCACCCGATAAGGGCCTTCCCACTTTGGCGTCAACTTGTTGGAGTTCTTGGCGGACTGAACGCGCCGAAGAACAAGGTCGCCTTCCTCGAGACTTCTGGCGTTAACCTTGCGGCTATGGTAGCGGCGCAAAGCTTGCTGGTATCGAGCAGCTCGTACAGTAGCCTGAAGACGGTCCTCCTCAAGGAGCAGCGCGTCATCTTGTCGCAGCTATTCTTGCTCGAGCTCATCATAAGCGAGCACTCGAGGTGATCCGTATACGAGTTCCATGGGGAGAACTGCCTCCGCTCCATAGACTAGAGCGAAGGGTGTTTGTCCAGTGGCTCGATTTGGCGTCGTTCTGATCGACCAAAGGACCACCGGCAGCTCCTCGATCCAGTTTCTTCCGCACTTGTGCAGCCTGTCGAAAGTTCTGGTCTTGAGGCCACGCAGCACTTCAGCATTTGCTCTCTCCGCTTGACCGTTGCTTCTCGGGTGAGCAACAGAAGCGAAGCAGACCTTGGCGCCAAGATCTTGGACGTACTGCATGAAGGTGCGGCTCGTGAATTGCGTACCGTTGTCGGTGATGATCCTGTTAGGGGTCCCGAAACGGCAAACAATCGACCTGAAGAACTTGACTGCTGACTGTGCGGTCACCTTTCTCACTGGTTCCACTTCTGGCCACTTTGTGAACTTGTCGATTGCAACGTACAAGTACTCAAAGCCCCCGGCTGCTCGGGGAAAAGGGCCGAGGATGTCGAGCCCCCAGACCGAAAATGGCCTGTATAAAGGGATCGTCTAGAGAGCTTGAGCTGGTTGGTGTATCTGCTTGGAATGGAACTGGGACGCTTCATACTTGGTTACTTGTGCAGTTGCATCCTGGAGGGCTTCTGGCCAAAAGAAACCTTGCCGGAATGCTTTGCCGGCAAGTGCTCTTGCTCCAATGTGGTGACCACATATGCCTCCATGTATCTCTGCCAACAGCTTCTGTCCATCTTCCCGGGGAATACACTTCAATTTCACACCGTTGAGTCTCATTCTGTATAGTGTGTTGTCGACAAACTTGTACATGCTTGACTGCCGGGCTACTCTCTCTGTTTCTTCTTGCTCTTCGGGAAGCTCTCCTGTTTGAAGGAAACGGACAATGTGTTGTGCCCACGCTGGAGCTTGTGGCTCGACAACGACGACTAAAGGCATGTCTGCTGCTGCGGGAACACCCGATTCTACGGAGAGAACTTGTGTCTCAGCCGGAGCTTGATGTTCCCCGGCAAGCTTGCCGGAGCAAAGCTTGTCGGGAGCGTCTGCTTCAACTGTACAAACCCTGGGGCTTGCAGGAGCAGACTGCTCCTCAGCACTCTTAGAGTTGATCTTGGGGACCTTGTTGGCGGCGGCTTCGGGAAGCTCTGCCGGAAGATAGTCGCCAGAGATCAACTTCCTCTTCTTGCTCTGCCCGGTCGATGGTGTTACGGATGGTTGAGTCAGCTTGAGCACAAAGATCCCTGGTTCCACAGGTAACTTAAGTGCGGCACACTTTGACAGCCATCGGCGATGTCGTTTTGAGCTCTTGGAACGTGCTCCATCTGTAGGCCGTCAAAGTATTCTTCAAGCTTCCTCACTTCATCAACGTAAGCTTCCATCAACGGGCTCTGATAACTCTTGTTCACATGGCGGACGACAAGTTGCGAGTCACCCCTGACAATCAGCTTCTTAATCCCAAGGTCTGCTGCGATCCTGAGACCGACAAGCAAACCTTCATACTCTGCAGTATTGTTTGTCGCTTGCTCCTTGGGAAAGTGCATCTAGACTACGTACTTGAGGTGCTCTCTGGTGGGCACGACAAACAGCACACCAGCACCAGTGCCTTGCAGCGAGAAGGCACCATCAAAGTACATTAGCCACTCTTTGCTTGCTTCTTTGACGGGGATGCTCATTTCTGGAATCTCTTCATCTGGCGTTGGCGTCCATTCCGCTATGAACTCTGCCAATGCTCTGCTCTGGATAGTTGAAGTGCTTTCAAACTTGAGGCCAAAGCTTGACAGTTCTAGTGCCCACTCAACAATCCTGCCTGTTGCTTCTGGATTTGGCAATATCCTCTTCAATGGAAAGCGAGTGACAACTGTTATCTCATGTGCTTGGAAGTAATGGCGCAGCTTTCTCGAGGCCATGAGAAGGCCGAAAAGCAGGTTCTGCACACCAGAGTACCTTGATCTAGCCCGTGGAGAAGGGAGCTGACAAAATAAACTGGGCGCTAGACCATCTTCTTCCGTATCTCCTCTTGCATCCGCGCAGATCCATCCTTGTCGGGACCAGAGCTTGTCGGGGAAGTTCCTTGCTTGTCGCTGGATGCACTCGCCGCGGTTGCTGGCTCGTCATCTGCCTCCCTCTCCGCTACTAACGCAGCACTAACCACTTGGTTTGTTGCTGCTAGGTACAGCAGCAACTTCTCTTGTGGTTTAGGTGCGACAAGTATTGGAGCGGAGGACAGGTACCTCTTCAAGTCTTGCAGCGCAGCCTCCGCTTCCGGAGTCCATTTCATTGGACCTGCCTTTTTAAAAAAATTGAAAAAGGGCAGGGCGCGCTCAGCTGACTTAGAGATAAACCTCCTGAGAGCAGCCACGCAGCCGGCAAGTCTTTGCACATCCTTGACGCGCTTCGGTGCTTCTATCTTCTCAACGGCCTTGATCTTGTCGGGATTGGCTTCAATTCCCCTCTGAGACACAAAGAACCCGAGAAGCTTGCCGGAGGGGACTCCAAACACGAACTTCTCGGGATTGGTCTTGAGCTGGATCTTACGCGGATTTGCAAAGGTTTCCTCTAGATCTTGAACCAGGGTCGCCCTGTATCTTCTCTTGACCACTATGTCATCCATGTATGCTTCTACATTTCTGTGAATCTGTGGCTCAAAAGCTGTATGGACCACCCTTGCAAACGTTGAACCAGCATTCTACAAACCAAAAGGCATCCTTATGAAGCAGTAAGTGCCACATGGAGTGATGAATGCGGTCTTCTCTTCATCTTCTTCAGCCATGAAGATCTGATGATATCCTGAGTATGCGTCAAGAAATGAAAGCAGGTCGCATCCGGCCGTGGAGTCAACAATATGGTCAATGGGCGGCAAGGGAAATGGGTCTTTTGGACAAGCTTTATTTACATCGATGAAGACAATACAAAGCCTCCATTTCCCGTTAGCCTTACGCACGACTACTGGATTGGCCAACCACGTTGGATGGAGCACTCCTCTGACAAGTCCTGCTACTTCCAACTTCTTGATCTCTTGTGCTATGAACTCTTGGCGCTCCACTGCTTGTTTCCTAACTTTTTGCTTGACGGGCCGCGCGTGAGGACAGACAGCAAGCTTGTGCTCAATCACATTCTTGGGAACATCGGGGATGTCGGACGGTTGCCATGCAAACACGTCGACGTTCGCCCGCAGGAAAGCAACGAGCGCGCTTTCCTATTTAGGGTCAAGCGTGGCACTGATGGTGAAAGTACCACCAGTGTCGTCCTCCTTGGAGGGCACCTTCTTTGTCTTTGGCGGAGCCACCATCGTCTTCTTACACTTGTCGGTGGAGCTCGATGGTGCGTCCTCGATGGCAGCGCAGCACTCCGAGGAGGTGCGTTTGCCGGAGTGGGCCCCAGAGCTCTTACCGGACTTGGTCTTCTCCTTCTCCCCGGGAGCTTTTGCGGCAAGTGTCTTGCTATTTGTTGCGGCTGCTGCTTCCCGGTAGATCTTGTCGGCGCAGATAAGGGCATCTTTCTTGTCGCCAGGGACAGAGATGACGCTTATCGGGCCGGGCATCTTCAACATGTTATAAGCATAGTGAGAGGCTGCCATGAACTTGGCAAGCGCTGGACGGCCAAGTATTCCATTGTAGGGCAATGAAAAATCGGCGACGTCAAAAGTGACTTTCTCAGTCCTGAAGTTTATCTCCCCGCCAAACGTCACTGGCAGCGTGATCTTCCCCTTCGGCTTGCTCCTTCCCGGGTTGATTCCTTGGAACGTGTCGGTTTCTTCGAGCTCGCTGTCGGGGATTTGGAGTTTGCGAAGCACAGTGGAGGAGATTAGGTTCAAGCCGGCCCTGCCGTCAACTAACATCTTAGTGACCTTGAGGTTGCGGATGGTTGGTGAAACCAACATCGGCAAGCACCCGACCGCAGTTGTGCGATCAGGGTGGTCCTCAATGTCAAAGACGATAGGCGTGCTGGACCACTTCAGAAGTTTGCGCGATTCGACATGTGGTTCCGCTGCATTGACTTCCCGCACCCATTGTTTGAGTTGGCGGTGTGAAGTATGCAGAGAAGCACCGCCGTCAACGCACAAAACCTCCGTGGCTTGCTGAAACTCCTGCTCACTGTTCTCAGCATCATCCATGTCTTCGTCGTCATCGTCGTCTTCGTCCTTGTCGCGGCCGCGGGGAGGTCTGTCTCCTTGCCGCTGTTTGGCCTTGCCACGGCGTCCTCCCCGGCCGTTGAATGGCCGCTTCTTGCCGGATCCCTCACCGCCTCCTTGGGCCTTCTCCTTGTCGTGCCGCTCGTACTCAGCCTTCTGCTGCTCGACGAGCTGCTCGACTCTCTTGCAGTTCTGGAGATCATGACCCGTGGTACGGTGGATCTTGCAGTACTGCTTGTCGGTGCCGTCCTGCTTGTCAGCGGCCACCACAGCTTGGCAGTTGGTGCATGCGGTAGTCTCCTTGCCGGAGCCACTAACTTGGGCTTTCTTGGCGCCCGCCTCCTTGCTGGACTGCTCAACAACTAGCACTTCCTTGTTCTTCTTCTTCCTGTTATTCCGCCGCCGGTTTTTCTTTGCCGGGGCAGCATCCTCACTGTCAGATCCCCCTGCGCCTGTATCCTCTCCGGGGAGTTTCCTCCCCTCCTCAGCACGTGCACACTTGTCGACCAGGGCATAGAGCTCACTGACGTCTCGGATCTTGCACATCGCCATCTCCTCCCACATCCTGCGGTTACGCACGTTCTGATGGAACGCGCTGATAACCGCGGCAGGGTGGACGTCTGGGATGTGGTGCTGGACACGGCTGAACCTCTGGATATACTTGCGCAGGGGCTCCCCTTCCTTCTGGGCGAGCAGGTGGACGTCACTCTCCTGGCCATGAGCTTTGTGGCCGCCTGTAAAGGCGCCGACAAACTGATGGCATAGGTCTGCCCAAGAAGAAATGGAGTTGTCCGGCAAGTGCATGAGCCAGGACCTGACGTTGGGTTTGAGTACCAGAGGGAAGTAATTGGCAAGGATCTTCTCGTCTCGCCCCCCAGCAGCTTGCACCGCAATGGTGTAGATGCTGAGGAACTCTGACGGGTGCGTCTTGCCGTCGTACTTCTCCGGCACATCTGGCTTGAAATTCTTCATGCTGGGCCACTAGACTTGACGCAGCTCACGAGTGAACGCAGGACAACCTACCGCGTACGGCAAGTCGCCTGGTCCTCCTGGCGCTTGCATGTCGACAGTGGGCCCAGCGCGCTGGTCTGACTGACGCCGCGCTTCTCTTCGGCGCTCGATGCGAGTACGAGCGTCTTCGTGTCGGCGATCTTGAAGAATTTGGCGCTGATCGCAACGAGCTCGCGGATCCGACGACGCGGTGGAGTCGCTGTCGAGGTTGACCCGGCGAGTCGGCGATCTTGGCCTTCGGGGCGGAGAGTGCACGATGGTTGCACCCCCACCGGTTTTGTTGCCATCAGCCCTCGCATGGCTGGCTTGCCGTGGCCGCGACGTGCTCGGCTGCTGCGGGGTGTCGCCATTGGCGAAGGCGATGAGGCTCTGAATGGTGGCCCTCCAGTCGTCGGCCTTGTCTACCGCTGGAGGGAAGTCTAAGAGTAGTTGAACTTGTGCTAGAGCTTCTGCTGGAGTGGCGGGGAGCGGCGGCGAACGGTGCGAGGAGCGGGATACGCTCGGACTTCTAACTGCGTTAGAAGGAGTAGCATCCCCCCTGGTGACCGCGCCATGCTCGTGCCAGCAAGTTGGCACGCATGCTGGTCTTGAGCGTCCCGAGATCCGCCAGCCTCACCTTGGCCCAGCAAACGTATGGTACCTTGTGTACCACGACGCTGCCGGTCCCGCGCCTCCTGGGATGGGCGCGGCGCGTGCACGGACGCCGAGGTCTTGGAGTGCGCGTGGTCGTCTGCCTTGTCCTTGGACTTGGCGGCGCGGTGAGTTCCCTCGTCGACGTGCGTTCTTCCGCCAGCGTCTACCCCACAAGCCGTTGGCTCCGGCGGTGGTGGGATCGACGCGGACGGACCTGCTACTTCCGAAGCTTTCTTCTTCGGCGGCATGTTGATAAAGAAGTTGAAGATCTAGCCCATGTGCAGGCCGGATCAGGTTCACACAACCTCAACGCACCCCCTACCTGGCGCGCCAAAGATGTTGGGGAAACTGATCGCCCGCGAACACCTATGGGACCGGAGCCCCTTTTCGGTACGGCAGGGGGCGGAGGATGCACAAAGAGAAGATCGAGGCGTGCACACGAGCAGTTTACCCAGGTTCGGGCCGCACGGATGCGTAAAACCCTACTCCTGCTCTGGTTTGTATTGAGTTCTTGCTCGGGAGCGAAGAGAGCTACAGTACACTCTAACCGCTAGCGAGACCGGGCGTGATAATGATCGATGTTCGGAACCCCCTCTACGTTGCGCATGGGCCTCCTTTTATAGGTCAAAGGGGTCACCGACAGGTGGCAACACAGATGAGGGTGAAAATGTAAAAAGGGTGGTAGTTGGAACAGTGTTTGTACAGTGCTCCATACCTAACCCTGACAGTAGGGGACAAGGACATTAAATGCCCGTCGCCGTCGCCCAAACAGTGCAAAAAGTGGCCGTCAGAGGCGCCACCGTCCGCCACGACGGTAGCCTTGTCATCGCTGCTTGCCACCGTGTACCCCAGGCTGCACAGCTTTCCGCCACGTGCGCCTGGGATGGTCCCAGAGCGACACGTGGGTGGATGCGTTGGAGCGCGGGTACTAAGTGGAAGGAGCTTGCCGCGGTTGCTATCTTGTCGCTTTCGGGAGCTTGTCGCTCACCGGGCCTTGCCGAGACGCGTGGCGCGTCGCGGCAAGTTCCTTGAGATACCTTGATTAGCCTTCCCGGCAAGATCCTCTTGCCAGGGTCTTGTGCCTTGAGTGGTTTTGTGCCTTGAGTGGCCTTCCCGGCAAGCTCCTCTTGCCGGGGTCTTGTCTTCTTGACTTGAATACTTTGTTCTTGAATGGCTCCAAGGGAACCACATAGGATCTTGGTGGTCGCCGGGCAGGCCTTGCCACGGGACGCTGCAACTGTCCGTGCGCAAGTTCGGGATACTAAGGTACCCCTACTTTAGTACAGCGACACCACTCGCGTGAGGTGAGGCCGCCGGGCACCACGGGCGAGCCGACCCTTGGGGGGTGCTGCCGAAGGTGGCGAGCCGCGCATGCCGGGGAGGGTCGGAACGGAGTGACGGGGCGGTGGAGAGCGAGCGATGAGGCGAGGGAAGTATGCGGCGGCATGCCGCGCACATGCGAGGCAGGCCGGAGGAGGGGCCGCGGTCGACGGTGGAGCAGGGGGCGCGACACTGAGCGAGCAAGGTGGAAACAGCGTCTACGGCGGCAGTGGAGCACGACAGCGGTGGGCGCGGGCGGTTACCGGCGCGCTCAGCTCTAGGCCTGGCGAGCATGAGCCGGGGCGAAGCAGAGCGCAGTCTGCGCTGCAGCAGGGGCGGAGGCAGGCGGTAGCCGCTGCAGGCCACAACACAGCCAGCGTGAGCGGGCGGCTGCAGGGTGAGGCCCGGCCATGGCGGACAGTGACATCGGGTATGAACGAGGAGGCGACTAAGGGGATGGACTCGCAAGGGAGACGGAGGGGAGGGAAGTGGTAGCTCACATGGGGCGTGTTGACGAGCTCGTGTAGGCGCGGGGTAGACCGTGGTGGCTCCAATCGGGCAAGGCGGCCGGCGAACGTCGTCCAAGACAATGACGCGGGTGACGTTGATGCAGCTACCCCGCCCCGATTCGGTGGTGTAGTCGACGAAGGTGACGACGCAGCTTCTCCTGGCGTCCTCCTAGTCGGCAGGGACGCCGTTGGGCACGATGTCAATGAGGCGCAGAACTCGGACATCAAACTGTGAGGAGAGACGACCGGTGCGCGGTGGCGCGGCAAGATGGCTTCGGGTGGTTGTGGGGGAGAGTAGCGGCGTGGGGTAGATGGGGAATGGCAGCGAAGTTTGCGGCGCGGGGGAGGGGACGTCTTATGTAGGGTGCGACGCTGGCGGATGGCCGCCACGGTGCATGCCGGTTGCGTGGCGGGCATCATCCATAGCCATCGCACGGTGAACAGGAGAGAGGGGAGGAATCACGCTTGGTGGTCTGGCCTAAACTGCTGAGCCGACTGGGCCAAGAGGCCTAGTCGGGAAGGGGGAATTATCCTTTACCTTTGTTTGTTTCTGCTTCTTATCATTATTTTCTTTTATGTTTTATTTATAGTTTGCTTTTATTTTAGTTTTCTTAAAAAGTTATCACTAGCACCTAAATTAGTATTTATAAATATACTACTGCCACATTAATTCTTAACCCAAAATAAAATAGTTTAATAACTTATAATATTCATAAGGCATTTATTCAATTGTTTTTGCTATTGTTTTATTTATTTTAGGGTATTTAAACGCTTTATCAAAGTGTGGTTTCTCCACCAAGATTACCTACGCAATATTTGTTTCATTTAGAACATTTTAATTTTATTGTTTGAAAACTTTTGTTGTTTGCCTTTATTTCGAATTTGAATCCCGAACCGGTTTTGAACTAACGCGAGATTAATAACCGTAACCGAGGTGACATGGCATCATTAGCAGAGGTTCACTGTAGCTTAATTATCCGGGCGTTATAGGGGGAGTACGTATTTCTCATCGACATTACATTCATGTTCACACACTTATTCCAGTAGTCGGTGCTCATACTTTTTCTTTGTACTATCCATGCTAGTTTCTTTTCTTTTCTTAGTCTTTTTCTTGTGTGTTAGAAAAACCTTAAGAAAAACAAAAAAATTAGTTGTAGCTTCTAGCTAATCTACTTTCCATGCCTGTGGTAGTAGTAACTAATAGAAAAGCCAAAAAGATTTCTCGTTCTTCTTTTGCTTGTTGGAAGCTTTCCGGTGTAAATAGTTTCTTTTGTTTTCTTTGGGGGTCAAGAGAAGAAGACCATGATGAAAATGCTTAGTGCCTCTCATATGCATTGCCGTTGATTTAACCATGAGACATATTACCTTGTCTTCTCCCTTGTATTAAATGCTTGCAGGTTCCAGCTTAGTCCAATGCACGTGCACTACTATTATTGTCCACACCGTTCGGTCGTGTGAGTGAAAGGCAATAATGACGATAAATGATGAATAGATTGAGATGAGAAAAGCCGGTATGAAATCGACCTCTCTTGTTTTTGTAAATATGATAGTTCATCGTTCCTGATTCTACCAATTATGAATGAAACATGCTTGCAATGACAATTAGAGATCATAGTTGCTCATGCCATGCTTAATTAGCTAAGAGTTTATAATGGTTTACCTTGCATGCCAACATGATATTAAAATGGTTGTGATGCGTTATGATAGGGTGGTATCCTCCTTTGAACGATTCAAGTGGTTCGAGTTGGCACATGTTCACACACGTAGTTGAAACAAAATCAACATAGCCTTCATGATATTTATGTTCATGGTGATTTATATCGTACTCATGCTTGCATTCATTGTTGATTAATTTTAATGCATGTTCAAGACTGGTGTCGCTCTCCAGCTGGTCGCTTCCCAGTCTCTTTCTAGCCTTGACTTGTACTAATCGGGAATACTGCTTGTGCATCCACTTATATAAACCCCAAAGTTATTCCATATGAGTCCACCGTACCTTCCTATATGCGGTATCTACATGCCGTTCCAAGTAAATTTGTATGTACCAAACTCCAAACCTTCAAACGAATTTCTATTTTGTATGCCCGAACAACTCATGTATCAACTAGGGCTGTCTATATCTTCCATGCTAGGTGGGTTGTTCTCACGATGAGTGGACTCCGCTCATCATTCATGAGAAAATGGCTGGTAACCGGGATGCCCAGTCCCATGCTCAAATTATAATAATTAAAGAAAACTCTCCCAGGGCTGTTGTTGGTATGGACGGTACCCGTTGGTTCGGGTCAGCCTTGGAGTGTGCTTGTTGGTGGTTGGGGGAGTATAAACTTTACCATTCTATTTGGGAACCGCCTATAATGTGTGTAGCATGGAAGACATCGAGATCTCTTGGTTGTTATGTTGACAATGAAAGTATACCGCTCAAAATGTTATTCATCTCTATTTCAAAATCGAGCTGTCGAACCTCTATAAATCCCTGCTTCCCTCTGCGAAGGACCTATCTCTTTACTTTTATGTTGAGTCATCATCCTCTTATTAAAGAGCACTATTTGGAGATCACCGCTGTCATTTGCATGTATTGTTATTAATTTACATTGAGTATGATTGTGACTGGATCTCTTTTGCCATGAATTACAATGTCTAGTCAGTCCTTGATCTTCAGAGGTGCTCTACATTTATGTTTTGCGGTCTAGGAAAGGGCTAGCAAGATACCATCTTGTCATATCATATTATGATTGTTTTGAGAAAGTGTTGTCATCCGTGGTTTATTATTATTGCTTGCTAGTTGATTGTGCCATTGATATGAGTAGACATGAGACCCGAAAGTTATTGTGAATGTGGTTAGTTCATGATCTTTGCTGAAAACTTGAATGTTGGCTTTACATATTTGCAACATCAAGAGCAAACAGAGTTTGTCAAAGTTTTTCTTTATCACTTTTAGTTTATCAACTGAATTGCTTGAGGACAAGCAAAGGTTTAAGCTTGGGGGAGTTGATATGTCTCCAACGTATCTACTTTTCCAAAGGCTTTTGCCGTTGTTTTGGACTCTAACTTGCATGATTTGAAAGGAACTAACCCGGACTGACGCAGTTTTTAGCAGAACTGCCATGGTGTTATTTTTGTGCAGAAATAGAAGTTCTCAGAATGACCTGAAAATTAACGGAGATTTATTTTGTAATATATAAAATAATCCTGCAGAAAGAACCAGGTCAGGTGGCCCACACCCTATATATGAGGGTGGGGGCGCCCCCCTAGGCGCCCCCTGCCTTGTGGGCCCCCTGAGGCTCCATCGACATCATCTCCGACTCCATATATTCACTTTCGGGGAGAAAAAATTCAGAGAGAAGGATTCATCGCGTTTTACGATACGGAGGCGCCGCCAAGCCCTAAACTCTCTCGGGAGGGCTGATCTAGAGTCTGTTCTAGGCTCCGGAGAGTGAAGATCATCGCCGTCGTCATCATCAACCTTCCTCCATCACCAATTTCATGATGCTCACCACCGTGTGTGAGTAATCTCATCGTAGGCTTGCTGGACGGTGATGGGTTGGATGAGATTTACAATGTAATCTAGTTAGTTTTGTTAAGGTTTGATCCCTAGTATCCATTATGTTCTAAGATTGATGTTGCTATGAGTTTGCCATGCTTAATGCTTGTCACTAGGGCCCGAGTGCCATGATTTCAGATCTGAAACTATTATGTTTTCATGAATATATGTGTGTTCTTGATCCTATCTTGCAAGTCAATTGTCACCTACTATGTGTTATGATCCGGCAACCCCGAAGTGACAATAATCGGGACCACTCCCGGTGATGACCGTAGTTTGAGGAGTTCATGTATTCACTATGTGTTAATGCTTTGGTCTGGTACTCTATTAAAAGGAGGCTTTAATATCCCTTAGTTTCCAATAGGACCCCGCTGCCACGGGAGGGTAGGAGAAAAGATGTCATGCAAGTTCTTTTCCATAAGCACCTATGACTATATTAGGAATACATGCCTACATTACATTGATGAACTGGACCTAATTATGTGTCACCCTATGTTATAACTATTAAATGAGGAATCGCATCCGACATAATTATCCATCACTGATCCAATGCCTACGAGCTTTTCACATATTGCTTGTTGCTTATTTACTTTACTGTTGCCAGCGTTACAATCACTACAAAACTACTATTTTTACTTTTGCCATTGTGTCCGTTACTTCCATATTACTTTGCTAATGAATTACCTAGCTACAGATATTAAGTCTTCCAAGTGTGGTTGAAGTGAGAACTCAACTGCTAATACTTGAGAGTATTCTTTGGCTCCCCTTGTGTTGAATCAATAAATTTGGGTTGAATACTCTACCCTCGAAAAATGTTGCGATCCCCTACACTTGTGGGTTATCACCCCCAGGTTCTCCCTGGTACATTCAACAGAAACTAGGGGCGCATTAGAACGTGCACCGCCACCCGATTTTGACCCAGGTAACTTCCATGACTCCTCCTCTTTACCACAGCTCTCCATACCACACCACGGGTTATGCGAAGGACATGGGATTGCCACAAAAGGGCGGTCCTTGGAGGAGGCGCCTTGATCAGAGGAGCCGATATGCCTGATCGGATAAACGGGATTTCAATGGAGTAAAGGGCCTACTAGGAGCAAGGACGCGGGATTGGTGGAGTCGGGTAGTTGCCCTAAGGTGGTGGAGAGACAACCCCTGCGCCTTCCTCTATAAAAGGATTGGGGCATGGGCGGTGATGCTCATCCAACTCCCATCTCTCCATTCTTCTTGCAGCTTCTTCCACCATGGCGAGAGGGAGGGGCCATGGTCATGCTTTTGCTATGATGGTGAGGGTTTCTCATCGGCACCATGTCACACCCTGATTTTCATGTCACCTTGCTTAAGCTAATTTCCATGTTAAAAATCAAATAAATCCTCCAACTCTTATACTTCATCTCCTTGACCCAAAACCTTTTTCCAATGATCATGCCATGTGTATAGACCAGTATAGAATTTTCTTATAAAAGTATTTTGGCCAAATGGTATTTTATAAAATTAGTTTTCCAAAAACCCCTGAATTGAGGTTTGCACTGCAAGTACCTTATTTAGGGTGTGAAAAATCTTTCAAAAAGTTTATTTGAATCCTATTAGATATAGGACTCCCAGAAACCACAAAAGTGTAATTTTAAAAGTTATTTTTGTATTTTATTTAAAAGCTTTTTCTTAAGGCCAGAAATGGTCTTTAATAGGGAAAAATTATTTAATCATTTCAAAAATATTTGCCAAAATTCAGGGAGACTCATAGGACATATATTGTCCATATATAAGAGTTTCAGCACATGGTCATGTTCAAAATTTTGGACAAATCCTTCCAAAACCCTTTCTGGATATTTCAAGCTTTTGAAATATTTACAAAGGATATTTTCTCCAAAAATTCCAGGGAAATTCTATCATGTCATATATGACATATTTGATGATCTTGCCAAGTCCCATGCCTTGGGAAGCAAGAAAACATCCTCAAACCCCTTCATAACCATTCTGTCCATATTTGAAGTTTGAGCAACTTTACATTGCCAAACTTGTCCAAATGCTCTCAAACTTGGTGCACATGCTAGAATGACCTAATAAGACATCTAGACCAAATGGCACAAGATTTGGAATAGAGCAACTTGATCAGATCACCCCAAAACCACTTCTGTTCAAATTCAAATTTGAACAACTTTACATTGTCAACTTTTTATCTGGAGCCTCAAACTTTGTGGGCATGTTCATAACCCCATATGATGATGCTACACTAAGTGGTGCATCAAGGGGAGATGATTTGCTTGACTCAAACATTGTGAAACCATTTCTGTTGATTTCTAGGGTTCACCAAAGTTACATTGGCCACTTTGCCCAAATGAGCTCAAATTTGGTGTAGGGGCCTAATTATATGTGACATTTGATCCTGTTAAGTCCCATGCCAAGTGGAGGTCATTTGCTTGACCAAATACTGATCAAACACCTTCTGGCTTTTTACTAAAACCCTCATCTTGATCACTTTTACTTTTCTCCATGACCTCAACTTCTTACCACATGTTCATTCAGTTACTGGCTACCCCCAGTAACTTCCCCAGCACCCCAGCTCCATGATTGAGGGGGTAGAACCCCAATTCCTACTGCTGGACAGCAGTTTTTACCTTCTCCATCACCTCCCTCCTCAACCCAGTGGCTCCCCAGGGCATCCAAGACCAGAGGGCATTTCTTTACTCCCCCTGACCTTCTAGACAACTTTGGGCGGGTTGGACACGACCAGAGCAACGAGGACGTGGCCATGCCAGCCAAACGGGTGCTCTGGAGCACGCTACAGTGCTCTGGCGCACTGTAGCCTCGCCCAACCAGGAGCCCCCGACCACTTCGGGCCTCCTCCTCGTGTCCCCCGAGGTCTCCTCGACGTCCGCAACCTGCCGGGCTGTCGGTCTTATCCTCCCCGGCCCTCCTCCTCTCTCCACGAACTCGCCCGAGCACGTCCATGGGCGTTGCCCATGGTGCACCGCGGCTGCAGCTATAAAAGGCCTCCCCCCGAGCATCTCTTGCCTCTTCTGGACTCTCCTCCCTCCCGTGCACCTCCTAGACACGCCCCTCTCCTTCTCAGGCGCTCTTCCTCCCTCCACGGCCGGAGTGCCGCCGCCAGCCACCGCTCGGCATCGGGCACCACGGCCGTTCTCTCCTCCCCATTCTCTGTTGGCCGCCAGGAGGAGAACCCCAGGACCATGGAGCTACATCCCACTCCACCCTTCCTTCCCCCTTGCATCTCTCGCACCGCCCCGTCTCGACCCGAAGCCGCCGCCGACGCCTCGGCCGCCGCCGCTCCTGCTCCTCCCGGCCAGCTTGAAGGCCAGGGATGGGCGCGGCTTGCTCCGCTGGGGCCTTCGGTGCGCCGGGCACCAGCGGGGACGGCCGGAGCCGCCGGGGAACGGCGCCGGCATCGCCCCTGCCTCCTCCTCTGCGCCGGGCGGGGGAGGACGACGAACCCGACAGGTGGGCCCCGCCTGTAAGCGCCACAGGCCAGGTGGGAGCAGCTGACGGGTGGCCCCTCCCCGATAACTGGAAGCGCACTTCGGTGGCTGCGCCTTCCTGTGGTGGTGGCGCCCCCCGTAACTACGCCTTCGGCATCACCACCTCCATCCCGCCGCTGAGCCACTGGGCTGAGCCCAGTAGGCGTTGGTTAGCTGGGCCTTGCCCAGAGCACTGTATAAGGTTGAACCCTTACTCCTTTTCTTTTTATTTATTCTGTCAAGTTCAAAAATGCCTAGATAATTCAAATGAACTCCAAATTGCATGATTCAAATTTCCTATGGCTCCATAAATCATGCTCTATCACATGGTGCAACATGCACATTATTCCAGAAACTTTCCCTACACAAATATTTATCAAATGCCGTTATTTCATTTCTGTGATGAACTTTAGAAAATCACAGAGAGCTCAATCTTGATCCAAATGCAGTGATTCAAGTTCCTAGATGCTTGTCATGTCCAAACTTAGTTTTGGAACATTTTTAATAATAGTTTCTGTACCCCACCAAATATTGAGCCATTTCTTCATATTTATCAGCTTTGCAAAATCCTAGGAAATTCATTTCAAATCCAAATCCAGTGAAACCAACTCCTAAATGCTTCTAAAATCATGACTTGATGATGGGTACCTTTGCTCATCGTTCAAGGAAATATTTCTGTATACTTCTTCCAAATCCATAAACCCTTTGGTTCCATCATATTGGAATGTTCCAAATCACCCATTGATCCAATAACTATGAAACCGCCTTGGTTATTTTTCATATGACCAGAGGTATCCCAGAAAAGTCCAACTCCTATTTTTAGAGCACTTTTATTGTTGATTTGATTGTGTTGCTTATTATGATTGTTTCCATCGTTAGTTGACGAAATAAACGAAGTACTCGGAGATGGACCAGAAGGTTTGAAGACTCAGAAGAATAAGGCAAGCAGCCCTTTGACCATGTTCGAGAAACCTTTTTATGCATGACTCATAGCACTTTATTATCAATGCATCGGAATCATGTTGAGGTGGAGACCACTTTGGTTGCTACCTTGTTACTTACTATTGATACTTGCATCAAACATGACCCTACCTTCCTATGAGGGTTATGTGGGTGGGAGTAGATAGATGTATGCTATAGTAGTTGGCTACGCAAAATGGGTCGGGGTTATGCATTGAGTGAAACAAGTGTGGTCTGACATACTTGCAAATGACCCAGTGGGTGCCACTAATGCCCCTGGGAGTTGATGAGGAGCTAGGGCACTACTTGGTGGAGAAGTAGTGTGCCGAGGCTTGACGGAAGTGTTGTTTACAGAGATGGATTAGATTTATGTGTGACTACCGTCCCAACCAAACATGCGCAACCACTCTACCCTTATATGGGAGAGGGCATTATTGATTACCTAGGTCGATACTAGCATGGTGCCCGCATTACTAGTGACGGGGGTGACATGAGGTCACTCTCGGGACGGGGTCGCGCTTGGATAGGCGGCCATGACTGTCTTTACAGGGCACCGGACACACCGTTGGTACCCCGTGCTTGTGATATGTGATGAATACGGAGCGAGTCTCCACAAACCTTGAGATGTGAAATGTTTGGCACGGGGCTGCTACCAATCGAGTGGACTCTATGTTAGTGTCGTCTAGGGAAAGATAGTGATCGGGTGCTTACCCCGGGTACTTGAGGTATCGCGGGTCGTGGATGACACGGAAGTTCCCCGGATCTTGTGGGTAAAGTGTGCAACCTCTGTAGAGTGTAAAACTATTCGAATAGCCGTGTCCGCGGTTAAGGACAGTTGGGTGGTGCTACTTAGACTATGTCCATAAGTTTCTGGGAAACAACACGATTCAGAGATATTGATGATGTGAATGTGAGGAAGTCACTATGAGCATGTGCATGTGTTGATTACAACTCTTTCTCGATATTGATGTCTGTGACCTCCTGATACTTGTTACAGACACATGCATGCCCTTGTTATATGTTGATCATAATTGCATATGAAAAACTAGCTTTCCGCAAAACTGCCAACCTAGCAGTAGAGCCTTGCATAATTATTATGTTATCACACTTGGGTTGCTTGCGAGTACATTCAATGTACTCATTGGCTTGCCACTGGTTATTTTATTGGCCAGGCAGGAGAGAACAGGTTATGATGAAGATTTCTTGGTGACGAGCATGCGAGCTAGGACGCTTCCCAGTCAGAATGCCTGTAGGGTTAGAGGCAGATGGCATGGGTCCATGTTGTCGTTGAAGATTTCCGCTGCGACGATATATTCAAGACTTGACCATTATGGTCTTATTTGTGTAACACGGTATGTAAGGATGTAAGACTCTTGTTATTCAGCTTCTATGTGTTCAGTGAGCATTGATCTCTGGGATCACTATACACGTGCATTCGGTGATCACGACTTATGAGTCGGGGTCCCCACAGAGCTGGTATCAGAGCCAGGTTGACTGTAGGAAGCCTTAGTTAGCATGGTCGTTAGTTAGGGTAAAACTATTTTCAAAACTACTACTAGTTTTCAAAACTATCTATACTTCTCTTCCCTTCTCAGTTTTTCGAAAACTAGGCTATACTTGAACTCTTCCCCTTCAAAACCTTGGTCGCTAAAACCCCTATGCCCCTGACCACTGGATTTTCTGTAATCCTCGTGGAGTGCACCTTGCCAAACACTCACCCACCTCTTCTGGACGCAAGATTGGTGACACCACGACAAGACGATACCAACGGAAATTACATCCTCGATGAGTGAGGACATGAAGACCCAGAAGATGGGGGACACCCTTGACAAGAGCCCCCAAGATGGTGCAACTTTGGACTATAAATGACCAGGGTATAGGTTATGCAAAGTCGTGATATGCATCGCTAATAGAGTAATCCTGTCACTACCGTTGTTGTATCGGCAACCACCGGTGGATGAGGACCTTGCCATTTGGTCCGCCTCACTATAGTGAGCAGGAAAACGGTTCTCTTCGTCCCCCGCTCTTGGTGTCGATGTTTTCATCAACGAACCCGACATGGTGGACCTCTATTATGCCTTGTTAATTGTCATTGCATATGGATTGCCTACCTGGTACCCTCGACGCCCCAGAAGGCGCAGGGGATCATCATGGTTAAAGAGAAAAGAGAAGACCAAGTCAACGCCAGCTACAAGGAGGCACCTTCACCACCTCACCTCATCAGGCGAGAAGTTGTTGAAGAATCTTCAGGATCAACCCGGATCGTTCATCAAGCAACTACAAGGGGCATAACAACATCCGAGGAAGCTCAGAAGACTGCACGAGGCACAAGTCACGGCACAGAGTCCGAGAACCCCTAGGGTAGGATAAGTCGTGTACCCCCTATGCGCAGTCGAGTCCATATGATGGTTCGAATAGAACCATGATTGTGTGTTGTTTGCTTTTATTCGTTTGTGTTTTGATATAAGTCGCACTTTTGCCCGAGGCAACAAGCGCATGGCTATATCACCTTCCTTGCCTTGTTTCTTTTGTTTCGACCTTTTTGCACCTGTTTGTTGCACCTGCACTATAGAACCCCCTTTAGGCATTTCCCTCCTCTACGCTGCTTCTTTCCTCTATTCTCTCTCTCCCCAATTGAAGACCCGCAAGGCAAGATGCACCAAGGATTCTACATCGACGGCCAACTGGCACCGAAGACTTCTGCTACAAGCTCCACGATCTATTGCAACCCCGTAGTGTTATGTTTAACCCTCCAGACCAGTAACCCTCTTCCCAGACTGTCGGGGGAAACTGTCCTCCCACGAGCACCTATGGGACCGGAGCCCCTTCTACGTTGCGGTAAAGGAGCGGAGGGAGCACGAAGAGCAGATCGAGGAACACACGCGGGCAGTTTACCCAGGTTCAGGCCGCACGGACGCGTAAAACCCTACTCCTGCTTGGATTGTATTGAGTTCTTGAGCTCGGGAGCTTGAAGAGCTAGCTACACCGAGCAAGAGAGCTATCTAGGTTCCGAACCCCCTCTATGTTGTGCATGGGCCTCCTTTTATAGCTCAAGGGGTCACTGACAGGTGTCAACGTAGAGGAGGGTAAAAATGTAACTTTGGTGGTAGTTGTAACAGTGCGGGAACAGTGCATGAACAGTGGATGAACAGTGGTCTTCACCTAATCTTGACAGTGGGGGACAAGGGCATTAAATGCCCGTCACCGTCGACCCCAAAAGCGTCCGTCCATTCTCCTCCGTTCGCCACGACGGTAGCCTCGTCATCGTGGCTTGCCACCGTGTCCCCCAGGCTGCACAGCCGTCCGCCACGCGCCCCTGGAAGGGCCCCAGGGCGACGCGTGGGTCGATGAGCTGGAGCGTGGGCACACAACATAGTCCTCCCCGGCAAGCACCTTGCCGGAGTCTTGATCTTGCCGGGCCCGGGAGCTTGCCGCTCTCCGGGTCCTGCCTTGGCGCGTGATGCGCCGCGATATGTCTTCTGAGATGCTGTTTTCTGGTCTTCCTGGCAAGCTCCTCTTGCCAGGGTCTTGTGTTAATGTGATAATCTGGAGCCTGGCACGGCCTTCCCGGCAAGCTCCACTTGCCGGGGTCTTGATCTTCTGTCTTGTATACTTTGTTTTTGAATGGCTTCATAAGGACCGAAAAGGTTTCCGGCGAGCACGTGGTAAACCCTGCCGCGGGAAGCTGCTACTGCCCGTGCACAAGTTGGGGTACTAAGGTACCCCTATCTTAGTACACCGACAGGAGCCCCCGGGCCTGGGCCACACACGGTGCCGAGCGCTGTTGGGCCAGGCCCAAGACAGTGCACGGGCACGCGCGGCCCACGGCACGCTGAATCTCCTTCCGCATCCGCCGCATCCCTCCCTAACGGCACGCGTTGATTGCGGCGTCGTGGGAGAGATCGTGGCCTCATTCTTTAATGGGAAATGCGGAGCGTCCCCCACTTCCCCCTTAAAAGCAGAGGAAGCAGGGGCAGTTTCCCTCCTTCGTCTTCATTGCGCCTTCATTCTTCAGAAAACTTCCGCTGCTTCTCACCTCCACCCCTCCTCCGCCGTCTTCCGCATCCGCGGCAACGCCGAGCTTCTCGCCTCTTCCCTCGCCGCCTCCGCCATGGCTCCGAAGAGCGACAAGGCGAAAGCGGAGAAGACCAAGAAGGAGAAGTCCGAGCAGGCGGCGAAGCTGGCCGTCCTGCGGAAGAAGAGCGTGGTCTTCGCGCCGAGGATTGGCGCGAAGGAGCTGCGGAACAAGTACTATCTGTTCTGGTCGGGGGAGACCAAAGCTCATCCCCGCACCAGAGCCTTCCTGGCCGTCGCCAAAGATCTGTTCCCCGGTGGGTACTTCTTCTTCGCTGCTTTCTTCCATTGTGGATTGTGCCCTCCGTATTCGGAGTTAATTTGCGATATCATGAACACATACAACCTCCACCTTCTTGACTTTACCCCCAACGCCATCCTTACGATGGCCGTTTTCGCACATCTGTGCGAAAACTATGTTGGGATCCATCCAAATGTAGCACTCTTTCGCCATTTCTTTATGCCTAGAGTAGAGGCTGGCGCTCCCCTTTCCGGCGGCATCTCCTGGATCTTCCGGCTGAATAAAAAGGATTCATACCTGAAGGGAGAACTCCGCGGCAAGTGGGAAGAATGGCGTGCAGACTGGTGCTGGATAGTGGAGGATAGGCCGGAGCCTTTCACTGCATCGCGCACAACAGCCATAGTGCACGGCAGGAATTGGAGCGAATTAGCCCCGGAGGACAACAAGCTCAGTATTGCCCTCGTCAGGATTATCCGCCTCCGGGTAGCTAATCTGACCATCGGAGAGGTTGGGGCAGATTTCCTCCGTCGCCGCATCGCCCCTTTACAAGAAAGGAAAAGGCCCGCCTGGGAATTTGGCAATGCGGCGGATATCATGAGGCTGCGCCCTGGATTAAACTTCAATTTCAGTGCTTTGGAGCTGAAAGGAATGGTCCGAGAGCTCTTCAAGCATGACCCGGCCCATCCGGAGTGGTTCAGACCGGCCAAGGGAGTGGTGCCACCGTGCAACAGCACCGCCTGTGATTCCTTGCGCGCAATGATGCCGGCGTGTGACTCCCATGGCATCGTCCCCACCTGGATCGAGCCTCCGCCGGATACTGTGCTGAGCTTCTTCGACAACTTGGTTGAGACGCCCAAGAACACCGAGGAGAACAGGGGCCTCACCCGGGCCACTATGGCCCGGGATATAGCTTACATTGCTTCCAGGATGGAAGAGGCCGCCGCAGCCGCAGCGGCGGGAGATTTTGGATACACCGTGGACGATGCAGAGGCTGCGAACGTGTTGAGCCAAGCAGAGGAGGCTGAAATCCTCAGGTTGCTCAAGCTTCCGCCCGAAGAGTTTGCCCGGGTTCCTTCCCTGAGGCTTTCCGGGATACCCGGGGTTGTGAGCGAGGCCGCCGCGGGGAGCGAGGTTGCCGGAGGGAGCAGGGCCGCCGGAGGGAGCGGAGCCGCCGGGCAAGGTGCTGGGTCCAGCGGGCCTGCCGGGGAGGAGGAGGAGGAGGACGTCGAGGCAGATGAAGATACCGGTGGATCTCTAGGACTCGACGATGATGCCTCCTCGTCCTCAGAGAACTCCCCGCCTCCTGCAAGTCCTACGCAAACACCGAGGAAGCGTCTCTGCAAGGCGGCTACAGCGACGAGGCCGCAGGCGCCTAGACAGCAGCCTGCGCGCCGGGCGACGCGCGCCACCAGGGCGAGCCGAACCGCGACAGAGGCGCCCCGCGCACCAGCGCCAAGAGGAGGGGGATCCTCCCGGAGCGGAACGGCTGCTCCTCCTGCTCCTCGGGCCTCGGTGTCAACAGAGGCTGGGTCTTCGCAGCCCACAGCCCCGGAGACCGCCAAGCGCCCGAGGGAGCCTTCTCCTCTTGCTCCTCGCGCGGGAGCATCTCACGTGGAGTTCGACTTCTCCGCCCTCAGCTCCGACGACGACGAGGAAGAGGAGTAAGTACTTGCAACTTGTAACTTCTTTGACTTTGTCTTGATTTTCCTTGTTAATTCTGATCTTGTTTTTGCTTTGTTTTCAGGACCCTGACCTAGCGGATGGCGAAGAGGGCCAAGATCCCTGTGGTTGAGGTTGAAGACGACTCGCCCATCGCGGCGACTAGGGACGCGCCAGCGGCGAACTTGCCGGATCAACCCGCTGCTCCGAGGAGCAGCCCCCAGCGCAGCCCCCAGCGTAAGTCTGGTCTTGAGTTTTCTGTTTGTCGGGCGCGCTTGAGGTTTTTGTTTGTACTAATATCTTGTTGCCTTGTTTGTCTTGTGCAGAAGTGGAGCCGCAGCCGCAGGAGCGCCCGGAGACTGCCCCCGACGAGCTACATGTTCCACACTCCCCACCAAGGGCGAGCTCCCCGATGAGGGAGAGCGCTCCGCCAAGGACGGGTACTCCGCCAAGGGCGAGCAGCCCGACAAGGGCGAGCAGCCCGACAAGGGTGAGCACTCCGCCAAGGGAGGGTGCGGGCGGCCCTCCGCCAGCAGGGGCCACCACTCCCCCGCCAAGGGTGGATTCCCCGGCGAGGGAGCCTGTCGTCGAAGAAGTCCGCGAAGGTAAGTCCTTGCAGCTTTTCCTTCTTGAACTTGTCTTTTTGGATATTTGCTTGACCTTTTCTTTTCTTTTTCTTCTGCTAGATCCTACTACACCGGAGCGGATGGAGACGGAGGCCACCGTCGAGGAGGAGGTGCGCGGCGGCGACGGCAACGCCACTACCGCTGATGAGCCGACCACCGCAGAGACCGCCCCGGCCGCCGACGCTGCGGCTGGGGAAGAGGCCGGCGACCACACTGCTGGCCCGGAGGCAGCAAGAGCGACAAGCGCTGCACCGGCCGCCGACCCCTCCGCCACCACGGAGCGGTCGGGTGTCTACCTTGAGGCCCCCAACGGGATCTTCATACAAGTCCCGTGGGCGTCCTCGTCGCGAGCCCCCGAGGAGGGAGAGACCTATGATGGAGAGTTCCTCGCCTCCGCGGGGTTGAAGGTTGTTGAAGCGCTTGGCGGGAGTGACGAGCCCGAAGAGGAGAAGCTTCTTCGCCAGCTCCTGGCCCTGTACCGGGCCAGGCAGGCGAAACTGGTGTGCCGAGAAGCTCTCACCGCCAAGGCTGGAGCTGATTTGGAGAAGCGCGCCGCGGAGCTCCGCGCCGCCAACCAGGCGGCCCTCCGCAACTTGGCGGAGGAGCGCGAAGGGCTTGCCGAGGAGCAGCAAGCGTTCCTCCTTGAGAAGGCTGAGGCCGAGGAGCAGCAGCGATTGGCCGGTGAAGAGCTGTCCCGGCGAGAAGGAGCGCTCAACCAGCGGAAGGTCGACCTCGACGCCCACGAGGACGACCTCACCGCCCGGGAGCAGGCCATTGGCGGAGCCCTGAAGGAGGCGAAGGCCGCAGCAGCCGCCGTGGAGACCGCCAAGAAGGATCCTGAGGCCAAGGTGGAGCAGCTGGAGCGGTACCTGAAGGCGAGTGCGGACAGAATCACCGCGCTCAATGTGGAGCGGGAGAAAGATGCCCACACCAATTCTGACCTGCAGGTACGCCTCTCCAAGAAAGGCGACGAGCTCACTGCCGCCAAAGATTCTATTGCTGACTTGGCATTGAAGGTCTCTACTCTGACCGATTCGCTCGACGCCGCCCGGGATCGCGAGACGAAGTTGAAGGACGAGCTCCGCAAGGAACGAGGCCTGGTGGAGAGCGCCGCCGTCTCGGCGAACCAGTTCAGCCGGGCAGTGGAGCAGTGGACTGACGATCTGGTCACCTCCGCCGCCAACATTGACAAGGAGATGATGGCGCTGAGGGCGGAGCACCTCGTGTATTCTCCCGACGAGGCCCTCCCCCACAGCGCCAAGTTAAGTCTCTTCTTCAGGGGAATCGCGTCGGCGCTTGCACGGTTGCGGGAGAAGCTCCCTGTGCAACTGGCCGACGAGTCGCGTCGGCTCTGTGCGGGCACTCTGGAGCGCGTCTTGACGAAGATCGTCTACCGCAACCCCGGCATCAACCTCGTCAACGTCCTCCGCTCCTTGCCGGACGACGCTGACCAGGAGGCATTGAAGGCGCAGGTCGCCCACATCGTCGCCAAGGTGAACAAAGTCACGAGGCGTGAAGGCGACCGCGTAGATTAGATTTCTTCCTTTCTGTTTCCTTTGCCGCTGCAAATTATGTTATGGACATGAATCGATTAGTCTTATTTTGATCAATCAATGCAATGTTATCTCCCTTGCTTTGGTCCTTTACGTTGTATGCTTTTTACCCCACGCCTTTAGGGAACTTGCCGGCAGGGGGCCCTTGCCGCGAGCGCTAAGTGCTGGACTCTGAGCAGCCTGCTGGCAATGGCCTTATCGGCAAGCAACCTTGCCGCAGCTAGTCACAACACACTTAGCTTGCCGAGCGAACTTGAAAACAAAGTAAGGGCGCGACACTTGTCGCAGCTCTCTTAAGTCGTTGAGCGTGCTCGAAAACAAAGTAAGGGTGCGGCTAGCTACGGGTAGGTTCCTCCGCGCACAGGTTTTCCATACAAAGTGTGGTTGTTCAAGGAAGACAACTAAAATTTAAAAATTCGAACTGCTCAAATTCTGGTAACTTAGCTTTCATAAATCGCTTGTCCCCCGATAAGGCTTCTCTTTCTTGAACAGCACTTGGTTCATCCTCCACCTCCTTCCCCCCCGGCAAACTTGTGCGCGAGGAATGTTCCTTCTGCTTAAGATGGAAAGAAAAAGAGGAGGGAAAACAAGTATATAGCTTTTCGGCTTGCTAGTGCTTACCGGGGATGTGCGTTGCACAGAGTGCCAAACGATGCATGCAAATAACAAAGAAAAGCATGGAAATGGCAAATAGTGCGAAACACAAAAGCTTTACTGATGCATGGGATCTGCGCCCGGCTTTGTACAGAGGTTTACATGCAACAGCAGCAAGACTTGTACAAAAGGTGGTTGCCGGAGCGGATCACGGCAACCGTGCCTTATGGGTGAAACTTGCGAAGATGCTCTATGTTCCAGGAATTGCTCACCGGTAAGCCTTCTTCGGTCTCAAGGCGGACAGCGCCGGGCCTTGTGACTTGTCTCACCGGATAAGGGCCTTCCCACTTCGGCGTCAACTTGTTGGAATTCTTGGCGGACTGAACATGCCAAAGAACAAGGTCGCCTTCCTCGAGACTCCTGGCCTTGACCTTGCGGCTATGATAGCGACGCAAGGCTTGCTGGTATCGAGCATCTCGTACAGCAGCCTAGAGACGTTCCTCCTCGAGGAGCAGTGCATCATCTTGTCGCAGTTGCTCTTGCTCGAGCTCATCATAAGCGAGCACTCGAGGAGATCCGTATACGAGTTCCGTGGGGAGAACTGCCTTTGCTCCATAGACAAGAGCAAAGGGTGTCTGTCCGGTGGCTCGATTTGGTGTCGTCCTGATTGACCAAAGAGCCGCCGGTAACTCCTCTATCCAGTTTCTTCCGCACTTGCGCAGCCTGTCGAAGGTTCTTGTCTTGAGTCCGCGCAGCACTTCAGCATTGGCCCTCTCCGCTTGACCATTTCTCCTCGGGTGAGCGACAGAAGCGAAACAGACCTTGGCGCCAAGGTCTTGGACGTATTGCATGAAGGTGCGACTTGTAAACTGTGTGCCGTTGTCGGTGCTGATCCTGTTAGGGACCCCGAAACGGCAAACAATCTCTCTAAAGAACCTGACTGCTGATTGTGCTGTCACCTTTCTCACTGGTTCCACTTCTGGCCACTTTGTAAACTTGTCGATTGCAACGTACAAGTATTCAAAGACACCGACAGCGCGGGGAAAGGGGCCAAGGATATCGAGCCCCCAGAACGAGAAGGGCCAGGACAAAGGAATCGCCTAGAGAGCTTGAGCTGGCTGGTGAATTTGCTTGGCATGGAACTGGCGTGCTTCACACTTGGTTACTTGTGCAGTTGCATCTTGGAGGGCTTCTTGCCAAAAGAACCCTTGCCGGAACGCCTTCCCGGCAAGTGCCCTTGCGCCAATGTGGTGGCCACATATGCCTCCATGTATCTCTGCCAACAGCTTCTGTCCATCTTCTCTGGAAATGCACTTCAACCTGACACCATTGAGTCTTCTTCTGTACAGTTCGTTGTCCACGAACTAGTACATACTTGACTGCCTGGTTATTTTATCGAGCTCTTCTAGCTCGTCGGGAAGTTCTCCAGTTTGCAGAAAACGGACGATCTGTTGTGCCCATGCCGGAGCTCGAGGCTCAACGGCAAGGACTAAAGGCATGAGGGCCGCTGCGGGAACCCCAGCTTCTACGGCAAGGACCTCTGGTTCTGCCGGAGCTGATGGTCCCCCGGCAAGCCTGCCGGGGCAAGGCTTGTCGGGAACGCTTGCTTCAACTGTACAGACCCTTGGGTCTGCAGGAGCAAACTGTTCCTCAGCGTTTTGGTTGTTGATCTTGGGGACCTTGGCGGCGGCTTCAGGAAGATCCGCTGGCAAGTAGTCGCCGGAGACCAACTTTCTCTTCTTGTTCTGCCCAACTGATGGTGTAACGGATGGTTGAGTTAACTTGAGTAGGAAGGTCCCTGGTTCCACAGGTAACTTCATTGCAGCACACTTTGAAAGGCCATCCGCAATATCATTCTGAGCTCTCGGGACGTGCTCCATTTCCAGACCTTCAAAGTGCTCTTCAAGCTTCCTCACTTCATCTACATAAGCTTCCATCAAAGGGCTCTGGTAACTCTTATTCACTTGCCGGAAGACCAACTGTGAATCTCCCCGCACAATCAACTTCTTGATCCCAAGCTCGGCCGCAATCCTGAGGCCGGCAAGCAAGCCTTCATACTCAGCAGTATTGTTTGTCGCTTGTTCCTTGGGAAAGTGCATCTGGACGACATACTTGATGTGCTCTCCGGTGGGCGCTATGAGTACCACGCCGGCGCCGGCGCCTTGCAGCGAGAAAGCACCATCAAAGTACATTACCCATTCGCTGGTCGCTTTTTGTACGGGGACGCTTGTCTCTGGAACTTCTTCATCTGGCGTTGGGGTCCATTCCGCTTTAAATTCTGCCAAAGCTCTGCTCTGTATGGTTGAAGTACTCTCAAACTTGAGACCAAAGCTTGACAGCTCCAGCGCCCACTCGACGATCCTGCCTGTTGCTTCGGGATTCTGCAATATCCTCTTCAACGGAAAGCGAGTGACCACCGTTATCTCATGTGCTTGGAAGTAATGGCGCAGCTTTCTCGAGGCCATGAGGAGACCAAAAAGCAACTTCTGCACCCCAGAGTATCTTGATCTAGCCCCCTGCAAGAGGGAACTTACAAAATACACTGGGCGCTGCACCATCCTTCTTCGCACTTTTCCTTGCTCCTGCGCAGAGTTGTCCTTGTCGGGGCCAGAGCTTGTCGGAGCAGCCCCCTGCTTGTCGCTGGATTCGCTTGCCGGGAGTGAGGGCTCTTCCTCTGCCTCTCTCTCTGCTACTAACGCAGCACTAACCACTTGATTGGTTGCCGCTAAGTACAGCAGCAACTTCTCTTGTGGTTTAGGTGCGACAAGTATTGGAGTGGAGGACAGGTATCCTTTCAAATCCTGCAGCGCTGCCTCCGCTTCTGGAGTCCATTTCATAGGACCTGCCTTCTTCAAAATTTTAAACAAAGGCAAGGCGCGTTCTGCGGATTTTGAAATGAACCTGCTAAGGGCAGCCACACAACCAGCAAGTCTCCTTACGTCTTTGACGCGCTTCGGGGCTTCGATCTGCTCGATGGCTTTTATCTTGTCGGGATTGGCTTCAATCCCCCTCTGGGACACAAAGAACCCGAGAAGCTTGCCGGAGGGGACTCCGAAGACGCACTTCTCGGGGTTCAACTTGAGCTGGATCTTGCGCAGATTTGCAAATGTTTCTTCCAAGTCTTGGATCAGGGTATCTTTGCTCTTGCTCTTGACCACTATGTCATCCATGTAAGCTTCTACATTTCTGTGGATCTGTGGCTCAAAAGCAGTGTGCACCACCCTTGCAAATGTTGAGCCTGCATTCTTTAATCCAAAGGGCATGCGTATGAAGCAATATGTGCCGCATGGAGTAATGAATGCAGTCTTCTCTTCATCTTCCTTGGCCATGAATATCTGATGGTAACCTGAGTATGCATCAAGGAAGGAAAACAGCTCACATCCAGCAGTGGAGTCAACAATCTGGTCAATGCGCGGCAAGGGAAATGGATCCTTGGGACATGCTTTATTCACATCAGTGAAGTCTATACAGAGTCTCCACTTCCCGTTGGCCTTACGCACGACAACTGGATTTGCTAACCACGTGGGATGGATCACACCTCTAACCAGGCCTGCTGCTTCTAGCTTCTTTATTTCTTCGGCGATGTATTCTTGGCGCTCCACGGCTTGCTTCCTGACCTTCTGCTTGACGGGCCACGCATGAGGACAAACAGCAAGCTTGTGCAAAATTACCTTCCTGGGAACGCCGGGGATGTCAGATGGTTGCCATGCAAACACATCAACATTCGCCCGCAGGAAGGAAATGAGCGCGCTTTCCTATTTGTTGTCAAGTGTAGCACCGATGGTGAAGGTACCACCAGTGCCGTCCTCCTTGGCGGACACCTTCTTGGTTGGCGGTAGAGCGGCCATCCCCTTCTTGCACTTGCCGGTGGAGCTCGATGGAACGTCCTCGACGGCAGCGCAGCACTCCGAAGAGGTGCGTTTGCCGGACTGGGCCCCAGATCTCTTGCTGGACTTGGTCTTGGTCTTCCCCCCGGGAGCTTCAGCGGCAAGTGTGTTGCTTTCTGCTGCGGCTACTGCATCCCGGTATATCTTGTCGGCGCAGATAAGCGCGTCCTTCTTGTCGCCAGGGACAGAGATGACGCTTATCGGCCCCAGCATCTTGAGTACATTGTAGGCATAGTGGGAAGCTGCCATGAACTTGGCGAGGGCAGGACGTCCAAGTATCCCATTGTATGGCAATGGGATATCGGCCACGTCGAAGGTTATCCTCTCCGTCCTGAAGTTGAGCTCCCCGCCAAAGGTCACCGGCAGAGTAATCTTCCCCTTCGGCTTGCTCCTCCCCGGGTTTATTCCTTGGAACGACCCGGTTTCTTCGAATTCGTCGTCTGCAATCTGGAGTTTCTTGATCACAGCCGAGGAGATCAAGTTCAGGCCGGCCCCGCCATCAACCAACATTTTGGTGACCTTGAGGTTGCGGATGGTTGGTGAAACCAACATCGGCAAGCACCCGACCGCCGTTGTGCGGTCAGGGTGATCCTCAAGATCAAAAATGATGGGCGTGCTGGACCACTTCAGCAGCCTGCGTGACTCGACGGGCGGCTCAGCTGCGTTTACTTCCCGCACCCACTGCTTGAGTTGGCGGTGGGAAGTATGCAGAGAGGCGCCTCCGTCGACACACAGAACTTCTGTGGCCTTCTGGAACTCCTGCTCGATGTTATCTCCTTCCTCCATGTCGTCGTCGTCGTCTTCTTCCTCATCCTTGTCGCGGCCCCGGGGAGGTCGATCACCTTGCCGCTGCTTGGCCTTGCCGCGGCGTCCTCCTCGGCCATTGAATGGCCACTTCTTGCTTGGCTCACCTCCGCCACCTTGGGCATTCTCCTTGTCGCGCCGCTCGTATTCAGCCTTCTGCTGCTCTACGAGGTACTCGACTCGCTTGCAATTCTGCAGATCATGGCCCTTGGTGCGGTGGATCTTGCAGTATTGCTTGTCGGAGCCGTCCTGCTTGTCGGCTGCCGCTACAGGGGCAGGTTACTTGCCGGAACCGCCAGCCTGTGCCGTCTTGGCGGGGGCCTCCTTGCCGGACTGCTCGACGACCAGCACTTCCTTGCTCTTCTTTCTTCTGTTGTTCCGCCGCCGGCTCTTCTTTGCCGGTGCGGCGTCCTCACTGTCGCTTCCTCCTGCGACAGTATCCTCTCCGGGGAGTCTCCTCCCCTCTTCGGCACGCGCGCACTTGTCGGCCAGAGCATAGAGCTTGCTGACATCCCGAATCTTGGTCATGGCCATCTCTTCCCTCATGCGGTGGTTACGCACGTTCTGCTGGAACGCGCTGATAACCGCGGCGGGGTGGACGTCGGGAATATTGTGCTGCATGCGGCTGAATCGTTGAATGTACTTGCGCAGGGATTCTCCTTCCTTCTAGACCAAGATGTGGAGATCACTCTCCTGGCCGTGGGGTTTGTGGCCGCCCGTGAAGGCGCCAACAAATTGGTGGCACAGATCTGCCCATGAAGAAATGGAGCCTTCCGGCAAGTGCATAAGCCAAGAGCGGACGTTTGGCTTAAGCACCAGCGGGAAGTAGTTAGCCAGTATCTTCTCGTCGCGTCCCTCGGCAGCCTGCACCGCGATGGTGTAGATGCTGAGGAACTCCGAGGGGTGCGTCTTGCCGTCGTACTTCTCGGGTACGTCGGGCTTGAAGTTTTTCATGCTGGGCCACTGGACGCGCCGCAGCTCACGGGTGAACGCAGGGCAACCTGCCGCGTAGGGCAAGTCGCCTGGTTCACCGGGCGCGTGCGTGTCGACAGCGGTCCCAGCGCGCTGATCCGATCGTCGCCGGGCTTCTCGTCGGCGCTCGATGCCCGTCCGAGCATCTTCTTGTCGTCGATCGTCAAGGACTTGGCGCTGGTCCCGACGAGCCCGCGGATCCGACGACGCCGTGGAGTCGTCATCGACGTTGATCCGGCGGGGAGGCGTCTTCTGCTTCCGCGGCGGGGAGTGCACGGTGGTTGCACCCTCGGCGGTCTTGTCGCCATCGGCCTTCGTCTGGTCGACTTGCCGTGGCCGCGATGTCGCCGGCTGCTGCGGCGTGTCGTTGTTGGCGAAGGCGATGAGGCTTTGGATCGTCGCCCTCCAGTCCTCGGCTTTATCTGCCGCTGGAGGGAAATCGAGGAGCAGTTGTGCTCTTGCTAGAGCTTCTGCTGGAGAGGAGGGGAGCGGCGGCGAGCGGTGCGAGGAGCGAGATATGCTCGGACTTCTAACAGGGTTAGAAGGAGCAGTCTCTCGCCCCGGCGACCGCGCCTTGCTCATTCCAGGACGGTGGCCTTGAGCGTCCCGCGATCCTCCGGTTTGTCCTTGCCCCAGCAAGCGAATGGTACCTCCTATACCACGGCGCTGCTGGCCTGGCGTCTGCTGAGAGAGACGCGGTGCATCCACGGACACCGAGGCTTTAGAATTTGCCCGGTCGTCCGTCTTGTCCTTGGACTTGGTGGCGCCGTGAGTTTCCTCGCCGGCGACCACCCTTCCGGCAGCATCTCCTCCACCAACCGTTGGTTCTGGTGGTGGTGGGATCGACGCAGACGGGCCTGCGACCTCCGAAGCCTTCTTCTTCGGGGCCATGCTGCTGCAGCTGGTGAAGTTGATGAAGTTGGAGAGGTTGATGAAGAATGAAGGCGCAATGAAGACGAAGGAGGGAAACTGCCCCTGCTTCCTCTACTTTTAAGGGGGAAGCCGGGGGAAACTGTCCTCCCACGAGCACCTATGGGACCGGAGCCCCTTCTACGTTGCGGTAAAGGAGCGGAGGGAGCACGAAGAGCAGATCGAGGAACACACGCGGGCAGTTTACCCAGGTTCAGGCCGCGCGGACGCGTAAAACCCTACTCCTGCTTGGATTGTATTGAGTTCTTGAGCTTGGGAGCTTGAAGAGCTAGCTACACCGAGCAAGAGAGCTATCTAGGTTCCGAACCCCCTCTATGTTGTGCATGGGCCTCCTTTTATAGCTCAAGGGGTCACCGACAGGTGTCAACGTAGAGGAGGGTAAAAATGTAACTTTGGTGGTAGTTGTAACAGTGCGGGAACAGTGCATGAACAGTGGATGAACAGTGGTCTTCACCTAATCTTGACAGTGGGGGACAAGGGCATTAAATGCCCGTCACCGTCGACCCCAAAAGCGTCCGTCCATGCTCCTCCGTTCGCCACGACGGTAGCCTCGTCATCGTGGCTTGCCACCGTGTCCCCCAGGCTGCACAGCCGTCCGCCACGCGCCCCTGGAAGGGCCCCAGGGCGACACGTGGGTCGATGAGCTGGAGCGTGGGCACACAGCATAGTCCTCCCCGGCAAGCACCTTTCCGGAGTCTTGATCTTGCCGGGCCCGGGAGCTTGCCGCTCTCCTGGTCCTGCCTTGGTGCGTGATGCGCCGCGATATGTCTTCTGAGATGCTATTTTCTGGTCTTCTTGGCAAGCTCCTCTTGCCAGGGTCTTGTGTTAATGTGATAATCTGGAGCCAGGCACGGCCTTCCCGGCAAGCTCCACTTGCCGGGGTCTTGATCTTTTGTCTTGTATACTTTGTTTTTGAATGGCTTCATAAGGACCGAAAAGGTTTCCGGCGAGCACGTGGTAAACCCTGCCGCGGGAAGCTGCTACTGCCCGTGCACAAGTTGGGGTACTAAGGTACCCCTATCTTAGTACACCGACACAGACCCTTTGAGACTTCACGAGACACTCCAGCACGAATCCTCAACCATGTGCCTAACCCATGGTAAAGCGAGAGAACCTGTTAAGCCTTTGTAACCATGCACAACACTGGGTTCGTAAAGGAGCTAGTGGACACGATGTGTGAGCACATTTTCATCCTGATATAGCACGATGTCTGACGATGCCATAGATAGACCAGTTCGAGGATATTGGACAGATGACTTGGTGGTTTATATCAGTGACTTCAAGGAATTATCTGAGACCTTGATGGATTATGAGATTTCATATTGGTGGGATCATGACTTTGGGGAAGCATGTAGGAGTGCCCGTTAGACATGAGATTTGGATTTGTGTAGGTGATTCTGGTCGGTATAATGCTGGATATGTCTGCATGATTCGGAGTAAGATTGGATTTAGGCCTATGATCCTGATTATGATATCATGCTTCTCGGTGGACGATAACCTAGGAGATTGGATTATTTGTCGGAGTTGATTTAGAGATCTATTTAATCGTGACCTTGGAATTTACTTGACCCGGATGATGGGAATTTGGTGGACATACTATCGTGATGCATAGTCCTTCCAAGTATTTGGGTATTATAGAGACTTGAGATCTTGTGGAATACCGTAGTCATCGGATTCGTAGAATTGTTGGATTATGTGGAGATTGATGGGAATTACCGGGCTATCGGAGTTGATCTATAGGAAGGAAACAAAATCTTGGAGTGGCATATGACGTGTTTCCTTAGATTGGTGATGCATTATCGTGAGTCTTGCAAGATTAGGTTGAGTGCTTGGATTGTGGAGTTTAATTTAAGCTCAGCAGCATGTATGATCTACCTTTGGATTTTAGCGGTAGATGTACATATGGATTTGGGGATCTTAGACAAGTATAATTTTGTTAGACCGTCTCTTGAGAGTCATGAGGATATGTATGGCAATGAGTGGTGATTGAAGTTGGTCTATGCGATAGATGCTTTTTCGTTTGGAGTACTAGATAGAGCTATTGGCATCTCAGAAACTGTGCTTAAGGATAGGATGATATAAGTTCACTCACTCACTAGAATCCTTGAAACCCTTAAGCCCCACCGAGCCACCACCTGGTCAGATTCTGACCGCAGGGCCTTGACTCAGAGTCAGGAAGGCCTCTGCAAATACTCAACCGAGACCACCACCAATACCCCAGCTTACCTTGCGTACCCTTTAGACCTCATGGAGTAAGTGGACAAGATGGGTAACATCATTATTTGATGGCCTACTTGTCTGCCCGGAGACGAAGAAGAGACGGACAGCTGGATAGAAGACGTTTGAAGACCGCCTTGTCGAGAAGGAAGATCTACACCGACCACTGTCATCAAGAAGAAAACTTCCGCGTTAAAGACCGGGCGTATCTGCAAACCTCCCCTCTCCAAGGAACGCTCACACCAAGATGTATCAAGAGTTGAAGGCACGATTCTGGTGGCACGAGATGAAAAGAGAGATTGCAACCTATGTTGCAAAGTGTGATGTGTGCCAAAGGGTCAAGCTGAATATCAGCGACCCGCTGGATTGCTTCAACCACTCAAGGCTCCTGAGTGGAAGTGGGATAAAGACGGAATGAACTTCGTCACTGGCTTACCAAGGTCGGATAGAGGACATGACTCTATCTGGGTCATAGTCGATCATTTGACCAAGGTGGCCCATTTTCATTCTTGTCAAAACCACTTATGATGGCAACCGGCTGGCAGCTCTCTACATCGACCAAGTCGTAAGTCTTCATGGTATTCCCAGGAGATTGTGTCAGATCGAGGAACCCAGTTCACCTCAAGGTTCTGGAAGAAGTTCCGAGAAGCCTTGGGAACCAAGTATCTTTCAGCACGGCTTTCCACCCACAGACCGGAGGTCAGGCTGAGCGAGTCAATCAGATTCTCGAAGTCATGACTCCGAGCCTGTGTCTTGGCATATGGAGCCAAGTGGGAGGATTGTCTCCCTTTTTGCCGAGTTCTCCTATAACAACAGTTACCAGTCGAGCCTTCAGGTGGTACCATTTGAGGTGTTATACGGACGCTGATGTCGCACACCCCTCAACTGGTCAGAGACTGGAGAAGGGCTAGTCCTTGGACCGGATATTCTCCGCGCAGCGGAAGAGCAAGTCCAACTAGTCAGAGAACGTTTGGAGGCAGCCAAGTCAAGACAAAAGAGCTATGCTAACACTCACCGTCGGGACATGAGTTTCCATATCGGGGACCACGTGTACCTGCGGGTAACCCCTCTGAAGGGAACCAAGCATTTCCACGTCAAGGGGAAGCCCGCACCAAGGTTCATTGGACCCTTTGAGATCACTGCAAGACATGTGGTAGATGGCTCCCCAGCTAGATCTACCACCTAAGATACCCTCCGTGCACCAAATCTTCCACGAGCCCCCACTCTGGAAGTACTTCTTACCTCCTAGCTAGCCCGATGCCCGCAAGGACATCGATCACCGAGCCTTTGGCAGCTAACCCAATCTAACCTATGCAAGAGACCCCTCAGCAACCTCCATCAAGGAAGGTATCAAGCAAGAAGCCATACCATCAAGCACTTCAAGATTCCAAGGAGCACCGCTCGGAAGCAGAACCAACAAGGAGAAGTGAAGACTACCCCGTATCCAAGACTCCGCCTTTCTTTCCACGCCTAGTCTGGGAATCTCGGGGACGAGATTCTTGTAAGGGGGGTAGGTCTGTCACACCCTGATTTTCATGTCACCTTGCTTAAGCTAATTTCCATGTTAAAAATGTGGATTCGCAAAAACTTTTGAGTGTTTTTGACTTTGCTTGATTTGACGTTTGTCTGCTGTCTGCTAGTGCTCTAAAAATCAAATAAATCCTCCAACTCTTATACTTCATCTCCTTGACCCAAAACCATTTTCCAATGATCATGCCATGTGTATAGACCAGTATAGAATTTTCTTATAAAAATATTTTGGCCAAATGGTATTTTCTAAAATTAGTTTTCCAAAAACCTCTGAATTGAGGTTTGCACTGCAAGTACCTTATTTAGGGTGTGAAAAATCTTTCAAAAAGTTTATTTGAATCCTATTAGATATAGGACTCCCAGAAACCATAAAAGTGTAATTTTAAAAGTTATTTTTATATTTTATTTAAAAGCTTTTTCTTAAGGCCAGAAATGGTCTTTAATAGGGAAAAATTATTTAATCATTTCAAAAATATTTGCCAAAATTCAGGGAGACTCATAGGACATATATTGTCCATATATAAGAGTTTCAGCACATGGTCATGTTCAAAATTTTGGACAAATCCTTCCAAAACCCTTTCTGGATATTTCAAGCTTTTGAAATATTTACAAAGGATATTTTCTCCAAAAATTCCAGGGAAATTCTATCATGTCATATATGACATATTTGATGATCTTGCCAAGTCCCATGCCTTGGGAAGCAAGAAAACATCCTCAAACCCCTTCATAACCATTCTGTCCATATTTGAGGTTTGAGCAACTTTACATTGCCAAACTTGTCCAAATGCTCTCAAACTTGGTGCACATGCTAGAATGACCTAATAAGACATCTAGACCAAATGGCACAAGATTTGGAATAGAGCAACTTGATCAGATCACCCAAAAACCACTTCTGTTCAAATTCAAATTTGAACAACTTTACATTGTCAACTTTTTATCTGGAGCCTCAAACTTTGTGGGCATGTTCATAACCCCATATGATGATGCTACACTAAGTGGTGCATCAAGGGGAGATGATTTGCTTGACTCAAACATGGTGAAACTATTTCTGTTGATTTCTAGGGTTCACCAAACTTACATTGGCCACTTTGCCCAAATGAGCTCAAATTTGGTGTAGGGGCCTAATTATATGTGACATTTGATCCTGTTAAGTCCCATGCCAAGTGGAGGTCATTTGCTTGACCAAACACTGATCAAACACCTTCTGGCTTTTTACTAAAACCCTCATCTTGATCACTTTTACTTTTCTCCATGACCTCAACTTCTTACCACATGTTCATTCAGTTACTGGCTCCATGATTGAGGGGGTAGAACCCCAATTCCTACTGCTGGACAGCAGTTTTTACCTTCTCCATCACCTCCCTCCTCAACCCAGTGGCTCCCCATGGCATCCAAGACCACAGAGCATTTCTTTACTCCCCCCTGACCTTCTAGACAACTTTGGGTGGGTTGGACACGACCAGAGCAACGAGGACGTGGCCATGCCAGCCAAACGGGTGCTCTGGAGCACGGTACAGTGCTCTGGCGCACTGTAGCCTCGCCCAACCAGGAGCCCCCGACCACCTCGGGCCTCCTCCTCATGTCCCCCGAGGTCTCATCGACGTCCGGAACCTGTCGGGCTGTCGGTCTTATCCTCCCCGGCCCTCCTCCTCTCTCCACGAGCTCGCCCGAGCACGTCCATGGGCGTCGCCCACGGTGCATCGCGGCTGCAGCTATAAAAGGCCTCCCCCCGAGCATCTCTTGCCTCTTCTGGACTCTCCTCCCTCCCGTGCACCTCCTAGACACGCCCCTCTCCCTCTCAGGCGCTCTTCCTCCCTCCACGGTCGGAGTGCCGCCGCCAGCCACCGCTCGGCATCGGGCACCACGGCCGTTCTCTCCTCCCCATTCTCTGTTGGCCGCCAGGAGGAGAACCCCAGGACCATGGAGCTACCTCCCACTCCACCCTTCCTTCCCCCTTGCATCTCTGGCACCGCCCCGTCTCGACCCGAAGCCGCCGCCGACGCCTCGGCCGCCGCCGCTCCTGCTCCTCCCGGCCAGCTTGAAGGCCAGGGATGGGCGCGACTTGCTCCGCTGGGGCCTTCGGTGTGCCGGGCACCACCGGGGACGGCCGGAGCCGCCGGGGAACGGCGCCGGCATCGCCCCTGCCTCCTCCTCTGCGTCAGGCGGGGGGAGGATGACGAACCCGACAGGCGGGCCCCGCCTGTAAGCGCCACAGGCCCGGTGCGAGCAGCTGACGGGTGGCCCCTCCCCGATAAGTGGAAGCGCACTTTGGTGGCTGCGCCTTCCTGTGGTGGTGGCGCCCCCCGTAACTACGCCTTCGGCGTCACCACCTCCATCCCGCCGCTGAGCCATTGGGCTGAGCCCAGTAGGCGTTGGTTAGCTGGGCCTCGCCCAGAGCACTGTATAAGGTTGAACCCTTACTCCTTTTCTTTTTCTTTATTCTATCAACTTCAAAAATGCCTAGATAATTCAAATGAACTCCAAATTGCATGATTCAAATTTCCTATGGCTCCATAAATCATGCTCTATCACATGGTGCAACATGCACATTATTCCAGAAACTTTCCCTACACAAATATTTATCAAATGCCTTTATTTCATTTCTGTGATGAACTTTAGAAAATCACAGAGAGCTCAATCTTCATCCAAATGCAGTGATTCAAGTTCCTAGATGCTTGTCATGTCCAAAATTAGTTTTGGAACATTTTTAATAATAGTTTCTGTACCCCACCAAATATTGAGCCATTTCTTCATATTTATCAGCTTTGCAAAATCCTAGGAAATTCATTTCAAATCCAAATCCAGTGAAACCAACTCCTAAATGCTTCTAAAATCATGACTTGATGATGGGTACCTTTGCTCATCGTTCAAGGAAATATTTCTGTATACTTCTTCCAAATCCATAAACCCTTTGGTTCCATCATATTGGAATGTTCCAAATCACCCATTGATCCAATAACTATGAAACCGCCTTGGTTATTTTTCATATGACCAGAGGTATCCCAGAAAAGTCCAACTCCTATTTTTAGAGCACTTTTATTGTTGATTTGATTGTGTTGCTTATTATGATTGTTTCCATCGTTAGTTGACGAAATCAACGAAGTACTCGGAGATGGACCAGAAGGTTTGAAGACTCAGAAGAATAAGGCAAGCAGCCCTTTGACCATGTTCGAGAAACCTTTTTATGCATGACTCATAGCACTTTATTATCAATGCATCGGAATCATGTTGAGGTGGAGACCACTTTGGTTGCTACCTTGTTACTTACTATTGATACTTGCATCAAACATGACCCTACCTTCCTATGAGGGTTATGTGGGTGGGAGTAGATAGATGTATGCTATAGTAGTTGGCTACGCAAAATGGGTCGGGGTTATGCATTGAGTGAAACAAGTGTGGTCTGACATACTTGCAAATGACCCAGTGGGTGCCACTAATGCCCCTGGGAGTTGATGAGGAGATGGGGCACTACTTGGTGGAGAAGTAGTGTGCCGAGGCTTGACGGAAGTGTTGTTTACAGAGATGGATTAGATTTATGTGTGACTACCGTCCCAACCAAACATGCGCAACCACTCTACCCTTATATGGGAGAGGGCATTATTGATTACCTTGGTCGATACTAGCATGGTGCCCGCATTACTAGTGACGGGGGTGACATGAGGTCACTCTCGGGACGGGGTCGCGCTTGGATAGGCGGCCATGACTGTCTTTACAGGGCACCGGACACACCGTTGGTACCCCGTGCTTGTGATATGTGATGAATACGGAGCGAGTCTCCACAAACCTTGAGATGTGAAATGTTTGGCACGGGGCTGCTACCAATCGAGTGGACTCTATGTTAGTGTCGTCTAGGGAAAGATAGTGATCGGGTGCTTACCCCGGGTACTTGAGGTATCACGGGTCGTGGATGACACGGAAGTTCCCCGGATCTTGTGGGTAAAGTGTGCAACCTCTGCAGAGTGTCAAACTATTCGAATAGCCGTGTCGGCGGTCAAGGACAGTTGGGTGGTGCTACTTAGACTATGTCCATAAGTTTTTGGGAAATAACACGATTCAGAGATATTGATGATGTGAATGTGAGGAAGTCACTATGAGCATGTGCATGTGTTGATTACAACTCTTTCTCGATATTGATGTCTGTGACCTCCTGATACTTGTTACAGACACATGCATGCCCTTGTCATATGTTGATCATAATTGCATATGAAAAACTAGCTTTCCGCAAAACTGCCAACCTAGCAGTAGAGCCTTGCATAATTATTATGTTATCACACTTGGGTTGCTTGCGAGTACATTCAATGTACTCATTGGCTTCCACTGGTTATTTTATTGGCCAGGCAGGAGAGAACAGGTTATGATGAAGATTTCTTGGTGACGAGCATGCGAGCTAGGATGCTTCCCAGTCAGAATGCCTGTAGGGTTAGAGGCAGATGGCATGGGTCCATGTTGTCGTTGAAGATTTCCGCTGCGACGATATATTCAAGACTTGACCATTATGGTCCTATTTGTGTAACACGGTATGTAAGGATGTAAGACTCTTGTTATTCAGCTTCTGTGTGTTCAGTGAGCAATGATCTCTGGGACCACTGTACACGTGCATTCGGTGATCACGACTTATGAGTCGGGGTCCCCACACACCATGCTTTCCTCTTCCGCTGTGGCAATGGAGGCTGGCTCCATCACGCGAGGTTGGAGTGCAGGGCAAGGGCGTGGCCGGCGTGGCCGGCGTGGCGCCCGGGGTTGAGGAGGCCGAGCTGGAGCGTCAGGGCATCCGCCTCCGGCTTTGCCACCACCAGAGGAAGGCCATACGGAGGGCACCGCGCTGGAGTTCATCGTGGAGCTGCGTCACCCGCTGAGGAGTAGGCTTCGACTACCTCGCCCCTTTGCCATGGTAATGGACGTATATGCTGTTGTTCTGGGAATGGGGGTACCCAGACTTGCCTGCCTACGGCCCAACGCACGGCCCCATTGGCGGGCCGACGAGGCCCAAGTGCAAGCCTACTGTCAGGACCCCGATCCTAAGTCACACCGATCTAGCTGTAACACGTCATATCACTTTGCGGCCTCACGCACGGTAACCCCATGGGTGCCACCTTACCTGGCCCGGGACCGTTTGCGCATTTTGGCACACGTATATGAGAGTGTCGCTAGCATCCATATGACAGAGAACCCGGGCCGACATGGCTAGTTATAAACCAAAAGTGGCACTAAATTACAGAGACAGGCATCCATGACCCAGCGACGAACGTGTCGGTCATCAACGTATGAACCCAAGTCGTAGCAAGCTACATGTACTTAAAGGAGCAACGCGTGACATTTCCCCTAAGGGACAGACACAGGAACGAAGAAGGACACATGCCGGCCAGCCTACGTGTTCCGAGCAGTAGCAAGCTACCAAGGCTCATTGGAATCACTAGGAGCCATTTCCCTGTAAGGTAGGCTACCAAAGGAAAACAACTAGGTGTCGGATCCCACACATACCAAGCATTTCAACCATACACACAATATGCTCAATATGTGCAAATACAACATTGCATCACAACAGAACTCTATGACTCAAAGTACTTTATTTAAGAGGCTCCAAGATCCATACATAACATATCCATACAGGTAGGGGTCACATGACCCAACACTCAAGTCATACAGTCATACAAGCACAAGCAGAAGCTACATGTCTGAGTACAGACAACTTAGAAAATAAAACAGGCTTGGTGTAGCCTGACTATCTACAAGGCCCTTCACAAGCTCCAGATCTCCGTCTGGGTGTCAAGCTACTCGTCGACGTCAATGTCTATGTAGAATCCATCAGCAGGGGCAGGGTTCTCCTCTGCAATAGTTATTAAGCAAACATGAGTACAAAGGTACTCAGCAAGTCTTACCACAGAACCTATCATACATGCAATATTATCAAAGGGGGTAGTGGAGTTCATAGCAGAAAGCCAGCTTTCACTCTTGGCTAACCTATACTACAACTCTCAACGGATTGCAAGATGTTATTACGAACACGAGTCCTCTACTCACCACAACAATACACTACCGAGGGTCCTCTTCCGTCATCCTACGGAAGGGCCATCCACGGCACTCACACTTATCTTGAGGCTTTTAGTAGTATCCATCAACTTGTCTATGAAATGTAAGAGTAACCAAGTAGTCCGTACCGCGAACAACGGCTATTCGAATAGATTAATAACCCTGCAGGGGTGTACCTCTTCACACACGCTCCCACCACTTATCGCCGTTTACTCGACATGTACTCGGCAACCTTCAAGCGGAAGCCCAGCGAGGGTGTCGGCCACGACCTGACTAACTACTCAAGTCTCTCGTCGAGGTTTATCGCCTATTTGGGTTCCTTCCGTGGGGAGATCCGGCCGGGGTGTCGCTCACGGCCCCAAACGATGTGTACAGGGTTCCCGAGTCACCAAACGGGCAACCGGTACACCATGCCACGTACCTGTCGCATCACAACCCACCCCGAGGGTCAGCGCTGTGCACGACCTTCAGTAAACTATAAACCCCAGAAACTAGTTGCAACTCCTGGACAGAGATCGAGGGTAATTAATAAGCCGAGAGGGTCAATTAAGGATCCCAATGTGTGGTAGTAGCTATAACTTGAACCACACATACAAATCTCGGGTCCTATGGACGATTCCAATGATACAACCCACCATGTACTCCTACATGGCCTTTCATCGATACCTTTACCAAGCGTATTCCACACTTCCTTCTCTTTATCGGTATGATCATTTCACTCTGATCCATCACCCAGATGAACCAGACCAGTCACAACTCTAAGCATAGCAGGCAACATAAGCAAATAGCATGGTGGATCACACATCACATGGCTCAATCAACTCCTACCCATGCTAGTGGGTTTCAAGTATTTACTGTGGCAATGACAGGTCATGCAAGGCAATAGGGTTCAACTACCGCAGCAAGTAGCAGTTCACACGCTGTTGCCTTAATGCAGTAAAAGAAAGCAGGAGCGAGAAGATTGGGTTTGTATCGAAATGATCAATGATTGCTTGCCTGACAGAGTGGTTGTCGGGTACTGCACTTCAGCTGGATACGCAGAAGTATCCTCGGGAGCAGGACCTAACACGGAGAATACCGGCGATACAATCATTAAACAAACAAATGCAACAATATGATGCATGCTCATGACATGGCAAGATGCATGTGTTTTGGCTAATGCAACTATAACCAGAAGGGTTTGAGCCTATTTGAATCAAAGATTCAAATTGGAATTCAAACTATTATTTAATTAAGTGCATTATCATGTTTTAATGTAAACAGCAAGGTTAACTCGCTCAAACATGCATGAAACAAGTGCCATTGGAAAGATTGGATTTTTCTGATCATTTTTCATATATAAATTATTTCCATCTGAGCTAAGGTTGATTTTATATGATTTTTAGAAGTTTTGGGTATTTTCTGAAATTCATAAATCATTTAAGATTTAAATTAAATTCCAGAAACACTTTACTGCGTCAGCATGATCTCATGCTGACGTCAGCAGGTCAACAGAAGTTGATCCAGGTCAAACATGACATGTGGGACCGACATGTCAGTGTCATAGCTAATTAGCAAAGTTATTTAGTGTTAATCTAGGAACTAATTAGCTGTCAGTGGGGTCTGGGCCCACGGGTCAGTGACTAAACTAACTAACTAATTTAATTAACATTTACTTAAATAAACTAGCTAATTAGGGGAGGGGTGGCCCACACGTCAGCGACCCAGGGGTGGTCAACCCCCCGGTCAAACGAGTCAAACTCGCCGGCGAAGTGACGCCAGCGAGGCCAAACGCGCCGGCGAGCTTCGGAAATCACCTACAGGGCATGGTTCGAGCCGCGGTTGGGCGCGTTGGAGAGCCCTTGCTGGCGCGCGTCGAGAGGTGGTAGACGCCGGGCCTGTTGTGGCCGGAGGCGACGGCGACGAGCTCGGCAGTGGCGGCCGGCGTTCGGGCGTGTGTGGAGACGCGGCTACGGTGGCCTAGGCGATGCGTGCGTGGCACCTAGCTCATCTACGTGCTGCGGCGAGCGAGATGGACGTGCGTCCGTGACCAAATGGTCACCGGAGCATCACCGGCGGCAAGCACGGCGGCGGTGGGTTTCGGTGATCAACGGAGCAGCAGCTACACGGCGCAAACGAAGCAGAGGAAGGAGGGATTCGGCGTAGGGGCTCACAGCGGTGCTAGCGAGCTTGACGGAGAGGTCGGGGACGCTCTGCAGCTCCTTAATCCACGGCGAGGAGCTCCGGCGATCCGAGGAGGGGGACGACGGCGTGAAGGCGTTGCAGGGCTCCCGGCGATCCGTGGCTCAGCGAGGAGGAAGAGGGCGTCGCGGCAAACCTTCTGGACACGGTCACGGAACGAGGGGGAGGCTCTAGGTGCGGCAACGGCGAACGGCGGCGCCGGGCGGCCTCGGTGACGAGAGGAAGAGAGCCAGGGGAAGGAGATGAGGACGAGGGGAAAAGAGAGAGGGGTCGGGGCAGCTGCGTGGCGACGCATGGAGACGTCCAGGCCGTCGGGGACGCAGGCAGGCAGGCTGGAGGTGGCCGGGCGCGCGGTGGCCACGCGCGCTGCCTACTGGCGCGAGGAGGAAGGCGACAGGAGCGGCGCTGGTGGGCTGGGCCGGCCTGCAACAGTGCTGGGCTCAGGTAAGTTCTTTCTCTCTCTTTCTTTTCTTTCCTATTTCTTTTCTGTTTCATTTCTTTTGCAACTTTGTTTAATTAATAAAAATGCCAGAACATTTTTATAACTCATAAAACTTGTCATGCCCACTGTATATAATATGAACAGTATGGAACATTATAGTTTATGATTATTTGAGCATTTAAAATATTTTATAGCATTTAAATGCGCAAATACAAATACCATATGATTTAAACCAAAGACGATAGAGGTCCTAGAAAATTGTGCACCATTTTTGGCAGAGGTTTAAGACCAAGGCAGAAATGATGAACATTTTTGAAGGGCATTTTGGGTACATTGGAAAAGATTTTATCAAACCCTAGTTGTTAGGAGAGGGGTGCTGGGGTTTCTGTCATTCCCATTTCAAGTTTCTTTGATAAGTAGACATGATGCACACTCTAGCTAGTCCTAATGCAAGTGCTAACTAGGGACGTGACACCTACATGAGGAGGACCCTTTGCGCGGGCCCCGGGCTCGTGAGTGGAACTACGCCAAGACCTCCTGGGAAGCGGCTCCCCAAGCCTACCTCCCGAGGGGCGGAGATGTCTATGCAGGTGCCCTGCCTCATGAGCCACATGATGACGTGAGCCATGAAGAACTAGGTCGGGCGGGCGTCAGCGGATGCATCCCAAGATAGTTTCCTCTTTTGTGCTAAGGAGGACAGAACAAGTGTAGGTTCCCAAGGGAGGCTCCAAATGTTTCCATTCCGCTGCAATGAGACCTGGACCACGAGCTCGGCAGGACATATGTCATTGCTGAGCCCACCGCTGCATCACGGCCAGAAGCTTTGCAGGCGAAGACCATCTTTCGCCAGGATAAGATGTACTTCTTGTCACCTTTAGAAATTGGCCGTTGTGGTATCCCTTCCCGCCAAAAAGACAAGTGAAGAGGACCAAGACCACTATAAATATAGACAACCCTCCGCCATTGATAGAGATCGATTCATCCTGACCATACGACCCCTTGCGAGGTTGCTCCCCCACTGTACTAGTTCATCCTCAACCTCCTCGTCAGAATAATCCACCAAAGGCAGGAGTAGATTTTTACACCTCAAGGTGGCCTGAACTTCGGTAAATCTCGGTGTTCTTCCCTTCTCTATGATCATCCCACTATGCGAGGTCGAGCTTTGAGTAGAGCGAGCAGAGCACCCCTAAGAAGCGAGATCCTTCATACACGCCCCAGAGTTTAAACCTTGTCGGGTCCATGGAGCCCTGATTCCGACATTTGGCGTGCCAGGTAGGGTTGTGTCGAAGCATTGTTTATTCATCAACCACTCCCCATTCTTGCGCTGCCTCATCCATGGCTAAAGCTCACCGAGGTCATGCTGAACATTGGGCTGCATGCTTCGCCCAGTCGGCGCCCCTTTCCCGTGGCAGTCTTCGCAACCCCGCTTCCCTCGCAGCTAATGCGGCCATTGTCACTGCTGCTTATCGGCGGCAGGACCCATCGGTACCAACCTTCATGCGGCGCCATGTCTGCACCGCCGTGCATTCCTTCGACCATGCCTAGGTGCCATCGTCCCACACTCATCGTGGGCTGACGAACGTACAACTTGCGCTCCTAGTGGCGCACGAGTTTTTGCACTACCGTCCTACCGATGGTGACTATGACGCTTTGCTTGGCTCGGTTGCCATGATACTCCACACCGCTTGCGAGGGCGTCGAGCCTTTTTGCCTTCTACTAGCATCACGACACCCGCCTCGGATCCGCACTTGCTCTAATTGCGTCTGCTTGTCCTTCCGGAGAGGTCCTAGTGGGCCCCGCACCGGAGAGGTTGCGAGCGTGATTCCCCTTCCGGCCCAAGAGGTGCCTCCCCGGGTATTAGTCAGGGTAGGTATCCCCCGTGGATGTTACCGCGGCGGGCCGCTAGCAGGTTGGCATGGTCCGGTGGCGGCAATGGCGGTCAACAGGATGTAGGAACCGGTGGCTAAGTTTTGAACGACGGCTAACAATGCATCAGTGTCGTCATCAACTATTTCACCACATGGGCTCGCCAGTCAGGATCATCGAGGTCTCACTAGGCTAGGGTCCCTCGTCAGCTGATGCGGTTCCCTCGGCCATGTCATTAACAACGACGACCCCCAGTCATTACCAGCCTCTCTAGAACATGTTGCGCTAACCTTGGAATGCAGGTAGATCAACGGCCAAACCGAGCGCGCCGGCATGGAGCTCTTAGGAGCCCCGAGGCCATGGGGCTTAGGATGAACCTGGAAGATTGCTGCGGGGGTTAGCCGGTGAGCTGCAACATGTGTCGGTGCTCGTTCACTGCAGCTGGGTGTGCGCGGGACCCCGTCGGTCCTCATCTACGAAGCCGCGGCACTCCTCCTGTCGAAGATCAAGGGTGGCTCCCCACGGGCCTTCGCACTCAACGAGGCGCACCAAGATGCCATGCGTGGGCCAACTTCGTGCTCGGCAAGAGAGCCAGATGCCGAGCCTTCTTAGCGCAGCAAGACACGGCCGCGCTGCCACGGCAGATGTGGCTGCCTCCAGATCCTCGAGGTCGGATACCCCGTCCTAAGGCGGGCCCTCCCTAGAGAGGGCATGTATGGGCTCTCGGCCATGCTGGAGGGCCCATCCATGGTCATCCGTGCTGGCAGGCTTGACACCGCATGCCTGGGGATGAGGGACAGGGTCCCCGTCTAGGAGGCATGGATCATCCAACATCTCCGCAAGTTCTACCCATGACACTCTCACGTAATAATGAGTGGGGCTGTACACGCCCTAGAGCTCCCAGTGCGCCACTCCATGGCCCCATGGGAGCTCCAACCCATGCCCAAGTAGAAGCCCCATGCTCTGTGCTGGCGGACGACACAGTTGAACAACAACTACGAGTAACAGCCTGGTTTTTGGCCCTTTTCTTTTTCTTTTTGATATATTTGTTTTTGCTCTGATTTTCTTTTTGGAGTGGTTCTGTGGCCTTGCAACCCGAGAGTATTCAATTCTTCTCCTCCAAGTGGCTGACCATATACATAAACTTTCCCAAGATCATGTCATTTCCATTCTAGCCCAACCCTAATTTTTTTTCTAAAGGAATATTCATTTTTCTATTAACGGGAAAATCCTGTTTTCCGTAGGTTGTGAAGCAACCTATATGTCTGTCATTCCCAAAATTCCCAAATAATTCTCAAATATTCCTTGGGTCATATATTGCTGAAATATGGCCAAAGTTTTCCTTGACCAGTTCAAAAATAATTCCCCAATATTCATTCTTCATTTCTGTCCAAAGTGGCACTTTGTGAAGGAAGTGCCATTTAACTTATGTTGGTTGCTCCCAAACATTTTGTCAATTGTTTCATCCCCAAATAATTGCCACATGCCAAAATTCAACTTAGTTTGCCTAGCCAATCTTCCTCATTGATTTTTCAATGTTTCTGTCATACAGAAACCAATGTGAAGGAAGTATTAGCTAGGAGCATCGAAATGAGTTGAAATTTTTTATGCCTCTTCAAGTGCTCATATCATTACCGTCCTCCAATTTTGCGATCCCTCCAATCATCCATGTGAGCATAGGGTCAAATCTTTGATTCTGTTAATATTTTTTGTTTGTGAAGCAAGTATAACTTATATTTCTTCGTTAATTCTGAAAAATTACCAGATCATGCTCCTACCTATAGCACTTTTCTCGACCAAATTTGGGACCATTTCATCAAGCCATTTTCTCTCCAAAATTATCCCAAGATTCTGGACAGAGGAGATGTTTGTGAAAGAATTACAATTTTGGCCTGTCCAAATGGTATGAAATTTTTGCAGCAACTCCATATGTCCTAATCATCCTGATCTACCAATTTTAAGCTCAAGTGGCTTATTTATTTGAGTTTATCATCATAATCCTTATTCTGGACAATTCTGGTCAGTTGCAAAGCAACTATGATAAATATTGGTCCATTTCTCCGAAAACTCCCCATGATTGTAGTCCTTCCTTAGTTAATCACCCCAGACAACAAGTTTGATTCCAATCAATTCTCTGTTGATCACCAGTGCACGGCCAAGTTTGCTACAGCAATCTCTCAGTGAACCCTCACATCGCTCTAGTGCTCCTCTTCATGATCTATCATCTCTCTCGTGCTCAGTGATACAGGGACTAGTCACCAGGCAACTCCTTGCAGCCCCTCTTGTCCTATTCGTGCTATTGCTCGTGGTGACTGCCGCCCTAGCATGGCTTTTCTCGTGCTTTGGCGGCATCCGGCGCATTCTGAGTAGCGGGCAGCTCGGCATCGACGGATTTCGCGCGTCCAAGCTTGGCGACCTGACTCCCCTGATCGCTCCCATCACCCTTGACCCTCAGCCCCCTCTCGAAACCTCCTCGCCAGAGCTAGACATTGCACGCCCATGGACAGGCAATGGCCATTTGGCTCTGTTCGTCGCCCGTCTTCTTCCTTCCCGTGTTTCCTGGCATCATCTACCTCCCCGTGAGCTCTCCCCTGTGCCTCCCCGTCGCCTACATCCGAGCTCGCGCGCGTGCACACACGTCTGCGGCCCCGGCCACTTGTCCGCGGTGACGCTAGCTCGGCCATCCCCTCCCCTGGCTATTTAAGGCCACCCCGAGAACCCCCGAGCTCACCAGCCTCCTCTCCTCATCCTCCTCTAACTCCGCCCAACCTCTTCTCGGAGCTCGAGTCGCCCTCCTCGCCTCTATTGAGCACCATAGCCACCGCCACGGCTCGCCTCAATTGGCTCAATGTCGAGCCCTCCTCCACTCAATCCACTACCTAATTATCACCACCAGACCCCAGAAGCTTCTCCGCCCTTTCCCTCCCTCTTCGGTGACCATGGCGCCATGTCCATCTCAACCCAAGGCCGTTGTCCGCCGCGGTGGCGCTCCTCTCAACCAAGAGCTCCCTGGGAGATATGATGCACATCCCACATGACACGTGGCGTCGCCCTGAGTAGATTACTAGCCGGGGCCTCGCTGGAGGTGCCCGGAGCCAGCCGGGCAGCGCCGGAAGCTCCTCTGTCTCGGTCCTACTCTACTCGCTGTCGGGGGAGCAATGGGAGGAAGGAGACGAGCCCGGCCACGCGGCAGCAGCTTCCCCCGACCCAACCCGCCAGCCCCTCCATCCGATGACCGCGCGTCGATGATGTGGATAAGTGAACATGGCTTTTGGTTGCTTACGCCTTCTGTGGTCGAAAATGTATTTAGTTGCGGTTTATAACCAGAATATGTTTTCTCTACAGGAAAGCGTATTTCCAGAAGGTGCTTTCTCCATTTCCAGCCACCAGCCGAAAACCTTATATTGTGAACGTTCGTCGGTTAAGAGCTGAAATGAATAAGTTTTTATTTGTTTCCCGCCTAACGAATGAGCGGCCGTACCTTTTCGCTCACAACTCCAAATGAGGTGATTCCAAAGCCCACTTCTTTGTTTCGTCAAGCCCGTTCCGATGGAATCAGTTTTACGATGTTTTAATATTCTCAAAATGACCATTTTCCCCTGGCCTTATTCATCCCCCTCCGAGAGAGAATATTTTCTGGTGATTCTTTCCGTGAGCCTCTTTTACTTCCTCCCAGTGAACCCCTCCACCCCAAGCAAGCCACACACTCCATTTTGCATGATCGCAATGAAGAGACGTGGTTTACTTATTTCAACTTGCTTAAAATATTGCATTACCTATGTATGATTTGTTAATGGCATTTCTTGGAGTTGCGTTGATCATGTTGTTGCCATGACGTTGTTTGGATTCCTAGGACTAATGCTGGCTTATGAGGATGACATGTTGCCATTGTATTTTTAGTGGCTATTATGATTATTTTCATTGTGGTATTGGACATGATGCTTTGGATTATTATTTTGGATATGATGTTATCTTGTGGATCTTAGCTGGATACCTTGTTCTTTCTATTGGTGTAGTAGTATTATCGTTCTTGGTTTCAGCATGCTCTTACTGTTTTGTTATCCTCAGAGTATTAGGTTATGGCCATGTTATGGTTTGGATTATTTCGTGGATATTGCTATAACATGTATTACAGGTGGATATATGATATCGGAGTACCAGTTATACTTTGGGGATAAATTTCGTCATTACGTTGGTCAGGTGCCACTGAAGCGGGCTTTTCCAGTGCAACAAAGTTTACCTTTATGGGAAGGTTCTAACTTGGTTTATTGTCATGCCTCTCGCCGGTGCCTCCAATGAGGGAAGGTTATGGGCGTGCGGTACCCTGGCCAGGTAAGCAGCCATAACCTTGTGTGCTCATGGTTGGTATTGAGATCTCTTGTCCCCGTTTGGGACCATTTATGTTTTGCCACGACGGTGGCCGTTAGGTGTGTTCGGTAGACACGGGTCCACACATGACTTAGCCCAGAGGGGAGTTGGTCGGAGGGGCTGGGAGAGTATCATGGCAGTAGACTGGTTTTGTAGGAATGCAGTTGGTCCAACCGAATATGAGAAAGAGGCCATGGGTTCTTTGATGTGTGTACAGTGTGCTAACCTCTGCAGAGTTTGTGCTTAATCAACCGATAGCCACATCCTCGGTCATGGAACAATTTCTTACTAGGTCACATAGTTCGATCAACACTCACATGACGGAATGACTTATAGGTGATTTATAGGCAATATTTTGAGTAGTAACAGTTTGGCAGGATGTCGATGATGATGTAGGGATGATCTTGAGGATGATCATTCAGTTTGTGATGGGGTCACGAGGTGATCAGGTGGATCACAAGGTGATCTAGATGGTATATTACTTGGCCGGATAGCCAAGAGAGAGATGATTATTGGGATTGGAGATGTTGGTGTATCAGCATTGTAGTAGTTTCATATCATGCTTAGTAGTTGCTTTCGCATCATGGTAGCTATTAATTTAATTAGCATGTTTAATGCTATGATGTTATTTTGCCTTGATGCTTTTCGTTGTCGTGAGCTTGCAAGTACGTTCAATGTACTGACCTGGTGTGTGATGCCACATTTGCAGGTGATGTCGTGATTGATTGATTGCTTGTCATGGTTCTCATTCGTGTGAGCTAGATCGTGTCCTAGCCAGAGTCCCAGCAAAGTGGAGCTCACTGCCTTCATCGTTGTCCCGCTGCTAGCATAGAGCAAGTGCAGTATCGCAGGCGTAGTATCACTTTGCTGATGTGATTCATTGTAACATCAGACCCGTGTATTTATTATCCTTTGTAGTGAGAGATGATTTGTTCTATGTCAATTAGTGCCATATTCTAGAGACTTCTCCTCGATCTCTGGGCCAAAGTACGAGGCATTCCGCTCGCTCTGAGAGGGGGTGCCACACTACGCCCACGCCCAAGTGGAAGCCCATGCTCCGCGCTGGCGGACGACACGGTCAAACATCGACTATGCCCACGCCCAAGTGAAGGCCCCATGCTCCACGGTGGTGGGAAGACTAGTATAGGAGCCGGATGTGGCTTTTTCCTGCCCTCTTTTGTAACCAAATTGGCATTTATGGAAATGAAGTTTGAAATTTTTGCTTCTTTATTCGACAGGGGATGGGATTTTTCTGCAATGTTTTCTATTCCTCGAGATTTTGAAGAGCAGCAGCAGTTGGCTGACGCCCGCCTCCTGACCACCCCACGTGTGGAGGATTGGCCGATGCATGCCTACAAGTGAGCCCGAGCACGGCTGTTCAGCCGTGGGCCTGCATCTATGCGCACCTGATTAAGGCGTTTGTGACTGAGTCCTTGTGCGACGCTCTCGAGCGAGCCAGCAGGAGCACGCTGCACGGGGTCTCTGACAAGCACTTGTCTCCCGACCTTGGCCAAGCATCGCGGCCCAGTGTAACAGTAGAAATCCACCCCTGCTCATGGGCTGCGGACACACAATAAACAAAGGGAAGGCGGCCTAAGGGAGTACAACAATTGTTTTTTAGGAGCAATGGACAGTGAAAGCGCCTCCCACTAAGGTAGTATAACATTAATTCATACATTCATAAGGGAGTCTCATCAAAGTACTTTTACATTCCAGCGGGGTCATATTCAAGATATTGACAGGCAAACAGGAAGAAGACAACACTACAAAAACACCACTTCCGTGATAATACGTGTTTGTCACAGTAGGTCACTTTTTCTGTCATGCATGTACATCCATGTACATCCAAAATTATCATCACGGAAGTGTTCACTTCCAAGACAATAAAGGGTGCGTCATGGAAGTGCTTTGGCCAAGGGTAACCAACACGTGCCATATAGTGCAACGAGTCGCCGTTAAGCTATCGAGTCTGGTTTTGGATCCGATACCCACTAACAGCGAGGACCAATGGGAATTTTCCACGTGTAAAATTCTCATTGGCCGAAGGGACCACGTGTCGGTTCCACGTTTGGACAGATTTTAATCAACCAATGGACATGAGGCGCCAATGATACATCGACACGTGGCACAGCCCAACATTGGCCCATCCAGGTAAAAACGTCGCCCCGTTTGACTCGGTCAAGGGATAACGGGCCGGCCCATCAAAAGCCTGCTAACGGCAAGCTCGCATATAGCCCATTCAAGCCCAATAACTCATGGACCATCATGGTCTTTACGATTTCGGCTCACTAGATTCATCTAGGCTGCCCAATATGATTCCAGACCGTTGTAACTTCTGGCCCATTTAAGGCCCATGACGTCTTTCAGCCCATATGAGGCCCATTGTAACTCAAGGCCTATTAATGGCCCATAGTGAAACTGGCCCATAATGAACAATGTATCGCTTCATACACATTAACGGCTGGGCCATTCCTAGCCAGTGTTATCTTTTAGCCTTTTAAGGGCCCATTTATTCTTCGGCAGATTTGCAGCCTTCGGTTGCTTACGGTCCGTTACTAGCCTTTTCCGCTTGTTTGCCAAATTCATCCCATGGTTAGAGTCGGCCCATTAAACCATTGGGCCATTTTCATAGCATCATCAAATACAACCCATTAATGACCCATTATGCCTGTCGATGGAATTAAGCCCGTTATACTCGCCGGCCTCTTAAAGGCCTGTTATAGTCGGCCCATGAACGAGCGGCTACCACTCTAGCCCGTTTATGGCCCATAATGCGGTCCGTTATTGGCCAATGTTTGGCCAATCGATCATACGGCCCGTAGAAGGCCATGGTAACAACGGGCCACATGTTGCCCATGTTTATTCTGGCCTAGTTTTCAAAAATAGGTTATTGCGTCCACTAGCAAACCGTGGAGAAAGAACTTCAGTGTCTACAAGCAAACAAGTAAACAAGACAACAAGGAAATAAATAGGCAAGCAACATACGTTAGGCTATTACGGCTATTACACATATTACAACCACTTGGCAGCAAAGTTTGGCACAAGTGTAAATAAGGGGAACAAAGAAGCATATTACATACGCTGGTTGTCAAAGTTGGCGACTAGTGCAAATAAAAGTCATAGCAAAACAAGTCCAGAACTAAAACCACTTCACAAGAGCTCAAGAAACAATATCCTGGGTATCCACCATGCTGGCAAGACGCTTAGCAAGCTTGAAGTTGCACAAGAATGTATGCATATGAATACTGCAGGGACTTCCTCAGTCCTTCGGCTTCCTGTCGCAGCACATCTTATCGATATCTTTCAAATTGAAGTTGAGACTCAAGAAGAAGAACTGATTTAGGCAGCGAGTTCGAAGAGCTTGTGCCAGCAGTAGTGGAGAGTAACTCAAACACTACATCAAGGCTTGACTTTGGTGTTGTCTCACTCTCTACAAGATAGTTTTTATCATCTTTCTTGGAGACCAACAGGGTTGTCTCACTATCTTGGTATGCATTACTTTCTCTACCATTGTATAATGGGGCGCTCTTCTCCAATATTTTGTCGGCATTCTACAAGAGGAACAAGCAGACACGCCACATGTTTACCATGTTGTATATGAAACTCATTTTTGTAAACCAGTCCAGTAGTAAGGTGGACATAATAATAGCATGAAACAAACATATATCTATGTAGTATGGTCACTGTATGGTCTATATAATTCTAGTTTATGTTGCCAAATCAGATAGAGACAGTTCTATCATATCCGTTGAAGACAAAGCAGCATAGACGTAATACAACTATGGGAAACTACACAACACTAACAACACTTGTAATGTGCATGACATGAGAACATAACTATTTATACAATTGAAACTGAAATCAACATAGAGCAAGAAGTTAGAATAGCAATGTTGTTAAAGAAATAGGTTAAAAACATACATGTTGCGCCATTGGAGTTTCAATTGGATCCTTCAAATTCAAAATTAGTTGGTATGAGTAAATACAGTGATGCAAGAGCAACGGAGTATGCACAACATCTACGGAATCTGAACTGACAACAGTTGGTCTTTTACTTTAAACATGGAGTTTGGGGTCGCTGTAGTGGTCTTCGTGCTTTGGGCACTTCACTTGCCTTACTAACCGCTCGTGTGGGGGTACTGTATGGTGGACGTGGTGCCGTGTCAGCTATAATTGGGTTACTATCGGCCGGGGTTGGGGTTAGATGGTGTGTAGGTGGTTCTCTGTCCAACGATGTAGGGGTACAATCTGCAAGAGTCTCGCTTATGTGTGGTGGGGCTAGTTCATGGGCCTTTACCACCATGGTTCTATCTGCATCGATGGGTAGCATCGTCTTTTGTGAAGAACATATTTTTATTCCTTAGATAATGTCATCACCCCCTCTAATTCAAATTGCTAATAAACAAGAAGAGAAAATGAAAGGGTACACAGATGTCGTTATTCACATATATGTTTTCTAACCAAACAGGTCAGCATGACACAATTTCGCATATATGATGGCTAACTTAACATGATAACATGACCCAGTTATAGATATATCATGGATAACTAAATAGGATGGAATGGCATTATGCAACATATGATGAGTATCTAAATAGGATGACATGACTTAACTATATGATGTCATTCTAAAATAGGTTGGGATGAAATAATTCACATACATGTTGTCTAAGTATACATGATGGCATGATATAATTCACATAATTGATTGATATACTAAGCAGCTTGGACTGGCATATATGATCTGTAAACTAAGAAAATGGCATTTGAACAGTGTGTATACGATGTCTAAACTAAGCAAAGCAGGACACCATAAGCATGATATGAAAAATATAAACACTGCAAGTTTAGAGCATACACCTCAGGTGGGACATACGACTGGTCATCTTTCTCTGAATCATCCTCTGAGAAACTACATGTAACCATCAAGACATATGCTTCAATAGGTACCATTGCCTACTCCGAGACTTGTTTTCACTCCAAATTATTTCATAACCGATTCAAGCGGCTGATGCACATGAATTGTAGTTTAATATACAAAGATTGTTTACAAACGGAATATGTAATGAAAAAAATAATGGCTTGAGATAATTCACATATATGATCCGTGGCATAGGACGGCGTTGCATAATTCACATATAAGATAACTGGCTAAAAAGATGGCATTAGATAATTCACATATCTGAAGTACAAACTAAACATGCCGCATTCACACAAAGCATGTCTAATCTAAGAAAATGGCATAGCAATGCAAGACACCATATGCATGATATGACACAGGTACACGTCGGTGCTATACAAATGGTTTTTAAGCCCCTTCTATAACGGCATTTGGGACCGTCGCCAAGTGAGTGTGGGCGATATGGGGTCCTTCCCACACAACCTAGAAACCGTCGGGGATATGGAGCAACGATCCAGAGGCCTTCAAAAATGTAATCGTGTGCGATGCAGCACATGTGGTATCGGTGAATAAATGTTTCTAATGACGCAGTGAAACCAAACAGTGTGTCATAAGGAACCGTTTGGGAAACAGCATGTAAGGCACACGGGTTCACATATGAACTGTGTGCGAATTGTGCCCCATCGCACATGATTTTTCTACGTAACCTGTCTGCCATGCAAGACTCGATCGCACACGTTTCCCAACAATTACCGTCTGCGATAATGTTCAATCACAAATAGTTCAGGAGCCCCTTCGCACACATACAAGTGTTGTAGACCGTTTGTGATTTCATGTGTATCCTTTCCAGGGCGCGTGTCGACACGAGGAGGAGCGGCGACGGACAAGACGGGCGTCTCCCCTCGACCCCGATAAAGCAAGGACACCTAAGCAGGGCGCATTAAATGCACGTTGTCTTGTAATGCGAAGGATAACCTCCCGTCACTGTACCCTTTCCACCTCCTATGTGCCACTGTGGCAACCCCTTTTCCCTATAAAAGAAGGCCCGAGGTGACCAGGAGGGGGATTCGGAACCCCTCACGACTCTTTTGGAGCTCCTCGTTAGCTGAAGAACACCAACATATAATCCACCAAAGCAGGAGTAGGGTTTTACGCATCTTTGCGGCCCGAACCTGGGTAAAGGAACCGTGTCCTGATCGTTAGATCCGCTCTTGTCTCAACCCCGCGCCCCGCAACCGTAGTAGGGATTCTTGTGATCCCATAGGTCTCGATCCAAATACACCTACAACTTTGGCGCGCCAGGTAGGGGGGCGCAGTTGTGAGAATCGACTTTAGCGGTTGGTTCGACGTTTCTGCATCATCATGGCGCCCAAGAAGAAGACAACGGTGGCGGTTGGCCAGTCGGAAGCCGGATAGCCCGTCCCGACGCGGGCAAGCAATGGACCAGTCACGGAAAGGACTCGGGGCGCTGCTCGTGAACACCAACGCCATCCCGACAGCCGGAGTTTGGGAGGTGGCGATGCTTGTGCGCCTGGTAACAGGCTGCACATCGCCAGTTCCAGAGATGGAACCCGGCCCTCCGCGGATGGCGCGGGGCCCTCCAAGGCCGCGGCTACACCACCCGAGGGCGACGCGAGGCCCTTCAGAACTCCCACGCTGGCGCCAACATCGCGCTCTTCTCAAGCAGCGCGCGACGAACGGCATCGTCATCCCGAAGACCCCGGACGTCGCCATGGGAAGAGCCCTGAGCGCCGCTCCCGGGACGTAGAAGGCCTGCCCGCTCACCGAAGCGCTGGTGGAGACCATAGGCGACCGTAGGATCGTGATGGAGCTCCCCCTGACGCGGTCAGGGGTCGAAGCGCGTCATGATCTGTGCAGGTTTCGCTACCGCCGACACCAGCCGAAGCTTTGGCGCGCGCGCAGTTGCTCCTCGACTTTCCTCCCGTTACAGGGAAACTCAACGAAGCGAGAGCCACCATCCGAAGCCTTGTTGCAGTCGCCAACAGGGACGACCTAAATCCAGCAGAGCTCCCAGGGAGGCGCTCCGTTGGGATCCCTCGCACCATGGGCGGGAGAGCTGGCAGCGCCGTGGCTACGGCGCATTCGCCTCCCCCTCGCCCAGTACCGCGTGCGTCGACCCGTCGGGACGTCGTGGGCGACGCCATCTCCATAGCATAGTCCGACCCGCGGACCCGCGGCGACCAGCGTCAAGTTCTTCAGGAGCGAGCCCACAAAGACGCTCGAACTACCATCGAGCGCCGGCGCGGAACGCGCCACCAGTCAGACAGGCGAGCAGGGCCTGCTGCGGACCGCCCAGCACCGGAAAGCCCTGGAGGTCTACCGTACGAGGTGGGCTGTCCGGCTTTCACCCGTGAGCTGCGGCAGTTCCAGTGGCCCTCTCACCGCACCTTCAAACCTGACGTTGGCGAGAAGTACAACGGCAAGACCCACTCATCGGAGTTCCTCAACATCTACACCATCGCAATGCAAGCTGCTGGGGCCCGCGACGATAAGGTGCTTGCGAATTACTTTCCGTTAGCACTTAAACCTAACGCCATGTCGTGGTTGATGCACTTGCCAGTAGACTCTATTTCCTCCTGGTCCGACTTGTGCCATGAGTTTGTTGGCGCCTTTACCGGAGGCCATCAAGCCCATGGCCAAGCGAGTGACCTGCATGTCATACCCTAGAAGGAAGGCGAGACTCTGCGCAAGTACATCCAGAGATTCAGCCGGGTACAGTACAATATCCCCGATGTTCACCCTGCCGCCATCATCAGCGCGTTTCACCAGAACGTGCGCAACCGCAAGATGCGCGAAGAGCTGGCGATGACCAAGGTGAAGGACGTGGCAGAACTTTATGTTCTTGCCGACAGATGTGCCCGGGCCTAAGAGGGAAGGAAGTACCCCGGCGAAATCGCCGGCGCGGAAACCGACTCCTCGGACGAAGGTACCGCTGTTCCAGCAAAGAAGAGTCGGAACCGTAACAGGAAGCGCAAGGGCAAGGCCGTGCTTGCCGTCGAGGGATTTGATGACACCTGCTCTGCCAAGAAAACAAGGGCGGGTGACCCTGGCAAGGAAATTGCCGGATGCGTCACCTGCTGGGCCTTGGCGGCCGCTGAGAAGCCAGGGAACTTCGGCAAACGGTACTGTAAGATCCATCGCACCAAGGGCCATGATCTCCAGGACTGCCACCAGGTTGAGCTCCTTGCTGAAAAGCAAAGAGCTGAATATGAGAGGCGGGACAAGGAGAAGGGCCAAGACAGCGCTGAGGGATCCAGCAAGAAGCGTGACGGCCAACTAGGCCGTCGCGGCAAGGAGAAACAGCAAGAAAGGCCGGCCCGGGGCCGCGATAGAAGACCTGAAGACGACAATCACGAAGCGGACGAAGAGTCCGGCGGCCAAGAGTTTCATAAGGCCACAGATGCCATGTGCGTCGATGGTGGCGCCTCGCTCCATGCTTCTCACCGCGAGCTTAAACAGTGGGCGCGAGAGATTATTGCGGCAGAGCCGTCACCCAGCGCCCAAAAGCCTGCTGAAATGGTCTAGCACACCTATCATCTTTGACGCCGTGGATCACCCTGATCACATTACTGCGGTCGGGTGCTTGCCATTGTTGGTTTCAGCAACAATACGCAACCTCAAGGTGACGAAGATTCTAGTCGATGGCAGGGCCGGCCTAAACCTACTCTCGCCCACCATGATCGAGAAGCTACAAGTTCCTGATGGAGACCTCGAGGAGACGGGCACGTTTCAAGGGGTCAGCCCAGGAAGGAGCCAACCAAAGGGGAAAGTCACACTGCCTGTGACATTTGGAAGTAATCTGAACTATAGGATGGAGAGGATCGTGTTTGATGTCGCCAGGATCCCCCTGCCTTACAACGGGATCCTTGGCCGCCCAGCGCTGGCAAAGTTCATGGTGGCATCACACTATGCCTACAACACCCTGAAGATACCAGAGCCCGTTGATGAAGGCCTATGTCGATGAAGTGTGAAAGTTGGAAGAGCGCTTTGACGGTATACAGGCGGAGCACGTTCCCCGAGCGGAGAACGACATCGCCGATTACCTGTCGAAGCGCGCTGCTCTCAAGTTACCTGTGGAACCAGGTACCTTTGTGCTCCAACTTTCTCAGCCATCCGTTGATCCATCAACAGAGCAGAACAAGAGGAGGAAGTCAGGGCCCAGCAAGTACTTTCCCGCCGAGCTCCACGGAGCCGCCGGCAAGGATGTTGCCGGGGACACTGAGCCCGCCTCCGAAGGGCTGACTCCGGCGGAGCGTCAAGCTTTTGCCGTCGAGATGGCCACTCCCTTGGCGGAGGAAATGCTTTTAGTCCTCGCCGTCGAGCCCCAGTCTCCAGCGTGGGCGCAGCATACCGTCCGATTCCTTCAGACTGGGGTACTTCCTGAGGAGCAGGAAGAAGCAGAGAAAGTAGCCCGTCGGTCTGCCATGTATCAGTTCGTCGATGACGTCCTGTACAGGAGAAGACCAAATGGTGTGGAATTGAAGTGCGTCCCTCGAGAGGAAGGACTGGAGCTGTTGGCGGAAATACATGGGGGTATATTTGGATCCCACATAGGGTCAAGAGCCCTTGCCGGTAAGGCATTCCGGCAAGGCTTCTTCTAGCCCACTGCCCTCCAGGATGCGGCGGCGCTGGTCACCAGGTGTGAAGCGTGCCAATTCCATTCGAAGAAACTTCATCAACCAGCTCAAGCCCTTCAAACCATTCATCTCTCCTGGCCCTTTTCGGTCTGGGGGCTCGACAAACTGGGCCCTTTCCCCCGCGCCGTCGGGGGCTTTTAGTACTTGTACGTTGCAATCGACAAGTTCACAAAGTGGCCAGAAGTGGAAGCAGTGAGGAAGGTCACAGCTCAGTGAGCCGTCAAGTTCTTCAAGGGGCTAGTGTGCCGTTTTGGTGTACCCAACAAGATTATCACCGACAACGGCACGCAGTTTACAAGCCGCACCTTCATGCAATATACCCAAGACCTCGGCAGCAAAGTTTGTTTCACTTTCATTGCTCACTCCCAAAGCAATGGTCAAGCTGAGAGGGCAAATGCTGAAGTGCTGCGAGGATTAAGGACAAAGACCTTTGACAGGCTGCACAAGAGCGGGAGGCGCTGGATTGATGAATTGCCGGCGGTTCTTTGGTCGACCAGGACGACGCCAAATCGAGCCACCGGCCAGACGTCCTTTGCCATGATATACGGGGCAGAAGCAGTTCTCCCCACGGAACTCATATACGGGTCGCCTCGAGTGCTCTCTTATGATGAGCTTGAGCAAGAGCAATCGCGGCAAGATGACGCGATGCTCCTTGAGGAAGATCGTCTTCGGGCGGCTGTGAGAGCAGCGCGCTACCAGCAAGCCTTGTGTCGCTACCATAGCCGCAAGGTTCATGCCCGAAGCTTTGTGGAAGGTGACCTTGTTCTCCGGTGCGTTCAATCGGCCAGGAATACGAACAAGTTGACACCAAAGTGGGAGGGCCCTTATCGGGTAATACGAGTCACCAGGCCCGGCGCAGTACGCCTGGAGACCGAGGATGCCGTTCCGGTGAGTAACTCCTGGAACATCGAGCATCTTCGCAAGTTTTACCCATAAGGCGCGTCTTGCCGAGCCTCCCGGCAAGCCACCCTTTTGTACGAGCTTTGCCGGCAAGGCATGTAACCCTTTGTACAAAGCCAGGCGTAGACCCTGAGCATAAATACATGAAGCGCTGGCGCCCTGAGTTTTAGCATGCATGCTGAGTCGAGTCTCGTCCTTGGTTAGGGTTGATAGTGCTTAGCAGTGGATAACCCCTAGCTTAGAGGTCGAGTCTTTGTCTTTCCTCCGTCTTCCTTGGTTTACAGGACGCACAGGCATCCTTGCCGAGGCCGCTTTGAGGGAGGAGAGAAGAACAAATCAGTACTTGGGACCCGGCAAGCCAACATTGCCGGGGGCTACAAGAGAAAGAATTCGCCCGCGACAGACCAGGGTTGCCGGGGGCTGCAATCTCAGATAAGTCCTTTTCCCCTTGTCATGCATTCTGCTATGGATTGAGGTATGTGAAACCTCGTTCTTTTCCTTGAGCTACCGTGCTCCCATAACTCTAGGTCCTAAGGCTCGTCCCTGGGACCAAGTTTGGTCGCAGTCGCGGCAGCAAAAGGATAAGACGAGGATCCTAGGCCCGCTTCATCCCTGCCTCCGCCAAGAGCGTGAGAAAGGTTGAGCGAAGTGGGGAAACGGCAGGGCTTGTTGCCGGGCGAGAAAATGTTCATCTTAAGGATATGAGGGATTTATTCCCTGTAGTGGGTTTTTACCTACGAACAAAAGGACCCGACAGACATTCCTTTTTCATTAAAAACATTCCATTCAGGTACAGTCCATAGGGAATGAAAAACATGAATAAGGGGGATTACAAGTTTTAAACTTTACAGATGCCCGAAGGCTTACAGACTAAAAAGAGATAAGAACCCCGTAATGCCTTTCTTGTCCCTCTCCTCAGGAGGTAGGTCAAGGACGCGAGAAGGGCAAAAGGGGCGCCTAGGCGAGCTACGGGTGACAAAAGACACCGAGAAGGCATCTCGGCGGCCTCCCCAGGGCTGGACGGTGATGACGGCGCCGGAGGCTAAGCTCGAAGACGAGGCGACAGGATGTCAGTAGGAGATGAAGGCGTCGGTGCCCGCGTACTCCGACATGACGACCTTGCCGCCCACCTTCTTCCTCTTCCTCTTCCGCTGCCTCCCTACGCCAGCCACCAAGGAGACGACCCCGAGAAGTTAAAGGACCGGCGACGCGGATGATGGGGTCGCCGATGCCACCAGGAGCGGCGCCCGACACCTAGTCGGACCCGTCATCCTGCCGTCCCCCGCCCTCGTCGTTGCTGTCCCTGTCCTCCTCGTCACCCTCGTTCGAGGAGGAGTCTTCGTCGTCGGAGGAGCTCTCCATGCAGCACCTCGCGCGAGTTCCGAGGTGCCCGAAGACCTTGACGGAGAGGTGGCCATCTCCCATCAGCTTGAAGTGGAGGGTGAGCCCGTCCGTCAGGCTGTGGATGCGGGCGAACCTCTTCCATCCTCGACGAAGATACATCACATGAGTGGCGGGGAAGTCGACGACGGCTCGCGTGCCACTGATCCCACAACCCCTCATGTGCAACCGCAGCGACTCCGGCGGGTTCGCCTCCATCTCCCGCGCAAACGGGGTCGGGAGACGAAGGCGACAGCGCGGCGACCCCCGCATCCTAATGAAGAATTCGCAGGGGTCATCTCCAACATGACCTTCCACCGGAGGAGGAGCTGCTGGCGGGGGCGAGGCCGGCGAGCCGCCCCGTCTTCCTCTTCCCCGAGCACCCGGGCCTCGCCCACGGCCTCGCCTCCTCCCTGTTCCCCTCGTAGCTGGTTCAGCCACTGCGGGTGCAGGAGAAGGGGGGACGCGCTGTCGAGCGGTGACCCTCGCCCCCACCGTTGAGGAGTCGGGGTTTTCCTTCTTCATGGCGGATAGAAGAAAGGAGCAGAAGCTGGAGGAGAAACAAGATGGAGGAGTGCGGAGCGCCGTTCCCTCCCTCCGCCCCTTATAAAGGGGCGGGGCTGGAGCTCGATCGCCCCGCTCGACCAATCAAGACGCAGAAGGCGAGAGGAGCTGGGACCGACCCGCCGCCCCAACCAACGACAGCTCGGTTTCCCGCCTCCACCGCTCGCCACCTCGAACGCATGGGCGGAACGTGGCGGACGCACAAGACCAAAGGGACGGGTGAGGCGACCTCTCCCCACCCCGTGATTTTGGGGAGTGGACGCCTAGCAGACCGGGCCTCGGCCCCGTCCAGTCAGCGGGCCACGCCCCCACACCTCCCCCGGTTTATGGGGAAGGCGCGGGCCGCCTCCTTTTCGCATTTACTATGACGTGACGCATGCATGCGGAAACTGCCCCACGCATGCCGCCCACGTCACGCACGCCCCACCACCCCACACCGCGCGCGCGGGCCTTGGGAGGCACAGCGCGCAAAAATTGTACAACGGTGAGAACCACCCCGCCTACCCGCACAACGTTCTGGGACTGGGCCCACAACGTGTCGCGCTTATGTGTGGCCTAGGCCCGGGGGCTCCTGTCGGTGTACAAAAAGAGGGGTACACTTTTTGTACCCCTATGACTGTGCACGGGCAGTCTGAGCCACGGTGCCATCACACCAAGCACGGCGAGGGAGGCAAGCCGGGGCAAGACTGAAGCTTGATGGAGACTGGAGCGACGCCAAGAACAAGACCACGAAGAGCAAAGGGATGAAGAGGCTTCCCCCGGCAGGATCCTTGCGGGGGCTGTCTCTGGCAGCCCCGGCAAGACCCTTGCCGCGGCAGCTCGCCCCGCGCCTACGGGGCGAATCACCCTTGAGTCCACCGCCCCCATGGGGCGAGGATTCAGGAGATATCCACGTGGTGGCATGCAGATCTTTGTGAAGACCTTCCGGATCAGATGCAAGATAAGAGGACGACGACCCTTGGCGGGATTCCAGCCAGGGAGGTCCACAAGGCCCCCGGCAAGCACCTTGCCGGGGATGGCGGCAGGCACCGCGGCAAGACCCTTGCCGGGGCCCCGGCAAGGTCCTTGCCGAGGACACCCGCAGGGCCACCATCAGACCCGCACCAACTGGGTTTCCACTGACCCACGCATGCTGCCGACCCGACCAGCTGGACAAGCTCCTGCGTGGCAACCCACAGATCTTCATCGAGACCCGCCGTTGCGCCACCTCAGCTGCCTGTCTGCCTACATGGCACCTCAGGCACAGCTGGCCAGGGCGCGTGTCAACACGAAGAGGAGCGACGACGGACAAGACGGGCGTCTCCCCTCGTGCCCGATAAAGCAAGGACACCTAAGCAGGGCGCATTAAATGCACCTTGTCCTATAATGCGAGGGATAACCTCATGTCACTTTACCCTTTCCACCTCCTGTGTGCCACTGTGGCAACCCCTTTTCCCTATAAAAGGAGGCCCGAGGCGACCAGGAGGGGGATTCGGCTTTTCGGAACCCCTCACGACTCTTTTGGAGCTCCTCGTTAGCTGAAGAACACCAACATAAAATCCACCAAAGCAGGAGTAGGGTTTTACGCATCTTTGCGGCCCGAACCTGGGTAAAGGAACCGTGTCCTGATTGTTAGATCCGCTCTTCTCTCAACCCCGCGCCCCGCAACCGTAGTAGGGATTCTTGTGATCCTATAGGCGTGGATCCAAATACACCGATAACGGTGATGCTGTACACAGTCATCATGTAGAAGATGCCGGACATGATGATGAGGAAGATCAAGATGAAGGGCATGGTCATGATCTAGATGAAGATGCCGGAGCAGACGACGATGGAGGATGGGTGCAGGACCCTCATATTCAAGAGCTGCTTCTCAAGCAGACGAATAACGCAAGAGCTGGCGCCCGAGAGAAAGCCAAGCTGTATCAACTGGAGATAGACGCGGTTACTCCATTGTATGAAGGATGCAGGCCCGAGGATACCCGCCTGAAAGTAACGCTCATGGCTCTGGAGATGAAGGTAAAACACAAAATGACCGACGCATGCTTCGACGAGAACATGTCATTCTGGCACGAACGTCTTCCCAAGGCGAACAAGTGCCCGACCAGTTTCGAGGAGGCAAAGAAAATCGTGTGTCCTATGGATTTACCGCATGTGAAATACCATGTGTGCATGAACAATTGCATCATTTATCGGGACGAGCACGCGGAGTCTATGATATGTTCGGTGTGTGGCGTCACTTGATAAAAGAAGCAGAAGAAAGCTCCTCGAAAAGTGGTGTGGTACTTTCTGACCACTCCTCGTCTGCAGCGGTATTTCGCGGACCCTAAGGTAGGAAAGCTCCTGCGTTGGCACGTGGATAGGGAGGAGAAGAAGCGAGAAGATGACAGAAATGAACCGGAGATAAATAAAAAAGACAAGATGCTGAGTGACCCTAAGGATGCGAGCGAGTGGCAAGCGTTGAACTTCGAAGACCTATAATTTGGGAATGATCCAAGGAACATCATGCTGGGCGTGAGCACCGATGGAGTCAATCCGTTTGGCAGCCAGAGAAGCACACATAGCACCTGGCCTGTGTTTGTGTGGATGTACAACCTTCCCCCCGGTTGTGCATGAAGAGGAAGTACATTCACATGAGTATGCTAATTGAAGGGCCGAAACAACCAGGGAACGACATCTATCTGTATTTGGGGATGCTGAAAGAGGAGCTAGACACGCTGTGGAAAACGCCAGCCAATACGTGGGATGCCGCAGAGAAAGAATATTTCCCTATGAGAGCCGCACTGCTCACGATGGTGCACGACTATCTCGGTTATGGATATCTCGCAGGGCAGGTGGTCCACGGATTTTCTGGATGCGTCAGGTGCATGGATGACACAACGTATCGCCAGGTAGATAGAGATCCCAGGTCTTCGAAAACCATGTTCATGGCACATCGAAGGTGGCTTCGCGACGATGACCCGTGGAGGAAATGAAAGGATCTGTTCGATGGTGAAACCGAACCCCGAAGACGCCCGCGTACAAGGAGCGGCAAGGAAATAGACGAGCTGTTGAAAAAGTGGAAAGTTTGCCCAGTGCCGGGAAAGAAGCAAAAGGCATCAGAGCCGGGAAAGAAGCGAAAGGCGCTAGAGCCGCTGCTGAAGTTATGGAAAACAAGGTCTTTTTTCTGGGTGTTGCCGTACTGGAAGATCTATCGTCTGCCTCACAACCTTGATGTCATGCATATCACGAAGAACATGTGAGAGAGTCTGCTTGGTACCCTGCTCAACATGCCAGAGAGGACCAAAGATGGGCCGAAAGCAAGGGCAGACTTGAAATCAATGGACATCAGGCAGGAGCTTCATGCTAATGATGATGAAGATGATGATGATGATGATGATGATGATGATGATGATGATGATGATGAGGCGAAGCAGGACACGGAAAGTCGTCGCAAAGGCAAAAAGGCCAAGAACAGTGCAAATGACTACCCTCCCGCGTGCTTCACTCTAAGTCAGGAGGAGACCGAGCAGTTTTTCACCTGACTCGTAGGAGTAAAACTTCCTTACGGTTACGCGGGGAAGATAATCAGATACCTAGACCCAGCAAAGCAGAAGTTCAGCGGGATGAAGTCTCACGACTGTCACGTACTGATGACGCAGATACTTCCAGTTGCAATCCGTGGGATCATGGACGCGCACGTCCGTGAAAAGCTATTTGGCCTATGCAACTTTTTGGACGTCATCTCTCAGAAATTGGTTGGCGTGAGGCAACTCAGAAGGCTACAGGAAGAGATCGTGGTGATACTATGCGAGCTTGAGATGTACTTCCCGCCCGCATTCTTCGACGTAATGGTGCATCTGCTGGTCCATATCGTGGAGGATATCATCCAACTCGGGCCGATGTTCCTGCACAGCATGATGCCGTTCGAAAGGATGAATGGTGTCATCAAAGGATAAGTTCGCAACATGTCACGTCCAGAGGGAAGCATAGCCAGGGGATTTCTGACCGAAGAGTGCATCTCCTACTGCACGAATTATCTAGGCATCGAGAACCCCGTTGGTCTGCCCGTCAACAGGCACCTCGGCAGGCTCGCTGGATAGGGTCACCGCGAGGGTCGCCGCGAAATGCATGTCGACTTAGAGGGTCGACTCGCCGACTTTGAAAGAGCAAACCTAGTCGTGCTACAACACATAGACGTGGTCGATCCTTGGGTGGTAGTGCACAAAACCTTTATTGAGAAGACGTACAATGACCAAGGCCAACAGAGGACCGACGGAGATATAATCAAAGAGCACAACTCATGTTTCACGCGTTGGTTCAAGCATAAGCTTATGTCGTACCCTTTACATTAGGATTCTTCCGCGGAAGAACAACACATATTCGCCTTGTCACAGGGCGTCGAGCACAACCTGTTGACCTACGAGTCGTACGATATCAACGGCTACACATTCTACACCGAGGACAAGGACATGAACAACGATGGTTATCAGAACTCCGGGTAACGATGGAATCCTACACAGGTAACGACAAGGACATATACTATGGAAGGATCAAGGAGATCTGGGAGCTGAGCTACGCTGGAGAGAAGGTCTTGATGTTCCATGTCAGATGGGCCAAGAGCGTCCTAAAAGAGGACCGGTATTTCACCACCATGGTTATACCCGAAGCCAAATCCAAGACCGCGGGCGCAAACTTCACCGCAAAAAATGAGCCATTGGTACTGGCTTCCCAAGTGGACCAATGCTTCTTCATTACCGACCCGTCAAAGCCCAGTCGTGTTGTCGTGAGGAGAGGCAAAAGGAAGATCATTGGAATGGATGGAGTCGCCAATGAGCAAGACTTCGACAAGTACGGCGACCCGAAGATGGAACATGACGACAACGATGAAGTAGCAGCATACACCACAAGAAGAAGCAGGACCACCCTACCTAAAGGATATTCGTTCCATAGAAGAACTCCATTTGCGGAAAAGAAGGGCAAGAAGATTGTGAACAGATAGCTAGCTAGTTAAGATCGATTGTATTTAAATTGTAGTCTTCATTTCTCAATTGTATTTCATGGGCACTTTTTGAACTATCATGAATATTTTTAAATTTCATGGGCACTTTTTGAATTCATGAAAAAATATTGAATATTTATGAGGACACTCGATCTCGATCCCCCTCCATCTCGATCGCTATCCCCCGTCGCCAGATCCCCCTTGCCAGATCCCCCTCGCCGCCGAGCACCCCCTGCACCCTCCCCCGCTCCACCACCGCCGACGACCCCCGCACCCTCCCCCGCTCCATCGTCACAAATGAATGCAACTAAAAATCCAAAAAAAAAAATTTTGATTATATTTTCAAAAAACATTTTTGATTATATTTTGAAATAACCAATTTGATGGTATTTTCAAATAACAAATTTGATGATATTTTTTTATATTCATAAATATTTTGAAATAAAAAATCTGATGATATTTTTTTAAAAAATATTACTGTTTCATATTCATATTCATTTTCTAAAAAACTGTTAGATGCAACAAAAAAAATAATAATAATAAATAATTACTTATGGCGCACCGCTGGCTGGTGCACTATTGCTATCTAAAAAAAGATTACTTATGGCGTACCGTCCCACTGGTGCGCCATTGCTATAAAAAAACATTCTAATGGCGCACCCCCTGGGGTGCGCCATTAGTATTCTTCCCTCCCATAGATAGTCCTCCCTCGTCCCTCCCTCCTCCCTTCCTCTCGCCAGATTCACTTCGATATCGATCTCGCCACCGCCGCTCCCTCCCTCGTCCCTCCCTCCACAGCGCCGCCACCACCGCTGCCCCAACCCACTGCGTCGCAGTCGCCCACGCGCCCCCGTCGCCTCCCTCTCCCCATCC
>LR738709.1:202044018-202084792 GCA_902687465.1 Secale cereale
CCGAGCGCCACCTCCTCCCCGAGGCCACCACCGGAGTCCTCCGCCGCCTCTGACAAGACCCTCACTTGGCAAGGAAGGAGGAAGATGCCGCCGCCCCATCAAGGAATGAGGAAGAGGCCTCCCCCCAAGCTCTACCTCATCGGTGGCGGCGATCGCTTCTTCCTCAGCGGCGGTGATCGCTTCCTCATCCTCGTCCTCGTCGCCGACGTAATACCCCAAGCCCTACCTCGTCCTGTACTCCTCCATCTCCCTTTCTTTCCCCTCCATCTTGTTTTTTTCTGGTTAATTTCGTTCACCTGTGGATGTTGCATCAGATCCACCTACATCTGTAAGATATTAAGCATACTTTACCTTGATATGGAACTAAATTTGGTTGATATAATTATGGAAAACATTGATTCTGCTTATTGTCAAAGGAAAAACAGTCCAGACTGAAACTATCCCTGCTTAATTTAGATATCCAACATTGTAGATAAAGGAGAGAGGGTAACACTGATTTGCCATGCATGTATCAATGTGCTAGCAAGGAGAATCATATTTCCCTTACCTTCCATTTCTTTGGCTAATTCAGTTTAACAACTAGGTTGCTGAAGTTTCATATAAATCTTTGGGCTTACAGAGCTACACACCACAATCACCTGTTTCTCAGCAACCTGTATCTACCACGTATAACTTCTCCGTCGAACTGAAATTCAGTGCCTGCATCGTCCTGATCACATTATCCATCTTTTATAACATGGGTTGACTGGAAGCAGATGCACATCACTTTCTTCTTTCTCTTTTTTTCTTCTAAAAAATGATTACTATCAATTACTTATCGTGGCCATGAGTAGGAAGCATGTGGTAATGTAGTACCGCTTTTATTTTCTCTTATACAATGTTGGTGCTTGTCTTTATGAAGCTTCGGTACCAGACAATATGGCTGTCACAGTTTTATATAAAGCTTATAGCCTTATAGGATGTTAGTTTATCTCATCACTTCCATTGTAAAATGGAACATTACTCTATAGCAAGTTTAATCAGAACATAAATTGATGGTTCATTTCACAGTCTACAAAACCCAAAACACTTCTCTTTCTTTACAAAATCAAATTAGTTTGCAAATAAGAAAAATAATATTGGCCTTAACTAGCTTGGTTCACTGATATAGATCCTAGTTTGGAATTTCATTAGTTAAAAAGCTTATTAGATACTAAGTTGAAGGCCCAGTTTGCATTAGTTATCATTCACATCGCCATTTTGTGTACCTTGCAGTCAAATGTGTGCAGGGCTTCTATTACTCTAGTACCCCCTCCATTGGAAAAGAATATTTTGTGTTTTAGTTCAGAACGGAGGGAGTAGTATATATGGTATTTTTGGTTTGTCCTACTGCAATTTTGCTCTGCTGTGAATGTAATTCAAACTGATATATGCTTTTGTGTTTCGATCTGATATATGCTTTTGCAAGCTATACACAGCTATTTGAAATGATATGCTCAAGCCTATGCAAACTGGAATTTGAATAGTCTAAAGTGGAGTTGGAAGCCCGATGCACTCCATCCAGATTTTTGCTGGGTTTTGTCTCCGACCATCGTGTCGTGATGATTTTGCAGGTACCCCGAGAGGCCCTTGAGTTTGCTGGAATGTCGATTAACTTCTGTTCCGGCAAATTCGGGTACTCCATATGTCCTATTTTCAGCAAAGGTCATGCTGAAATTTTCCGTGAATTTTAGCATGACTATGCTAAAAATAGGACATATAGGGTACTTGTGACTAATGCATGGGCCGAGGTATCTTAGTACTTAATTAAGTAGGATCAACTGCCCCTTTATTCTTGCTGCATTAAACCATAGGCGGCAATAGAGCCAAGTGATTAGGCCCAACTTAGAATTCTTCTTCCCAGCTTAGCTTTTTGGATGCCTCGGTGTCGACAAACCATAAATTATAAAACATTGGCTTTTAGGGTGCCTCGGTGTCGATAAAAACCTAAATGATGAAAGCTTAGGCTTTTAGGGTGCCTCGGCGTCGAAAAACCCTAAATGATAAAAGCTTAGCTTTTAGGATGCCTCGGTGTCGACAAACCCTAAATGATGAGACCATGATCTTGTTCCTTGATAATAACCAACTTTTTGACCAAACTTTTTTCCTATTTAGAGAGAAGCATGGCCCACAAGATGAGGCTGGCGGTTCAGGCGGCAAGGCATTCTGGGAGCTGTCCCAGGAGATGGAGGAACAACCTCACTGCTATGAGGACGCCGCGAAAGACACCGATCCTGACACCACTGATGGTGCCGCCGAGGATGACACCACTGATGGTGCCGTCAGGGATGACACCACTGATGGTGCCGCCGAGGATGCCGCCACTGATGATGGCAGCGCATGCACAGATGGCAGCCAACCGAAGAGGCAACGGAAGGACCGGCGCCCGACCGTGCTCCGCACCGTCAAGGAGGAATTTATTGAAGTGAACTCCGACGGGCATACAACGGCGCCCAAAGAAATAGTCAAGGGGTACTCGGTTCAGCTCGGGTGCATTCTCCGGAGCACCGTCTCGATCACAACCGAGAACCTAAGGCATAAGGACCGAGGGAATTTGCGCAACCTCCTCTTCACGAAGCTGCACGAACGATACAAGGTCCCCGCTGAATTTGAAAACACACACCTCACAGGGAATAAAGTGAACAATGCCGCCCTCACGAGGATGAGCACGACCCTCTCTACTTGGAGAAGCTCGGTGAAGAGAATGATTGACAAAGGTTTTAGTTCTGAGAAGATCAAGGCGAAAAATCCTTCAATCAGCGAAGATAACTACAAGGAGTTCAAGATCAAGTGCGAGAGCAGCGCAACCTCCCAATCAAGTCAGTGGGGGAAAGAAATGCGGGAGTTGAACTTTGGGGAACACACACTCGGTCCCGACAGTTATAGAGTGGCGGAGCCTATATGGGACAAGGAGGACGTGGAGCGTGCCGAGCAAGGCCTAAAGCCCCTCTTCGATAAATACGGTGACAAGCAGACCAGGAACTTAGTCAGGGCCCGGTACAAGGAGGACCCGGTAACAAAGGAGCTCACCATGAATCCGAAGACCAGGGCCCTTGAGGTTGTTCTGGTAAGGAATACACCCCCGCGTAATTAGCTCCATATGGTTGCATTCTAATTAATGAAGCCAAATTTCTAAATGGTTCACATTCCTTCCGCAGGAGACTGAAAGCAGTAGCGCGGGTTCGACTCAGAGCACCCCTTGGGACACCACTCTAAATAGGGCGTTGAATGTAATGAAAAAAAGGATAAGCTAAGTAAGCCGTCGTCAGCTGGTCGTGTGGCCGGCAAAGGCTTGTCCACAAAATGGTCGTTATACTATAACGTTGGTGGGCGAAAAAGACCAGCTCGGAAAGCCAGTCGCGCGAGGTTCAAGAACTCAAGGCCCAAGTGGGGTGGATTCCAGAGATTGTCCAAGAGCAAGTGCAACAACAACTGGGATCGACGCTCAGCGGCATTATGCCTACCTTGATTCATGGGCTAACGACGTGGATTGCGGGCGGCCAACTGGGGCCGCCCCCAAATCCCAGCTTCACGGCCAGCAACTCGCAGAACGCGCAGGCGGGCCCATTGGTGTCTCCTGTGGAGGCGGCATTGGTGTCTCCGACGCCGGCACCAGCATTGGAGCTTAATGCACCCGGGTGTACGCCAGCCTGCACTTCGGTAGCAAGCGGCCCCTCCGTCAATTCCACGCCCGCCGTTGGCGGTGCCTCGACATTAGCTGAGCTGGACGCCATCATCACGGTTACTAATTAAGCCTCTCGGCCGAGGACTTCATCTCCTTGTCTTTGACTGGGCATCCCTGACGCCCTACATGTTTTCGCAGGGCGCTGCTGATGTTCCGTGCACTCTCCTGCACCCCATGAACGATGAGTTGGTCGATGTCACCAAGGGCAGAATCGTTCAACCGAGCAACCCCATGTTCCACGGTAATCCGATGCCACCCACCGTGTATAGGGTTCAACTGGTTCGGGTGTTGCCAGGCTGCGACGAGTTGTTACCTCCGATTCGACCCGCCGGGGCCGATGAAGATGATGTGATGACCCGCAGCGCCTGCCTAAGCTGGCCCCTGCTTTGGCCGAAGAGCCAGATTGGTTTGGGGGCGGGGGACACCACCCCAAAGACAACACAGCCAGTCGTTCCGGCGCCAAGCCATGGCAAGACCGCGACGCTACCGGACATGCCGGACATCCCTATGGCAAAAAATCCGAACATGCATATGGCACAGGATCCGGACGACGACGATGACGACAACAATGACGGTACATTTGCCAACGTCGATAAGTACTTTGCCGATCATGGGTACGATGGCGAATTCATGGGGCCGTCTTCTCAAGAACCCAACCCTACAAAAGACGATCGCGATCTAGCTAGTATCGCGGAGAAACCCAGTTGCAACAGGTGTCGTCTGGCGTTCAGTTCTCAGGAGACGCCTCCAGCTTCCAACTTCACCGAGCCTCAGATAGCCGAGGTGCGAAATATTATCAGCCCCAACACACTCAAGAAGGCGGTTTGTGTGCAGAACTTGATCCCATTACAGCAGAACAAGAAGGGATGGAAAAGAAAGAGTAACAAGGGTGGGAGCCAGCCGGCACCGAGTACGATCCGTGCTCAGGACGGGCCACCTTCACCTAAGGATATAATGAGGAGGGTGCATGTGGCGGGTAGGCTGATGCTACCGACTAATATGCTCAATGCTGCAACCAGTGCTATGCGGAGTCTGCATGACAGTGTTCTTTCTTTGGAGAAGCGGCGTCTCAGAGAGAAGGATGTGGCATACCCGGTTTTCGTGTACAAGGTGCCAGAGGGCAAGGGCTTTGTGGATAACTCCATCGGGGGTATGATCGTCCTGTGGTTTGATGACATCTTTGCTATGTTTAACTTTCATCCGCTTCACTACACCTTCGTTCGGCTATTTTCGCTGAGTATGGAGATGCAGATCATTAGAGACAAGACACCGGACATCGTGATAGTCGACCCCTTCTACATGCGTGCCAAGATCCTGGGCAGCGCGGGGACCAACAAGTCGCGAGTTCTAACCTCGAAGGCGTCATTCCGGCAAATCGAGATAAGGATAACTTCCTCGTGCCTTACTTTCCCGAGTAAGTCGTCCGCTCAACCGCCCCGTAACATATGATTTCTTAGATTTCGATCGTTTTTTTAACATTTCGTGTTTTGTGCAGTGACACACCTCGCACACTCGTCCTCTTAAGCCAGAAATATTCCATGGCCACGTATTTCGACTCAGACCGTCAGTCGAAGATAGACATACAAATGTCAAGAAAGTTCTTGATGATGTTCTCCACGGCTACGCCAAATCTGGAGGCACCTTCACCAGGCTAGTTCGTAAGTACGGCAAGCACGTGTTCGCCCATAATACGACGTTCAGCTGCGTCAAGCAGCCGCCTGGCTGTGATAAGGGTGCCTACTAAGCCATCCATCACATGCGGGCAATCGTACGGGACCATAATCACCTTCTGCTACTAGATAAACTCAAAGATTGGGTCGCGAGCTTGTCGGCAATCTAGGACGTGGACATCAGACAAGAATTCTTTCGCATCCAGTCGGAGTTTGCGGAAATCATCCATCAAGATGTCCTTCATACCTCGGGGCAGTTCAACCTCAGAAATCAACCGTCCAACAGTGACATAGACACAACGCTACAAATGCAGGCTGACAACGCCCACGATTTCCTGACTCCCACGATAGACGGCGGTTTCATCCATGCTCCGGTCCCTTGAGTCGAGTCGAAAGTAGTGATGCTATGTCTAGTTCTGAAACATCGATTGGCTCATGTTGTAATTAAACTTTAATGAACTTGTATGTCTCTTTGGTTTGGACAGTCATTCAACTTAGATGTAATCGATGCTACTAATGTCTTGCTTTTCTCTTCCGATCCTTTTGTTGCATACTTATATATTGCTTATGTATTGTCTGTGAATTGGTACAAACGTTTCGTTTGGCTAGTGCATAGCGATGCCGTCGTATGTCGTGTACAAGGGTAAGGTTCTCAGAGTCTACAACGACTGGGAGGAGTGTCGGAAACAGGTTCATCGTTCCAGCGGTAACATTTACAAAGGGTACACCACTAGGACGAATGCGGAATCTAGATACACGCGCTATCTAGCAGGAGAGAGGAGGGAGCGTTGGAGGAACGGGATGAAGACGAGTTTCATCGCGATGATGCTCATCATGATGACCACAGCTCTCTTCTATGTGATTGTAGTTTAGATGATCGATATCGACTTGTAATGTGAAGACAAACTCGCTACTCGCGGTCTAGAGACTTGTAATGTTCTATCTTTGTTCGGTCTTTTGAATTCGGAGACTAATATGATGAATTGTATTCGGGGACAAATCTTCTATTGTATTCGATGAATCTGCTGTTGCTGTGTGGTGTTGTCTAACTTCTGTTCAGTAATATATTTTGTATCCTGTGGAAATATCAGAAAAGAAAATAAAAAAAATCCCTAATATTCATACTAGTGGCACACCACCCAAGACTCTAATGGTGCACGGTACAAATGAAACTAATGGCGCATCACCCTCTAGTGCGCCATTAGTATGCCAAAGCACATGGGTACATATGGCCCCCTGGGAGGCATACTAATGGCGCACGGTGGGCTATACTAATGGCGCACTGTGTGGTGCGCCATTAGTACACCAGATACTGATGGCGCACTAGGGGTGCGCCATTAGTATTTAATTCTAATGGCGTGGTGCTAGTGGCGCACCACTTTTGCCTACTAATGGTGCACTAGTGGGCGTTGGAAATTGTTTGGTAAGGATGGGAAGAGTTTTGATGCTCACACCTTCCAAATCGGAGCATCTCACAAGAAGGATCATAGTTTCCAAAAGGAGATGCGGCACTTCGGACTCTAATCGTCAGTGACTACATCATTCCGCTTTGAATTATTTTCACGGAAAAAAATCATGTATATACCCTAGTTTTTATTTTCTGGCCCATTTCACGTCTCATTGCTATATTCAAGTCAGTTTTTTGCACTTACCTTGCATTTAGTGTATATAATTAAATTCAAAACCGTTCTAAAACTAGATCTAGGGTGTTAGTTAGCAAACAAGGTGTACAAATCATTTGTGTGTCGCTTTGGGAGCTTTCATCTATTGTCTATGAAATGGGGAGTAGTTTCAAACATTTCGGCCGCGAGGTGCTGCCACCTGCGTAAGCCTAGTTGGTATTTTAATTACTAGAAGTCAGATGGAGTGCAGACTTCATCAAAATCGGTGTGTGCCCGTGGCGTGCTCTCACGAACACGGGGAAATATGTTGGTAAAGTTTGACACTGGTTTTGATTATTGCTCGTTCCAAACTGGAGAATCTCACATGAAGGACCATGGTTTCCAAAAGGAGACATGTCAATTCAAACTCCACTGGTCGGTGACTTCATCGTTTGGCCTCATAAAAATTTCCACGGTACGCATTCACCATTATACCACGTGTTTGATTATCTAATGCATTTCAGGAATTGTTTGCTATATTTAAGGCATTTTTTGAATTTAACGTGCAATTTGTGGATATAAATAAAATCACAACCAAAACTGCATGTGATGTCGAAAGAGACGAGGATCGCCATTCGATCTAGGAGAATCCTCCGGTGCAGACAAATGATCTTGGGGTTGGGGTTCTGGCCAATCAAAACGCGTGACTCAGATCATGCATGTGGCAGAGGGGGTGGGGGCATTGACCACAGTTTAGTGGACACACTGCTTTCGTGAGTGAACCGTGTGCTATTTGAAAACATTTACATTACCTAACAACATATTTAGGTTTGAATGAAAACATGAGTCCATCATTTCACCTCCATTTTTTTCCACCGTAAGATTGTACCCTATGGTTCGACTTTCTGGTACATTTTACCAGGGGGCAGGCCTCACTAGCAATCTGAAACTTTGAATATGCAAAAAAGAGATCTCGCTTGTATGTATATAAATAGTCGCAACTACACGTGCGTGTAAGCAAGGTCATTTGTGTGTCGCTTTGCGAGTTTTCATTCATTGTGCGAGAAACGGGAAAAAACTTCAAATACTTCGGCTGCAGGGTGCAGCCAGAGGCGTAGGCCTAGTTGGTATTCTTAATTTCAGGAAATGCATATAGAGTCCGGAAAATAATGAAAATCATTGTGTCACTGTCGCGTGCTCTCACGATCACATGGATTATTTTTGGTGAAGTTTGGCACAAGTTTTTGTGCTCACACCTTCCATACCTTCGCATCTCACAAGAAGGATCAGAGTTTCCAAAAGGAGACGCGGCACTTCGGACTACAAATCGTCAGTTACTAGCTATATCGTTCCAGCCCATCTCAGGTCGTCTGCTATGTTTAAGTCATTCTTTGCACTTACCTTGCATTTTATTGCATATAATTAAAGTCAAAAACCTAGTACAACTACATGTGGTTGTTTTAGTTAGGCTATACTGAGGCTACTCATAGTGGAGAGTGTCATATACTAGTATCATGCATATATGGGAGTATCAAGCGGTATCATGCATGCCAACTAGACATTTTGGATGATGTGACACACAGTTAAATGAGGAAAGAGAGGGTGTGGTATCATATCATGATATCGTATCATATTAAATGGTGTACTACTTTGTTTCATGCATGGCAATTAATAAGGTAACCGAACATGCTAACTTATGATACTATGTGAGCATTACAGAGGTATTATTGATCATATATATACTAGTATCATGCATATATATGATACTAGCTAGTCTATGATATACTAGCTACCTGACTAAGAGCATGGTTAATAATATAGCCAATGGTCGGCTATAATAAGTTGCCATGTCATATACAACCATCCTCTTAGCCGGCATGTACAATAAGAAGTTTTAAATATGTACTATAGTTTATCACAGAGTGTCTTGGGTCTCATGTTGCACCTGGCTACTAACCAAGAGCCTGCTTCTCTTCCCTCTCCTCTTCTCTTTCTTCCAACTAAGCACATATATATTATTCTATTCCTTATAGCCTGCTTATGTCACTCTATTGTACTTGCTCTAAGACTAGTCACAGTGGGGAGTAACTTAGAGTAGTAACATGAATATGTTAGTAGTCTATGTTACTACCTCCATAGTGTGTAGTAACGTATGAGTTATGTCATGCGTCACTTTATTTATTAGGTTGTACACTCATCTTTTCTTGATATGTGTGATGTTACAGTAATTAGCTATGTTACCACATGCCTCTCTTTCTTCATCATCTATTTTGCCTAGATAAGTGTGATGTTATCACCCATATATGTTACTTCCACTTTGGCTAGTCTAATGTATAGTATCATAGAGTAGTATCATGTAGTAATTTATTTATTGTCATCCATGACACATAGTAGAATAGAATTTATCATGATATGATACCTAACCCTCTCTTTCTTCATTTAATTCTATGATAGATCATCAAAATTGCCTAGTTGGCATGGATGCATGATACTAGCTATGATACCCCCTTACTATCAACCTAGCAAAGAAGGTGCAAAGATGATTTGTGTGTCGCCTTGTGAGTTTTCATCCGTTTGTTCGAGAAGCGGGGAGAAGTTTCAAACATTTCGGCCGCGAGGTACAGCCACTAGCGTAGGCCTAGTTGGTATTTTAATTGCAGGAAATTCAGATGGAGTCCGGCCATCATCAAAATTGATGTGCGCCCGTGGCGTGCTCTCACAACCTCGTGAAAAAAATTTGTTAAAGTTTGGCACAAGTTTTGATGGCCGCTCCATCCAAACCAGAGCATCTCACATGAAGGATCATGGTTTCCAACAGGAGACATGTCAATTCAAACTCCTGTGGCCGGCGACTTCATCGTCTGACCTCATAAAACTTTCCACGGTACGCAATCACCACTATACCACGGGTTTGATTTTTTGGTGCATTTAGTGCATAAAAATAAAATTACAACCGGAACTGCATGTGCTATCGAAAGGGATGAGGATCGCCGTTCGATCTGGGAGCATCCATCGGTGCAGACGTACGATCCGTGGGATTTTGGTTCTAGCCAATCAGAAAGAATGCCTCAGATCGTGGGTGGGGTTTGGTCGGCACACGGCTTTCAACAACAAACTGTGTGCTATTCACAAACCAAATTGCATATTTTTGTTCACACATATTGTACTAAGATCAATTGAGTGTGCTACCTCTATGATATAATACTAATAATAATAATAACAAAAAACAATTCATATTCATTGCCTGAGGTGACAGCATATCAAGGTCAACATATTAATAGTTCTTACATCAACAGCAAACCAGGCATAACTCACAAATTCAGTACACGCGATAGTTCTAAATTGAACGAATTAAGTTGCATGTTTGGCATAAAGACTAGTGTTACGGTTTAACTCCCATGTACATGGGGGTACTAGGATCATTAAGTTGACATCGAATTAACTTGGGTTTTTTGATGATTTTACGCGTCTCTGTTACACTGGTGCATGATCCCTTGGCTGGAAACTCATCAAATTCATCGTACTCGTCCTCATCGGCAACATTGTCGATACCCAGTACCCATCTCTTCTCATGCATCACTACATGGCAGTTCTTATGCAAGGGGTCTTCCACAGAGAAAATCTGGGTACCATCGCTAGCAAGAATGAACGAGTCCGCGTGATATGCCATCGTTGTCCTATTAACACAGGTCTTCCTGTAATCATCCACCTTTACATGACCAAAATGGATCCATGCGCACCTGAATAATGCCACCTTAACTTTCAGATAGTCTAGCTCCCAAATCTCTTTGATGGTTCCATAGTATACCCTTTTATCAGCTTGATATATAGTCATGCAATCTATTCGAGCAACACTGTTCTGATATGAGGTCTTCTGATCCGGTTCCTCAGTGTAGAACGTGTATCCATTTATGTCATATGCTTGGTACATAAACACCGTAGGTGATGGCTTTTGTGCCAACCACGAAGCAATGTCATCGATGGATCCTTGTGCCAAACGATTCTTTAGCCATTCGGCGTAGTTTTAAGTGTGCTTCTTCATTTGCACATATGATGAAGGCACCATTGGTAAAAAGCTTTGGTATATCTCCACCAAGCGTTGTTCGGCATAAGCACTGAGAACCGGGTTGTTAAGCAGTACCGTCAAACGAGCTTTCTTTGCCAATTCTCCGAGTGCACCTATTTGCGTGCCAGCAAGGACTGGCTTACCTTTCATCCTTCCCTCGTGGCGAGAGAGGGGCAAACCTATAGGTATTTGTTTCGTGTATTCGGTGCAAAACTCAACCACCTCCTCTGTGGTATAACCTTGTAGGATGCTTGCCTTTGGATGGTTTCGGTTCTGACAAAAGCGCTTCAGTATTCCCATGAACCGCTTGAAGGGATACATGTTGCGAAGAAACACATGACCACAATACTTTATCTTGTCGACAAGGTGCACAGTGAGATGGACCATGAAATCAAAGAATGACGGTGGGAAAAACTTCTTTAGGATGGACAATATTCTTGTAATATCATCTTGCATATGATCCAACTCTTCAGGATCTACAACTTTCTGCCATAGTTGGTTGAAGAAATCACAGAGGTTAATGAGTGTGTTTCTTATATCTTTTCCCATCAGATTCCTGATGGCCACCGGGAGGATTTGTGTCAATATTTATGTGCCAATCATGTGACTTCATGTGTCCCAACTTCATTTTACCTGAGCTCACATCTACGAGACGTCTGATGTTTGCGCAGTAGGAAGAGGGTGTCTTAATTGGCAACAAATACATGAAGAACTGTGTTTCTTATTTTGTACTGATGTTGTAACTTTTGCGATCTTTGGTGAATTTGTCATCATCTTCTACTTCACTCTTGCATATTGATTGATCAGCAAGCATATCGAGCCGTGAACCATCACCATCCTTTCTTTTACCTTTAATCCTGAGCAGACTACCAAGGATGCTTTCACATACGTTCTTATCTACGTGCATGACATCAATGCAGTGATGTACACATAGAATCTCCCAGCAAGGTAATTTCCAGAACACCGATTTCTTCTTAAACACTTGACCCTTGGGTGTTTGTTTCACCGTCAAAGGGTGGTTCTTGCCAAGCTCAACAATAATATTTTTATCCACGTTGTGGACAACCTCCCCTTCATAGGGTCTTGGGCCCACACTTGCCTCTGCCGTACCATCAAATTTAGCTTTCTTCTTTCGGTATGGGTGATCTTTCCGTAAGAACCTACGATGCTGCAAACACATAGTTTTGTGCGAGTTGGGAAGCCTTCTGCTTGTTGTCCTATCCATGCATGTGACACACCCTACATGTCCCTTTGTTTTCTGCCCCGATGTGTGGCCTAATGCTGGCATATCTTGAATGGTGTGCACCAGCATCGCATGTAGATCGAAAATCTCCTTTTTGTAAGCATCATAACATTTTACAGCAGGTGCATCTATCCACACTGTCAGCAGTTCTTCTACTAGTAGCTGAAAGTAAATGTCGATGTCATTTCCATGTTGCTTCGGGCCTTGGATAATCATTGACACCATAATGTATTTTTTCTTCAAACACAACCAAGGTGCTAGGTTATGTATGCACAAAAGCACCGGCCATGTGTTGTGATTGGTGCTCATATTTCCAAAAGGATTCATCCCGTCAGTACACTCCCCCAGACTTATACTTCTAGGATCCTTGGCAAAGTCTTCAAACTTGCTGTCGATTAATTCCCACTGAGCCCATCTTTTGGTTGCCTCATAAACTTATCCGCAATTCGCTGATCATGATGCCACCGCAACCTCTTTGCCTCTCTAGGGTTTGCAAACAAATGCCTCAACCTTGAAATTAAAGGCAAGTACCAAACAACCTTGAACGGGATTCCAATCTTGCTATCGTCATCCAATATGTACTTGTCCTTTGCTCTCCTACGCTTGTATCATGCATGCTTGCATGTGGGACATGCACTTAAATCTTTGTACTCACCACGGTACAATATATACAATCATTCACACAAGCGTGTATCTTTTGTACTTCAAGTTCCAATGGGCAAATAATTTTCTTCGCTTCGTTCGTGCTTCTGGGGAGCACATTATCTTCCGGAAGAATTTCTTTTCTTTAAAAAGACCTAACATCTCTGTGAAGCCATTGTTTGATAGATCGTTTTTTGCTTCAAATTTGAGAAGCGCCAGGGTGGCACTCAACTTGGAATATTTCTTTTTGCAACCTGGATACAATCCTTTCTTGGAGTCCGCATCAATGGTTGGCAGATCCTTATACCCAATCATATCCTTTTATGGGCCTCGAAATCTGCAATCATAGCAGCAAAATCTGGCATATCAAGATCGTCGCCATCTGCATCGACATCCTTGTTTTCCAGTGGGCGTTTCGGCTTTCCAGTGTTCCATTGATAGCTTGATGCCTCTGCCCCGATGTTAGATTCAACATCCATGTGACACTGATCGGGGTTTGCCATCTTGCAGCCATGGGTATCTTCATACATGACCTCCTCTTCACCGTTTCTAGTCCAACGTGTATATCCATCCATGAATCCCCTAGAGACTAAGTGCAACATGACATCTGAAACTTCATGTGACTCTGTATTGGCACAATTAGTACATAGACACACGATGTAATCCATATCACCAATTCTCCTCTTTGTACATTCAGACAAATTCATGTACTCTGTCACGCCACTGATAAAATCTACGGTTTTCGATTATTCATCCATCGAGATCGTACCATCTGCAACACACGAATGGTAATTAAAAATAAAAAAACAACATTAATACATGGATTAACTGCTGCCCAACGTTACGTGCATAAATCACAAGGTTTTATTTTCATAATTACTAAGGGCGCTCAATATTGGTATCCAGATGTGCAATGACAAAAATTAATCGTGAGTCAATTTACAGGCAGAGTACTAATACAACACTACCCTTAGGAATTGAATACCTTAGTTAACCAACTCACGAAACTAATACCTTAATTAATTACCCGCGCGGCGACCTCCACCCAGCAGACAGAGAGGCACAATGCGGCGGCACGTCGATACAGTAGGGTCGAGGAGCAAAGCTTAGTGTGGCTGCCGCCCGAAGTTCGACGTCCACTATCCCGCCATCAACCGCGAAGGATGTGCTCGAATCGCGCGGCCAACGACCTCTATGGTTGAGCTCCTCCTATCTCCCGCCGTAGACTGAGGATTTATCTCCTATGATGCCGCCAGCTCCCACCGACCGAGGATTGACCTCTTTCCGGTAGCCTCTGCCTAGACCGCCGCTGCAATCTCTATATGTATAGCGGCTTTTTAAGGACATTCTTCAGAGCGGCTGTTTACACGATATCACTTTAACTCAATTATATGGACATGGTAGTACATCACATACGGTTATGTAATGACAACTGTGTCTAACCTATGTTGTCCTCTCACACAGTTTGGTGCGGAGATCATGTGTGACGTTGTAATACCTAACACGAACATCGTGTATAAAAGTGTGTCATATACAACATATAGTGCCATAAGTAGTTCCCGACCGTTATCTTATCTCCACAGTTTCCCCATTTCCCCCAAATCCCTACATAGCGGGAATGTGGACGAGCGGTGATGATGGTTTCGGCGCGGCTACTCCTACTTGTATCGCCGCCACGACGGCGGTCGCCGCCGAGCACTTGCCTATGGTCATTAGAAGGCAGGTGTACTACAGATCCGAATCGTTCAGGTTCCAATCTATCCCGATCTTTTTTAGAATTTCCAAAGTATAGCTCCTTGCTGAATCCGTCCTGAATGACCCCCCCCCTCAGGGAAGTGATCTGTCGCCGGATCCGGAGCATGACTCCAGACTCCCGCAACACGAGTTCGACTCTGAGTTTTGTGCCACCGAGACGTACAAAAAGCAGTGTTGTATGCATGGGAAAACTCCCGCTCGACGTGTATGCACGATGGGATTCGACATTGGCATGCGGTTTCTTAGTTGCCCCTTGGAGGTTAGTGCTAAGTTCATTTTTTTACTTCAGTTAATGCCACCGCTCATCCTGAATAATATTTATCATTGGTAGGGATATGAGGCTTGTGCCTTTGTTCGCTGGATGAAGAATCGCATGGCAGGGCTCGGAGTGTCACCAAGCTCGTAGAAGATAATGTAAAACTGAAGAAGAAACAGGCTGATTTGGAATGTACAATCAGTGCAATGAAGCAAGAAAGAATCAATCACACGCAATAGATGAAAGCAAGAGACAAGAAGTAACTAGCATGCATTGTTCTTGTTGTCGCATTAGCGATGTTCTATGTGCTGTTTGCAATGATGATTAGGGGTTTTGTTTGACAGTATTACTAAAGCACATCTAGATGTGCTCTAAGTAATGCACATCTAGGTCCTATGCCATTGATATTACATGAAGATTCATGCGGATATTTTCCTTTGTCTTTTTTCTTTTCCTTTGTAGTTCGATTATTACTGGCTTTATCAATATGAAGAGCTCAATGTATTGCTTGCCAACTGTCCAACCCCGTTCATACCGGTACTGGTGCATAATCCCAAAACTTGTTCCTTCTTGGTGTCCTAAAAAAATAAACCAGCCAATAGGAGTCTTGCGCAACCTCGGGAATTCGGAGCCACTATGTACAAATAATTGCAGTTCATTATATCTGCGGTTAGATAATACATCAACCCCTGCTTCATTTAGCATTTCCTCTTCTCTGCATACCCCGCTTAAGTGTCCACCATCTTCATCATACCGGGAAAACCAAGCTACACACTGGCACACACTCTGCAGTAATGTTGAGCAACAGCAAGGACGACAGTTCGGCCAGCAGTCTTGCGCCCGATGATTGGTCAACATCAGTATGATCCCGCTCGTCTTCCATGAGTCCGGTGTAGAGCCTAGACCTCGATTATATCCGTATCATAGAAGGTCTGCCGCCTCTGCCGTCGTCAGACGACAACCAAAAGGACGAGGAGCCGTCGGAGGACAGAGAAGAGGATGACGATGCTGACGAGGAGGAATGGTCGAACAAGGAGGAGAAGGACGACGACATCAACGATGATGATGGCGATGAAAATCCAACCGTCAGTAGCAAGAAGCATCCTCTCCAAGACGATGCCGTGGGGCCATCGAATTACAACAACAAGAAGAAAAAGGACTAAATTAAGCAGACTGTACATATCTTTGTTTCCGTTGGCTCATATTAATTTGGTATCTTTATTTGTCCTGTCAATCTCATCACAGATGGTTAGTAATACGTATTCAACAGAGATATTCTACATTATCGCCCATAGGTTCGTTTATTGAACTGTGTGCCCTGACGAGCACATAATTCACAAAAAAGAACATATGGCTATATATAATTATCGCACACAATTCTGATTACCGACCTGTTTGCCGGGTATCACACACATCTTGTTACGCCGAATCGTTTGTGTTCACCTCGATCATCGCAAATATTTCATCGGAGCGAACTGTATGTCGTATATCGCACACACATTGATATGGCTGCTCGTTTCTGTTGTCCTGTCTAATCGCAAACAGTTTGTATGGATTAATCGTATTTGATATGCCCGCCATCGCAAACGGTTTGCGCCTTTTTGGACGGTTATTTCACACCATCGTTTGCGATTATTGCATTGCACACAGTTTCGTCGAAGGATCTCTGATCGTAGTGTCGCGTTAGAAGCATCCTGCAGTAGTGTGAGCAATATAACCCTACAAAGTTACAGCATACACCTTGGGGGGAATACGATTGGTCATCTATCTCTGAATCCTCCTTTGAGGAGCTATTTGTAACCAGCAAGAATTATGTGTCGAAAGGTAGCACTAACTGTTTGAAGGACCTTGTTTTCACTCCAGATTTTCCCGTCACCGACTCAAATGGTTGAAGCACAAGAAGAGTAGATGAATGTACAAACATTGTGGACAAATGGAATACATGATGAAAAAAGGGAGTTCCTAGAACTCATCTAGATGAGATAATATTTGGTCTCATTCACCTGTAAAACAAAAAAAAAACAGATACGAAGAAGTACCAACCCATGTTAGCACACACGCATCTGATAGCATCACATTCAATGGCTATAAAGGTGCATGAGACATAATTAGAACTCGGCTAGCTAAGTTCTAGTAAATCCGATGAAAAAAATAGTATGGCACGATAAAATTCACATATACAATGACTGGCTAAACAGGATGTCATTCCATGATTCACATATATGATGTCTGGCTGAACAACACGGCATTGCATAATTCACATATATGATATACAAACCAAACAGGTGGCATTCACACAAAGCAAATCTAAACTAAGTTGATGAAATATAACATGTACTCCCTCCGTCCCAAAATAAGTGACTCGACTTTGTACTAGCTTTAGCACAAAGTTAGTACAAAATTGATTCACTTGTTTTGGGATGGAGGGAGTATAAAGTAAGCAATGTGAGGCACGATATGCATGCTATGACCAACATCAGCATGCTAGGTTAGAGTAAACACCTCAGGGGGTAAATAGGAGTGGTCGGCTCCCTCTGAATCCCCCTCCGAACATTTATCTTCCTTTGGTATACAATCTGGAATGGGGGGAGGGGGCACTGCACCCACCATGGAGTCGCGTCTACATGACATTAGTCACACGTAACGGTCTTATCTTTTTATCCACATGTTCGGAATGATTGGGTACAATAACTACATGCATAATAAATAAACATATTTAGATTATGTAGGGCCCAAGGGGTGCATGGAGAAAATCAAGACTGATGGTAGCAACGAGTGGATAGATCCAAAACTAATGATAGCAGGCAGATGAGGGCTTTAGTTTAAAAACACAGACGATGGCTCCTCTACTATTTGTTGGCCACCCAACATGAACCATATAGAAGACCCAAGATGAACCAGTTAGTAGACAAAGACACTATTTGTTGCTGCCTCAGTATGTGCCCCACATGCACATTAAAAATTCAATTTTGAACATCAGTTTTGACCTGACTCAGAGTCTAAGAGGTGCAAAGGACAATAAAGTAGCACGTAATAATAATCAATGTATAACGTAAGCAGATAGGAAAGAGTGCGACCTCTCTTCCGGAACCATGTAGTCCTCAGGTTCATCTGCTCAGTCGATGATGGTAACGCAGTTGGCGAGGTTGCCAGCAATGGGGAAGATGATCTGAGGTGGTGAAAGGAGGTATGTAGGGGGGAACTTGATACGTCTCCAACGTATCTATAATTTTTGATTGTTCCATGCTATTAATTATGATGTTTTGGATGTTTAATGGGCTTTGTCATACACTTTTCTATTATTTTGGGACTAACCTACTAACCCAAAGGCCCAGTCCAGATTGCTGTTTTTTGCCTGTTTCAGGGTTTTACAGAAAAGGAATATCAAACGGAGTCCAAACGGAATGAAACCTTCAGGACAGATATTTTTGGAGAAAAGCACTCACGGGATACTTGAGAACCACAGAGTAGGGCATACGTGGTGCCCACGAGGATGGGGGCGCCCCCCCCCCCCTATAGGGCGCGCCCCCCTGACTTCTGGGCCCCACGTTTGGCCCCCGGTGCCCTCCTTCCTCCTATATATACCTACGTACCCCGAAACCATCAGAACAACAGAAAAAACCCTAGTTCCACCACCGTAACCTTCTGTTCCTGTGAGATCCCATCTTGGGGCCTGTTCTGGAGCTCCACCAGAGGGGGGATCTACCACGGAGTGCCTCACCATGAGTTGTGAGTAGTTTACCACAGACCTTCGGGTCCATAGCTAGTATCTAGATGGCTTCTTCTCTCTTTTTGGATATCAATACAAAGTTCTCCTCAGTCTTCGAGGAGATCTATTCGATGTAATCTATTTTTGCGGTGTGTTTGTCGAGATCCGATGAATTGTGGGTTTATGATCAAGATTATCTATGAGAAATATTTGGTTCTTCTCTGAACTCTTTATGTATGATTATAATATCCCTGCAAGTCTCTTCGAATTATTGGTTTGGTTTGGCGTACTAGATCTATTGTTCTTGCATTGGGAGAAGTGCTTGGCTTTGGGTTCAATCTTGCGATGTCCTTTCCCAGTGACAGTAGGGGCAGCAAGGCACGTATTGTATTGTTGCCATCGATGATAAAAAGATGGGGTTTATATCACTAAGTTTTAGTTTATCCCTCTACACATATCATCTTGCTTAAGGCGTTACTCTGTTCTTATGAACTCTATACACTAGATGCATACTGGATAGCGGTCGATGTGTGGAGTAATAGTAGTAGATGTAGAATTGTTTCGATCTACTTGTCTCGGATGTAATGCCTATATATAATGATCATGCCTAGATAGTCTCATAATTATTTGCTTTTCTATCAATTGCTTGATAATAATTTGTTTACCCGCCATAGAATATCGCTATCATGAGAGAAGCCACTAGAGAACACTATGGCCCCCGGATCTATTCTCAACTTATCAATCTACATGCTACTTTACTTTTCCGCTTTTACTTTCTGTTCTTATAATAAAAAATACCAAAAATATCAAACTGTCTTCTCTATGATCTCACTTTCGTAAGTGACCGTAAAGGGATTGACAACCCCTTATCACATTGGCTGCAAAGTTCTTATTTGTTTGTGCAGGTGAGAGGGACTCGCGCGTGGTGTCCTACTGTATTGATACCTTGGTTCTCAAAAACTAAGGGAAATACTTACGCTACTGTGCTGCATCACCCTTTCCTCTTCGAGGCAATACAACACAAGCTTGAGAAGTAGTGTCGGTGTACTAAGATAGGGGTACCTTAGTACCCCAACTTGTGCACGGGCAGTAGCAGCTTCCCGCGGCAGGGTCTACCACGTGCTTGTCAGAAACCTCTCTGGTCCCTATTAAGCCATTCAAAAACAAAGTATACAAGACAGAAGATCAAGGCCCCGGCAAGTGGAGCTTGCCGGGAAGGCCATCCCAGGCTCAAGACTATGTCATCAACACAAGACCCTGGCAAGAGGAGCTTGCCAGGAAGACCAGAAGATTGCCTCTTAGAAGACACGCCCCGGCGCACTCTGCGCCCCGGCAAGACCCGGGGAGCGACAAGCTTCCCGTCCCGACAAGATCAAGCCCCCGGCAAGGTGCTTGCCGGAGGAAGTCTGCACTGTGTGCCCGCGCTCCAGCTCATCGGCCCACGCGTCGCCCTGGGACCATTCGAGGGACGCGTGGCGGATGGCTGTGCAGCCTGGGGGACACGGTGGCATTCCACGATGAGGAAGCTATCGCCGTGGCAAACGGAGACGCAAGGGCGGGCGCTTTTGGGGTCGACGGCGACGGGCATTTAATGCTCTTGTCCCCCACTGTCAAAGTAGGTGATGACCACTGTTCATGCACTGTTCATCCACTGTTCCCGCACTGTTACAACTACCACCACAATTACATTTTACCCCTTTCTTCTATGTTGACACCTGTCGGTGACCCCTTGAGCTATAAAAGGAGGCCCATGCACAACGTAGAAAGGGTTCGGAACCTAGATCGCTCATTCGCTCGGTGTAGCTAGTTCTTCAAGCTCCCGAGCTCCAACACTCAATACAATCTAAGCAGGAGTAGGGTTTTACGCGTCCATCGCGGCCCGAACCTGGGTAAACTGCCTGCGTGAGCTCTACGATCTGCTCTTTGTGCTCCCTCCGCTCCCTTACCGTACGAACAAGGGGCTCCGGTCCCATAGGTGCTCGTGGTGGACAGTTTCCCCCGACATCTTTGGGGGGAAGGAGGTGGAGGATGAACCAAGTGCTGTTCAAGAAAGAGAAGCTTACCGGAGAACGAACAGACTATGGAAGCTAAGTTACCAGAATTTGAGCAGTTCAAATATTTAAATTTTAGTTGTCTTCCTTGAACAACCACACTTTGTATGGAAAACCTGTGCGCGGAGGAACCTACCCGTAGCTAGCCGCACCCTTATCTTGTTTTCGAGTACGCTCAACGACTTAAGTGAGCTGCGACAAGTTTCGCGCCCTTGCTTCGTTTTCGAGTTCGCTCAGCAAGCTAAGTGCGTTGCGACTAGCTGCGGCAAGGTTGCTTGCCGGTAAGACCTTAGCCAGCAGGCTGCTCAGAGTCCAGCACTCAGCGCTCGCGGCAAGGGCCCCTTGCCGGCAAGTTCCCTAGAAGCGTAGGGTTGAAAGCATACAAAGTAAAGGACCGAAACAAGGGAGATAACACTGCATCAATTGCTCGGAAATAAGATAAATATATTACAGAGATAACTTGTCGCAATAACTAATGGGTTCATGTTCATGGCACACTTTGCAGCAACAGAAGAAATAAGAAGAAAGAGGCCTAGTCTACGCGATCGCCTTCACGCCTGGAAATCTTGTTCACCTTGGCGATGATGTGGGCGACCTGCGCCTTCAGTGCCTCCATATCTGCGTCGGCCGGCAAGCTGCGGAGGACGTTGACGAGATTTATACCAGGATTGCGGTAGACGATCTTCGTCAGGACGCGCTCCAAGGTACCCGCGCAGAGCTGGCGTGACTCCTCGGCCAGCTGCGCGGGGAGCTTCTTCTGTAGACTTGCGAGTGCCGGCGCGATCCCTCTGAAGAAAAGACTGAGCTTGGCGCTGTGTGGGAGATTTGGATCCGGAGAATATATGAGGTGTTCCACCTTCAGCACCATCAGCTCCTTGTCGATGCTAGCTGCAGAAGCCACCAGATCTTCAGTCCATACTTCGACGGTCCGGCGGAAGTTGTCAGCTGAAGTGGCGGCGCTCTCCACCAGGCCTCGCTCCTTGCGGAGCTCGTCCTTCAGCTTGGTTTCGCGGTCCCGGACGGCGTCGAGTGAATCTTTCAGCGTAGAGACTTTCAGCTCCAGATCTGCAATCGAGTCCTTGGCGGCCTTGAGCTCATCGCCCTGCTTGGAGAGGCGTACCTGGAGTTCTGAGTTGGTATGGGCGTCCTTCTCGCGCTCTATGTTGAGCCCGGTGACCCTCTCCGTGCTCGCTGTCAGGTACTCCTCCAGCTGCACCACCTTAGCTTCGAGGTCCTTCTTGGCGGTCTCCGCGGTGGCTGCGGCGGCCTTCGCTTCCTTCAGCTCTCCGCCAAGGGCCTGCTCCCGGGCGGCAAGGTCGTCCTCGTGAGAGTCGAGGTCGACCTTCCGCTGGTTGAGCGCACCTTCTCGCTGGGACAGCGCTTCTCCGGCGAGTCGCTGCTGCTCCTCGGCCTCGGCCTTCTCCAGGAGCCACTCTTGGTACTCTCCAGCAAGCCTCTCGCGCTCCTCCGCCAAGTCGCGGAGGGCCGCCTGGTTGGCGGCGCGGAGCTCCGCGGCGCGTTTCTCCATATCTGCTGCGGCCTTGGCGGTGAGGGCTTCCCGAGACTCAAGTTTCGCCTGCCTGGCCCGGTAAAGGGCCAGGAGCCGGTGAAGCAGTTTCTCCTCCTCGGGCTCGTCGCTCCTGCCCGGCGCCTCGACGATCTTCAGCCCCGCGGAGGCAAGGACCTCCCCGTCGAAGGTCTCTCCCTCCTCGGGGGCTCGCGACGAGGATCCCCATGGCACCTGTATGAAGATGCTGTTGGGAGCCTCAAGATAGAAGGCGGACTGCTCCTTCTCGGCGGAGGGGTCGGCGGCCGGCGCAGCGCTAGACGCTCCTGCCGCCTCCGGGCCGGCAGTGTGGCCGCCGTCCCCCTCCCCGGCCGCTGCGTCTGCGGTCGGGGTAGTCTCCTCAGTCGCAGGCTCGTCGGCTCCTGCCATGTCTTCGACGACAGGGGCGTTGCCGTCGTCGCCCTGCGCGCCTTCCTCGCCGACGACCTCGGTCTCCATCCGGTCCGGCGCGGGAGGATCTAGAAGAAAAAGAAAACAAAAAGTTCAAGCAAATATCCAAAAAAAAGACAAGTCCAAGAAGACGGGGTTGCAAGACTTACCTTCGCGGATTTCGTCGACAACTGGCTCCCTCGCCGGGCTGCTCGCCCTTGGCGGGGTACTCACCCTTGGCGGAGTACCCGCCCTTGGTGGAGCGCTCTACCTCGCCGGAGAGTTCGTCCTTGGCGGGGACGGCGGGCCCTGCGGCTCCTCGGGAGTAGTCTCCGGGCGCTCCTGCGGCTGCGGCTCCGTTTCTGCACAAGACAAGCAAGACAACAAAATATCAATACCAAGCTGGAACCTCAGGCGCGCCCGACAAGTAGGAAGTTCAGAACCAGACTTACGCTGGGTGCTGCGCTGGGGGCTGTACCTCGGAGCAGCGGTTGGGTCCGGCAAGTCCGTCGCCGGCGTGTCCCCCGTCGCCGCGGCGGGCGAGTCGTCCTCGACCACCACCACGGGAACCTTGGCCTTCTTCGCCGCCCGCTGGGCCAGGGTCCTGAAATCAAAACAAGAAGCAAGATCAGAACCATTAAAGAAAGAATCAAGACAGAATTGAAGAAGCTACAAAATACAGGTACTTACTCCTGTTCCTCGTCATCGTCGTCGCTCAGGGCGGAGAAGTCGAACTCCACCTGAGGCGCTTCTGCACGAGGAGCCGGAGGAGAAGGCTCCCTCGGGCGCTTGGCGGTCCCGGGGGCTGGGGGCTGCGAAGACCCAGCCTCTGTTGACGCCGAGGCCCGGGGAGCAGGCGGAGCAGCCGCTCCGCTCTGAGAGGATCCCCCTCCGCTTGGCGCTGGCACGCGGGGCGCCTCCGCCGCAGGTGTTGTGCGAGGCGCCTCCGTCGCGGCTGATGTGCGGGGCGCCTCTGTCGCCGCTTGGCTCCCCCTGGTGGCTCGTGTCGCCCGGCGAGCAGGCTGTTGTCGGGGCGCGTGCGTCCCTGTCGCCGTAGGCACCTTGCGGAGGCGCTTCAATGGAGATCGCCTGGGACTTGCCCGGGGCGGAGAGCTCTCCGAGGCCGAGGAGACGTCGTCCAACCCCAAGGATCCGCCAGTATCCTCGTCGGCTCCGGCGTCCTCCTCCTCCTCCTCCTCCTCGGCAGGCTCGCTGGGCCCAGCACCCTGCCCCGCGGCCTTGCTCCTTCCGGTGGCTCCGCTCCCTCCGGCGCCTCTGCTTCCTCCGGCAACCTCGCCTCTTGCCGCGGCCTCGCTCACAATCCCAGGGATCCCGGCGTGCCTCAGTGAGGGGACCCCGGCGAGCTCGTCGGGCGGAAGTTTGAGAAGTCTCCGGATCTCTGCCTCCTCGGCCTAGCACGATGCGTCCTCGGCCTCTGCCTCGTCGATGGTGAACCCAAATTCTCCTACCGCTGCGGCTGCGGCAGCCTCTTCCACCCGGGTAGCAATATAAGCTATCTCTCGATCCGTGGTGGCCCGGGTGAGACCCTTGATCTCATCGGAGTTCTTCGGCACCTCCACCAAGTTGTCGAAGAAGCTCATGATGGCATTCGGCTTGGGCACTATCCAAGTGGGGTCGACGCCATGAGAATCGCACGCAGGCATCATTGCGCGCAGAGCGTCCCGGGCGGTGCTGTTGCATAGTGGTACTACTCCCCGGGGAGGTCTAAACCACTCCGGGTGGGCCGGGTCGTGCTTGAAAAGCTCCCGGAGCATCCCCTTCAGCTCCAGCGCCGTGAAGTTGTAATTCAGCCCCGGGCGCAACCTCATTATGTCCGCCGCATTGCCAAACTCCCATGCTGGCCTTTTCCTTTCCTGTAAAGGAGCAATGCGGCGGCGGAGGAAGTCTGCTCCTACCTCTCCGATGGTCAACTTGGCTACCCGGAGACGAAGAATCCTAACAAGGGCAGCGTTGAGTTTGATGTCATCCGCGGCCAAATCGCTCCAGTCCCTGCCGCGCACTATATGAAGGAAATATGCCCTAGAGGCAATAATAAAGATGTTATTTGTATTTCCTTATATCATGATAAATGTCTTTTATTCATGCTAGAATTGTATTAACCGGAAACTTAGTACATGTGTGGATACATAGACAAAACAGTATGTCCCTAGTATGCCTCTACTAGACTAGCTCATTGATCAAAGATGGTTATGTTTCCTAGCCATAGACATGAGTTGTCATTTGATCAACGGGATCACATCATTAGGAGAATGATGTGATGGACAAGACCCATCCGTTAGCATAGCACTACGATCGTTTAGTTTAACTGCTATTGCTTTCTTCATGACTTATACATGTTCCTATGACTATGAGATTATGCAACTCCCGAATACCGTAGGAACACCTTGTGTTCTATCAAACGTCACAACGTAACTGGGTGATCATAAAGATGCTCTACAGGTGTCTCCGAAAGTATTCGTGGTGTTGGCATAGATCAAGATTAGGATTTGTCACTCCGAGTGTCGGAGAGGTATCTCTGGGCCCTCTCGGTAACACACATCACAATAAGCCTTGCAAGCAAAAGACTAATGAGTTAGTCACGAGATGATGTGTTATGGAACGAGTAAAGAGACTTGCCGGTAAACGAGATTGAACTAGGTATAAAGATACCGACGATCGAATCTCGGGCAAGTAACATACCGTTTGACAAAAGGAACAACGTATGTTGTTATGCGGTTCTGACCGATAAAAGATCTTCGTAGAATATGTAGGAGCCAATATGAACATCCAGGTTCCGCTATTGGTTATTGACCAGAGATGAGTCTCGGTCATGTCTACATAGTTCTCGAACCCGTAGGGTCCGCACGCTTAACGTTTGATGATGATCGGTATTATGAGTTTTTGAGTATTGATGTACCGAAGGTAGTTCGGAGTCCCGAATGAGATCACGGACATGACGAGGAGTCTCGGAATGTCCGAGACATAAAGATTGATATATTGGACGGCTATATTCGGACACCGGAAGTATACCGGAAAAGTTTCGGATTTATCGGGAATGCCGGAGGGGGTTACCGGAACCCCCTACGAGAGGGGATGGTCCATAGTGGGCCTAGAGGGTGAGAGAGAGGCAGCCCATAGGGCTGGCCGGCGCCCCCACCAAGGAATCCTAGTTGGACTAGGATTGGGGAGGCGCCACCTCTCCTATTCCTTTCCCCCTTCTTCCTTTCGGTGAATCCTACTAGGAATAGGATTGCAATCCTATTCCTAGTAGGAATCCCTTCCCTAGCCGCACCATAGAGGTTGGCCGGCCCCTCCTCCCTTGATCCTTTATATACGGGGGCAAGGGGGCACCCAAAGACACACAAGTTGAATTGTTTTAGCCGTGTGCGGTGTCCCCCTCCACAGAATCACACCTCGGTCGTACCGTCGCGGAGCTTAGGCGAAGCCCTGCGCCGGTGAACACATCATATCCGTCACCACGCCGTCGTGCTGACGAAACTCTCCCGTGAAGCTCAACTGGATTAAGAGCTCGTGGGACGTCATCAAGCTGAACGTGTGCTGAACGCGGAGGTGCCGTACGTTCGGTGCTTGATCGGTTGGATCGCGAAGAAGTTCGACAACATCAACCACGTCACTTGACGCTTCCGCTCCCGGTCTACGAGGGTACGTAGACACATTCTCCCCTCTCGTTGCTATGCATCTGGTAGATGGATCTTGCGTGATCGTAGGAAATTTTTTAAAATACTACGTTCCCCAACAATGGCATCATGAGCCAGGTCTATGCGTAGATGATATGCACGAGTAGAACACAATGAGATTGTGGACGATACTAGTCATACTGCTTACCAGCATGTCATACTTTGCTTCGGCTGTATTGTGAGATGAAGCGGCCCGGACCGACATTACGCCTACGCTTACGCGAGACTGGTTTCACCGTTACGAGCACTCGTTGCTTAAAGGTGACTGGCGGGTGTCTGTCTCTCTCACTTTAGCTGAATCAAGTGTGGCTACGCCCGGTCCTTGTGAAGGTTAAAACATCACATACTTGACGAAACATCGTTGTGGTTTTGTATGCGTAGGTAAGAACGGTTCTTGCTAAGCCCGTAGCAGCCACGTAAAACTTGCAACAAACAAAGTAGAGGACGTCTAACTTGTTTTTGCAGGGCATGTTGTGATGTGATATGGTCAAGACATGATGAGTTATACGGTTTTGTATGAGATGATCATGTTTTGTAAAGTTATCGGCAACTGGCAGGAGCCATATGGTTGTCGCTTTATTGTATGAAATGCAATCGCCATGTAATTGCTTTACTTTATCACTAAGCGGTAGCGATAGTCGTGGAAGCAATAGTTGGAGAGACGACAACGATGCTACGATGAAGATCAAGGTGTCAAGCCGGTGACGAAGGTGATCATGACGGTGCTTTGAAGATGGAGATCAAAAAGCACAAGATGATGATGGCCATATCATGTCACATATTTTGATTGCATGTGATGTTTATCTTATTATGCTTCTTATTTTGCTTAGAACGACGGTAGCATTATAAGATGATCCCTTACTAAATTTCAAGGTATAAGTGTTCTCCCTGAGTATGCACCGTTGCGAAAGTTCGTCGTGCCGAGACACCACGTGATGATCGGGTGTGATAAGCTCTACGTTCAAATACAACGGGTGTAAGCCAGTTTTGCACACGCAGAATACTCGGGTTAAACTTGACGAGCCTAGCATATACAGATATGGCCTCGGAACACTGGAGACCGAAAGGTCGAGCGTGAATCATATAGTAGATATGATCAACATAAGATGTTCACCATTGAAAACTACTCCATCTCACGTGATGATCGCACATGGTTTAGTTGATTTGGATCACGTGATCATTTAGATGACAAGAGGGATGTCTATCTAAGTGGGAGTTCTTTAAATTAATATGATTAAATTGAACTTTAATTTATCATGAACTTAGTCCTGATAGTTTTGCATATCTATGTCGTTGTAGGTCAATGGCCCGTGCTACCGTTCCTTTGAATTTTAATGCATTCCTAGAGAAAGCTAAGTTGAAAGATGATGGTAGCAATTACACGGACTGGGTCCGTAACCCGAGGATTATCCTCATTGCTGCACAGAAGAATTATGTCCTTGAAGCACCGCTAGGTGACAAGCCCCCTTCCGCTGATGCAGACGCTTCGAACGTCTGGCAGTCGCGGTCTGATGACTACACGATAGTTCAGTGTGCCATGCTTTACGGGTTAGAACCGGGACTTCAACGACGTTTTGAACGTCATGGAGCATATGAAATGTTCCAGGAGTTGAAGTTAATATTTCAAGCAAATGCCAGAATTGAGAAATATGATTTCCAATAAGTTCTACAGCTGCAAAATGGAGGAGAATAGTTCTATCAGTGAACACTTGCTCAGAATGTCTGGGTACTACAATCATATGAATCAACTTGGTTGCAAAGTTGACGAGGATAGTGTTATTGATAGAGTTCTTCAATCACTGCCACCAAGCTATAAAGGCTTCGTGATGAACTATAACATGCAAGGGATGCAAAAGACAATTCCCGAGCTCTTCGCTATGCTCAAAGCTGCGGAGGTAGAAATCAAAAAGGAGCATCAAGTGTTGATGGTTAACAAGACCACTAGTTTCAAGAAAAAGGGCAAGGGAAAGAAAGGGAACTTCAAAAAAGAATAGCAAGTCAGTTGCTACTTCAACGAAGAAACCCAAATCTGGAGCCAAGCCTGAAACTGAGTGCTTCTACTGCAAGGGGACTGGACACTGGAAGCGGAACTGCCCCATGTATTTGGCGGATAAGAAGGATGGCAAGATGAACAAAGGTATATGTGATATACATGTTATTGATGTGTACCTTACTAATGCTCTTAGTAGTACCTGGGTATTTGATACCGGTTCGGTTGCTAATATTTGTAACTCAAAACAGGGACTACGGATTAAACGAAGATTAGCTAAGGACGAGGTGACGATGCGCGTGGGAAACGGTTCCAAAGTCGATGTGATCGCCGTCGGCACGCTACCTCTACATCTGCCTACGGGATTAGTTTTAGACCTAAATAATTGTTATTTGGTGCCAGCGTTGAGCATGAACATTATATCTGGATCTTGTTTATTGCGAGACGGTTATTCATTTAAATCAGAGAATAATGGTTGTTCCATTTTGATGAATAATATCTTTTATGGTCATGCACCCTTAAAGAGTGGTCTATTCTTACTGGATCTCGATTGTAGTGATACACATATTCATAATATTGAAACCAAAAGATGCAAGGTTAATAATGATAGTGCAACTTATTTGTGGCACTGCTGTTTAGGTCATATTGGTGTAAAACGCATGAAGAAACTCCATAAAGATGGACTTTTGGAATCACTTGATTATGAATCACTTGGTGCTTGCGAACCATGCCTCATGGGCAAGATGACTAAAACTCCGTTATCCGGAACTATGGAGCGAGCAACAGATTTGTTGGAAATCATACATACTGATGTATGTGGACCAATGAGTGTTGATGCTCGCGGCGGGTATCGTTATTTTCTGACCTTCACTGATGATTTGAGCAGATATGGGTATATCTACTTAATGAAACACAAGTCTGAAACATTTGAAAAGTTCAAAGAATTTCGGAGTGAAGTAGAGAATCATCGTAACAAGAAAATAAAGTTCCTATGATCTGATCGTGGAGGAGAATATTTGAGTTACGAGTTTGGTCTTCATTTGAAACAATGTGGAATAGTTTCACAACTAACGCCACCTGGAACACCACAACGTAATGGTGTGTCCGAACGTCGTAACCGTACTTTATTGGATATGGTGCGATCTATGATGTCTCTTACCGATTTACCACTATCGTTTTGGGGTTATGCTTTAGAGACAGCTGCATTCACGTTAAATAGGGCACCATCTAAATCCGTTGATACGACGCCTTATGAACTATGGTTTGGCAAGAAACCAAAGTTGTCGTTTCTTAAAATTTGGGGCTGCGATGCTTATGTGAAAACACTTCAACCTGATAAGCTCGATCCAAGTCGGAAAAATGTGTCTTCATAGGATACCCAAAAAGAGACTGTTGGGTACACCTTCTATCACAGATCCGAAGGCAAAATATTCGTTGCTAAGAACGGATCCTTTCTAGAAAAAGAGTTTCTCTCGAAAGAAGTGAGTGGGAGGAAAGTAGAACTTGATGAGGTAATTGTACCTTCTCCCATATTGGAAAGTAGTACATCACAGGAAATTGTTCCGGTGATTCCTACACCAATTAGTGAGGAAGTTGATGATAATGATTATGAAACTTCGGATCAAGTTTCTACTGAACGTCGTAGATCAACCAGACTACGTTCCGCACCAGAGTGGTACGGCAACCCAGTTCTGGAAATCATGTTACTAGACCATGATGAACCTACGAACTATGAGGAAGCGATGATGAGCCCAGATTCCGCAAAATGGCTTGAAGCCATGAAATCTGAGATGGGATCCATGTATGAGAACAAAGTATGGACTTTGGTTGACTTGCCCGATGATCGGCAGGCCATCGAAAATAAATGGATCTTCAAGAGGAAGACCGACACAGACGGTAATATTACTGTTTACAAAGCTCGACTTGTTGCGAAAGGTTTTCGACAAGTTCAAGGAGTTGACTACGATGAGACTTTCTCACCTGTAGCGATGCTTAAGTCTGTCCGAATCATGTTAGCAATTGCCGCATTTTATGATTATGAAATCTGGCAAATGGATGTCAAAACTGCATTCCTAAATGGATATCTCAAAGAAGAGTTGTATATGATGCAACCAGAAGGTTTTGTCGATCCAAAAAGGTGCTAACAAAGTATGCAAGCTCCAGCGATCCATCTATGGACTGGTGCAAGCATCTCGGAGTTGGAATATACGCTTTGATGAGGTGATCAAAGCATATGGTTTTATACAGACTTTTGGAGAAGCCTGTATTTACAAGAAAGTGAGTGGGAGCTCTGTAGCATTTCTAATATTATATGTAGATGACATATTGTTAATTGGAAATGATATAGAATTTCTGAATAGCATAAAAGGATACTTGAATAAAAGTTTTTCAATGAAAGACCTCGAAGAAGCTGCTTACATATTAGGCATCAAGATCTATAGAGATAGATCAAGACGCTTAATTGGACTTTCACAAAGCACATACCTTGATAAGATTTTGAAAAGGTTCAAAATGGATCAGTCAAAGAAAGGATTCTTGCCTGTTTTACAAGGTATGAAGTTGAGTAAGACTCAATGCCCGACCACTGCAGAAGATAGAGAGAAAATGAAAGTCATTCCCTATGCCTCAGCCATAGGATCTATCATGTATGCAATGCTGTGTACCAGACCTGATGTGTGCCTTGCTATAAGTCTAGCAGGGAGGTACCAAAGTAATCCAGGAGTGGATCACTGGACAGCGGTCAAAAACATCCTAAAGTATCTGAAAAGAACAAAGGATATGTTTCTCGTATATGGAGGTGACAAAGAGCTCGTCGTAAACGGTTACGTCGATTCTAGCTTTGACACTGATCCGGATGACTCAAAGTCACAAACCGGATATGTATTTTGATTGAACGGTGGAGCTGTCAGCTGGTGCAGTTCCAAGCAGAGCATCGTGGCGGGATCTACGAGTGAAGCGGAATACATAGCTGCTTCGGAAGCAGCAAATGAAGGAGTCTGGATGAAGGAGTTCATATCCGATCTAGGTGTAGTACCTAGTGCATCGGGTCTAATGAAAATCTTTTCTGACAACACTGGAGCCATAGCCTTGGCGAAGGAATCCAGGTTTCACAAGAGAACAAAGCACATCAAAAGACGCTTCAATTCCATCCGCGATCTAGTCAAGGAGGGAGACATAGAGATTAGCAAAATACATACCGATCTGAATGTTGCAGACCCGTTGACTAAGCCTCTTCCACGGGCAAAATATGATCAGCACCAAGACTCTATGGGTGTGAGGATCATCACTTTGTAATCTAGATTATTGACTCTAGTTCAAGTGGGAGACTGAAGGAAATATGCCCTAGAGGCAATAATAAAGATGTTATTTGTATTTCCTTATATCATGATAAATGTCTTTTATTCATGCTAGAATTGTATTAACCGGAAACTTAGTACATGTGTGGATACATAGACAAAACAGTATGTCCCTAGTATGCCTCTACTAGACTAGCTCATTGATCAAAGATGGTTATGTTTCCTAGCCATAGACATGAGTTGTCATTTGATCAACGGGATCACATCATTAGGAGAATGATGTGATGGACAAGACCCATCCGTTAGCATAGCACTATGATCGTTTAGTTTAACTGCTATTGCTTTCTTCATGACTTATACATGTTCCTATGACTATGAGATTATGCAACTCCCGAATACCGTAGGAACACCTTGTGTGCTATCAAACGTCACAACGTAACTGGGTGATCATAAAGATGCTCTACAGATGTCTTCGAAAGTATTCATGGTGTTGGCATAGATCAAGATTAGGATTTGTCACTCCGAGTGTCGGAGAGGTATCTCTGGGCCCTCTCGGTAACACACATCACAATAAGCCTTGCAAGCAAAAGACTAATGAGTTAGTCACGAGATGATGTGTTACGGAACGAGTAAAGAGACTTGCCGGTAAACGAGATTGAACTAGGTATAAAGATACCGACGATCGAATCTCGGGCAAGTAACATACCGTTTGACAAAAGGAACAACGTATGTTGTTATGCGGTTCTGACCGATAAAAGATCTTCGTAGAATATGTAGGAGCCAATATGAACATCCAGGTTCCGCTATTGGTTATTGACCAGAGATGAGTCTCGGTCATGTCTACATAGTTCTCGAACCCGTAGGGTCCGCACGCTTAACGTTTGATGATGATCGGTATTATGAGTTTTTGAGTATTGATGTACCGAAGGTAGTTCGGAGTCCCGAATGAGATCACGGACATGACGAGGAGTCTCGGAATGTCCGAGACATAAAGATTGATATATTGGACGGCTATATTCGGACACCGGAAGTATACCGGAAAAGTTTCGGATTTATCGGGAATGCCGGAGGGGGTTACCGGAACCCCCTACGAGAGGGGATGGTCCATAGTGGGCCTAAAGGGTGAGAGAGAGGCAGCCCATAGGGCTGGCCGGCACCCCCACCTAGGAATCCTAGTTGGACTAGGATTGGGGGGGCGCCACCTCTCCTATTCCTTTCCCCCTTCTTCCTTTCGGTGAATCCTACTAGGAATAGGATTGCAATCCTATTCCTAGTAGGAGTCCCCTCCCTAGCCGCACCATAGAGGTTGGCCGGCCCCTCCTCCCTTGCTCCTTTATATACGGGGGCAGGGGGGCACCCAAAGACACACAAGTTGAATTGTTTTAGCCGTGTGCGGTGCCCCCCTCCACAGAATCACACCTCGGTCGTACCGTCGCGGAGCTTAGGCGAAGCCCTGCGCCGGTGAACACATCATATCTGTCACCACGCCGTCGTGCTGACGAAACTCTCCCGTGAAGCTCAACTGGATCAAGAGCTCGTGGGACGTCATCAAGCTGAACGTGTGCTGAACGCGGAGGTGCCGTACGTTCGGTGCTTGATCGGTTGGATCGCGAAGAAGTTCGACAACATCAACCGCGTCACTTGACGCTTCCGCTCCCGGTCTACGAGGGTACGTAGACACACTCTCCCCTCTCGTTGCTATGCATCTGGTAGATAGATCTTGCGTGATCGTAGGAAAATTTTAAAATACTACGTTCCCCAACACGACCACTGCAGAAGATAGAGAGAAAATGAAAGTCATTCCCTATGCCTCAGCCATAGGATCTATCATGTATGCAATGCTGTGTACCAGACCTGATGTGTGCCTTGCTATAAGTCTAGCAGGGAGGTACCAAAGTAATCCAGGAGTGGATCACTGGACATCGGTCAAAAACATCCTAAAGTATCTGAAAAGAACAAAGGATATGTTTCTCGTATATGGAGGTGACAAAGAGCTCGTCGTAAACGGTTACGTCGATTCTAGCTTTGACACTGATCCGGATGACTCAAAGTCACAAACCGGATATGTATTTTTATTGAACGGTGGAGCTGTCAGTTGGTGCAGTTCCAAGCAGAGCGTCGTGGCGGGATCTACGTGTGAAGCGGAATACATAGCTGCTTCGGAAGCAGCAAATGAAGGAGTCTGGATGAAGGAGTTCATATCCGATCTAGGTGTAGTACCTAGTGCATCGGGCCCAATGAAAATCTTTTGTGACAACACTGGAGCCATAGCCTTGGCGAAGGAATCCAGGTTTCACAAGAGAACAAAGCACATCAAAAGACGCTTCAATTCCATCCGCGATCTAGTCAAGGAGGGAGACATAGAGATTTGCAAAATACATACGGATCTAAATGTTGCAGACCCGTTGACTAAGCCTCTTCCACGGGCAAAACATGATCAGCACCAAGACTCCATGGGTGTGAGGATCATCACTTTGTAATCTAGATTATTGACTCTAGTTCAAGTGGGAGACTGAAGGAAATATGCCCTAGAGGCAATAATAAAGATGTTATTTGTATTTCCTTATATCATGATAAATGTCTTTTATTCATGCTAGAATTGTATTAACCGGAAACTTAGTACATGTGTGGATACATAGACAAAACAATATGTCCCTAGTATGCCTCTACTAGACTAGCTCATTGATCAAAGATGGTTATGTTTCCTAGACATAGACATGAGTTGTCATTTGATCAACGGGATCACATCATTAGGAGAATGATGTGATGGACAAGACCCATCCGTTAGCATAGCACTATGATCGTTTAGTTTAACTGCTATTGCTTTCTTCATGACTTATACATGTTCCTATGACTATGAGATTATGCAACTCCCGAATACCGTAGGAACACCTTGTGTGCTATCAAACGTCACAACGTAACTGGGTGATCATAAAGATGCTCTACAGGTGTCTCCGAAAGTATTCGTGGTGTTGGCATAGATCAAGATTAGGATTTGTCACTCCGAGTGTCGGAGAGGTATCTCTGGGCCCTCTCGGTAACACACATCATAATAAGCCTTGCAAGCAAAAGACTAATGAGTTAGTCACGAGATGATGTGTTACGGAACGAGTAAAGAGACTTGCCGGTAAACGAGATTGAACTAGGTATAAAGATACGGACGATCGAATCTCGGGCAAGTAACATACCGTTTGACAAAAGGAACAACGTATGTTGTTATGCGGTTCTGACCGATAAAAGATCTTCGTAGAATATGTAGGAGCCAATATGAACATCCAGGTTCCGCTATTGGTTATTGACCAGAGATGAGTCTCGGTCATGTCTACATAGTTCTCGAACCCGTAGGGTCCGCACGCTTAACGTTTGATGACGATCGGTATTATGAGTTTTTGAGTATTGATGTACCGAAGGTAGTTCGGAGTCCCGGATGAGATCACGGACATGACGAGGAGTCTCGGAATGTCCGAGACATAAAGATTGATATATTGGACGGCTATATTCGGACACCGGAAGTATACCGGAAAAGTTTCGGATTTATCGGGAATGCCGGAGGGGGTTACCGGAACCCCCTACGAGAGGGGATGGTCCATAGTGGGCCTAGAGGGTGAGAGAGAGGCAGCCCATAGGGCTGGCCGGCGCCCCCACCAAGGAATCCTAGTTGGACTAGGATTGGGGAGGCGCCACCTCTCCTATTCCTTTCCCCCTTCTTCCTTTCGTTGAATCCTACTAGGAATAGGATTGCAATCCTATTCCTAGTAGGAATCCCTTCCCTAGCCGCACCATAGAGGTTGGCCGGCCCCTCCTCCCTTCCTCCTTTATATACGGGGGCAAGGGGGCACCCAAAGACACACAAGTTGAATTGTTTTAGCCGTGTGCGGTGCCCCCCTCCACAGAATCACACCTCGGTCGTACCGTCTCGGAGCTTAGGCGAAGCCCTGCGCCGGTGAACACATCATATCCGTCACCACGCCGTCGTGCTGACGAAACTCTCCCGTGAAGCTCAACTGGATCAAGAGCTCGTGGGACGTCATCAAGCTGAACGTGTGCTGAACGCGGAGGTGCCGTACGTTCGGTGCTTGATCGGTTGGATCGCGAAGAAGTTCGACAACATCAACCGCGTCACTTGACGCTTCCGCTCCCGGTCTACGAGGGTACGTAGACACATTCTCCCTTCTCGTTGCTATGCATCTGGTAGATGGATCTTGCGTGATCGTAGGAAAATTTTAAAATACTACGTTCCCCAACACTATAGGTGTTGTGCGCGGCGCAGTGAAAGGCTGCGGCTCGTCCTCCACTATCCAGCACCAATCCGCGCGCCACTCCTCCCACTTGCCGCGGAGCTCCCCTTTAAGATAAGATTCCTTCTTGTTCAAGCGGAAGACCCAAGAGATACCTCCGGAGAGGGGGGCGCCGGCCTCTGCTCTAGGCATGAAGAAATGCCTAAAGAGCGCTACGTTTGGATAGATCCCTATGTAGTTTTCGCACAGATGTGCGAAAACCGCCATCGTGAGGATGGCGTTGGGGGTGAAGTCTAAGAGATGGAGGTTGTATGTATTCATGATATCACAGAAAAATTCAGAGAATGGAGGACACAGGCCGCAGTGGAAGAAGACAGCAAAGAAGAAATACCTGCTGGGGTACAGATCTCTGGCGGCGGCCGGGTAGACTCGGGTGCGGGGATGCGCCTTGGTCTTCTTGGCCCAGAACAGATAGTACTTGTTCCAGAGCTCCCTCGCGCTGAGCCTCGGCGCAAAGACGACGTTCCTCTTCCGCAGAGCGACAAGCTTTGCCGCCTGGTCGGATTTCTCCCTCTTGGTCTTCTCCGCTTTCGCCTTCTCGGCCTTCGGGGCCATGGCGGAGGCGGCGGAGGAAGGGGCGGGAAGCTCGACGGCGCCGCGGATGCGGAAGAGGGTGGAGGAGATGAGGAGGCGGAGCGCAGAGGGGGATTTCTGGAGGTGGAAGAAGCAATGAAGACGAAGTAAGGTAACGGCCCCTGCTTCCTCTGCTTTTAAGGGGGAAGTGGGGGACGCTCCGCATTTCCCATTAAAGAACGTGGCCACGTTCTCTCCCACGACGCCGCAATCGACGCATGCCGTTAGGGAGGGACGCGGCGGATGCGGAAGGGGAATTACGGCTCGCCGTGGGCCGCGCGTGCCCGTGCACTGTTTTGGGCCTGGCCCAACAGCGCTCGGCACCGTGTGTGTCCCAGGCCCGGGGGCTCATATCGGTGTACTAAGATAGGGGTACCTTAGTACCCCAGCTTGTGCACGGGCAGTTGCAGCTTCCCGCGGCAGGGTCTACCACGTGCTTGCCGGAAACCTCTCTGGTCCCTATTAAGCCATTCAAAAACAAAGTATACAAGACAGAAGATCAAGGCCCCGGCAAGTGGAGCTTGCCGGGAAGGCCATCCCAGGCTCAAGACTATGTCATCAACACAAGACCCTGGCAAGAGGAGCTTGCCAGGAAGACCAGAAGATTGCCTCTTAGAAGACACGCCCCGGCGCACTCTGCGCCCCGGCAAGACCCGGGGAGCGACAAGCTTCCCGGCCCGACAAGATCAAGCCCCCGGCAAGGTGCTTGCCGGAGGAAGTCTGCACTGTGTGCCCGCGCTCCAGCTCATCGGCCCACGCGTCGCCCTGGGACCATTCCAGGGACGCGTGGCGGATGGCTGTGCAGCCTGGGGGACACGGTGGCACTCCACGATGAGGAAGCTATCGCCGTGGCAAATGTAGACGCAAGGGCGGGTGATTTTGGGGTCGACGGCGACGGGCATTTAATGCTCTTGTCCCCCACTGTCAAAGTAGGTGATGACCACTGTTCATGCACTGTTCATCCACTATTCCCGCACTGTTACAACTACCACCACAATTACATTTTTACCCCTTTCTTCTAGGTTGACACCTGTCGGTGACCCCTTGAGCTATAAAAGGAGGCCCATGCACAACGTAGAAAGGGTTCGGAACCTAGATCGCTCATTCGCTCGGTGTAGCTAGTTCTTCAAGCTCCCGAGCTCCAACACTCAATACAATCTAAGCAGGAGTAGGGTTTTACGCGTTCATCGCGGCCCGAACCTGGGTAAACTGCCTGCGTGAGCTCTACGATCTGCTCTTTGTGCTCCCTCCGCTCCCTTACCGTACGAACAAGGGGCTCCGGTCCCATAGGTTCTCGTGGTGGACAGTTTCCCCCGACAAGTAGCAAGAAGAATTTTTGGCATCGTTGCCGGGGAGGCTTACGCAAAAGTCATATACCAAGTACTTATCAGAAACCCTTATCCTTGGCATTACATTTTTTTCCTCTCGTTTTCATCTCCCCCACTTCACCCTTGCCATTTTATTTGCCTTCTTCTGTCGTGTGTTTATTGTTCGCTTGCCCTCATGTCTGAGATAGGGGACTATTTTATCGAGAAGGGAAGTAATGTCGAGGGAAACATCTATGTTGACCCCCCGGATGAAACTACCACTTTACATATTAAGAAGTTCCGGGTTGGAAGTGGTAATATCATTGGAAAAGGAGTTCTTCATGACTTCTTTACTTGTGCCGCTGCTTTGCCCACTATGGGTGGCTCTATTCTTCATAGAACTAGTAGCCTTGCGGATGCTGTATCTACCCTTATACTTTAAATTGAAAGGCAATTTATCCATATGCATCCCTGTATTCACAGAATCTTTTTGGAGTTTTCCAATATTGAGCATTCTTCTGTTAAGCGTGCAACTACTATCTTTTTGGCTCATGAATTTAGATTTGTCATGGAAGAGGCCAAAGAAATCTTTGCTCATCACGGGGTAGATGACGGTCGCTCCCATAGAGGCTATCTTATTTAATCAAGAAGACATAATGCGGTTGCGATCTCCTGATCATGTTGCTTTTAATGAAAACCTTAGGAAAAAGGTTCCTAACGATGTCTTGGTTGATAGAATTTCTGAGATGAATGATGATTTTTCTATTCAAAACAATGGGTTAGGCTTCCCCCTTGAGCGAAGTCTTATGACCTTCTGCCAAAAGAACGCCTATAATGATGAATTGGTTGTTCACTACAAAGGGCCAAAAGAGGAACCTATTCCTCGTGAGAGTGATGTGGGGGAATTTTGTCCATTAAATTTAGACCTTTTGATTACTTTTGCTTGCCACAAAGGAAACTTGCTGCTGAACGTAGGGAATATGAGATGAGTTTTCGCGATATATCGTATCAATATGGCATTCCCTAGATCTATCCATGTATCGTGCCTAGCTAGGGGCGTAAAACGATAGCGCTTGTTGGGAGGCAACCCAATTTTATTTTTATTTTTTGTTTTTGCTTTTGTTTAGAATAAATATTGCATCTAGCTTCTGTTTAGATGTGGTTTTAGGTATTATTTAGTGTTTGTGCCAAGTAGAACCTTTGGGAAGACTTGTGTGAAGTTTATGTGATCTTGCTGTGAAAAACAGAATCGTTAGAGCTCGCTAGAATGGTCATCAGATTTTTCTGGAGCGTTCTATTTTGTTGATTCTTTTTGCAGATGATTAATAGACAAATTCCTCATGTTTACAAATTTAGTTTGATTTTTTGGAGTTACAGAAGTATGAGAAACCTACAGATTACTACAGACGGTTTTGTTTTTGACAGATTTTGTTTTTCGTGTGTTGTTTGCTTATTTCGATGCATCTATGAGTAGTATTGGGAAGTATGAATCATAGAGAAGTTTCAATACAGTAGGTTTAACACAAATATAAACAAAGAATGAATTCATTGCAGTACCTTTGAGTAGTGGTTTGCTTTCTTATACTAACGGAGCTCACGATATTTTTGGTTAAGTTTTGTGTTGTGAAGTTTTCAAGTTTTGAGTATTGCTTTGATGGACTATGGAACAAAGAGTGGCAAGAGCCTAAGCTTGGGGATGCTCAAGGCACCCCAAGGTAAAATTCCAGGACAACCAAAAGCCTAAGCTTGGGGATGCCCCGGGAAGGCATCCCCTCTTTCGTCTTCATCCATCGGTAACTATACTCGAAGCTATATTTTTATTCACCACATGATATGTGTTTTACTTGGAGCGTCTTGTATAATTTGAGTCTTTGCTTGTTAGTTTGCCACAATTATCCTTGCTGGACACACCTATTTGAGAGAGTTAAATATGACCTAGGAATTGATACAACACTCTATGTGCTTCACTTATATCTTTTGAGTTGAATAGTTTTTTGCTCTAGTGCTTCACTTATATATTTTAGAGCACGGTGGTGATAATATTTTGTAGAAATTTTTAAACTCGCATGCTTCACATATATCCTTTTGAGAGTCTATTAAAACAGCATGGTAATGTGCTTAAGCTATAAAACTAGTCTTCACATGATAGACATCCAATATCAATGTAGTACAAACTTTCACACTTAGTGCATTGAATATGATGAGAATTTGGATGCTTGATAATTGTTTTGAGATATGAGGATAGTGATATTAGAGTCATGCTAGCGGAGTTATTATGAAATTGAGAAATTCTTGTGTTAAATTTAGTGATTCCCGTAGCATGCACGTATGGTGAACCGCTATGTGACGAAGTTATAGCATGAGGTATTTGTAAAGTGTCAACCTTTGTGTGGAGGTCGGGGGCGCGCGATGGTTAACTCCTACCAACTTCCCCCCTAGCAGCATGCGTTGATTGCTTTGTTTTGATGACTCGTAGATTTTTGCAATAAGTATATGAGTTCTTATGACTAATGTTGAGTCCATGGATTATACGCACTCTCACCCTTCCACCATTGCTAGCCTCTCTTGTATCGCGCAACTTTCGCCGGTACCATACACCCTCTATATATCCTTCCTCAAAACAGCCACCATATATTCGTCAAAACATCCAGCATACCTACCTATCATGGCATTTCCATAGCCATTCCGAGATATATTGCCATGCAACTTTCCACCTTTCCGTTCATATGACACGCTTCATATTGTCATATTGACATGCATGATCGTGTAGTTGACATCCTATTTGTGGCAAAGCCACCATGCATAATTTTTCATACATGTCACTCTTGATTCATTGCACATCCTGGTACACCGCCGGAGGCATTCATATTGAGTCATACTTTGTTCTAGTATCAAGTTCTAATATTGAGTTGTAATGAAAGTGTGATGATCATCATTACTAGAGCATTGTCCCATGTGAGGAAAGGCTAAATCAATAAAG
>LR738709.1:202084885-202139053 GCA_902687465.1 Secale cereale
AGAAAGGCCAAAGATAAAAAAAGGCCCAAAAAAGAAAAAAAGAAAAAAAAAAGGAAAAGAAAAAGGGACAATTGCTACTATCTTTTTCCACACTTGTGCTTCAAAGTAGCACCATGTTCTTCATGATAGATTGTCTCATATTTAGTCACTTTCATATAGTAGTGGGAATTTTTAATATAGAACTTGGCTTGTATATTCCAACGATGGGCTTCCTCAAATGCCCTAGGTCTTCATGAGCAAGCAAGTTGGATCCACACCCACTAGTTTATTTTGTTGAGATTTCATACATTTCTTTTGCTCTAGTGCATCCGTTGGATGGCAATCCCTACTCACTCACATTGATATCTGTTGATGGGCATCTCCATAGCCCGTGGATACGCCTAGTTGATGTGAGACTATCTCCCTCCTTTTTGTCTTCTCCACAACCACCTCTCTATTCCACCCATAGTGCTATGTCCATGGCTCACGCTCATGTATTGCGTGAAAGTTGAAAGGTTTGAAAGAATCGAGTATGAAAACAAGTGCTTGACTGAAATCGGGGTTGTGCATGATATGAATATTTTGTGTGATGAAGAGGGAGCATAGCCAGACTATATGATTTTGTAGGGATAACTATCTTTAGCCATAGTATTTTGAGAAGACATGATTGCGTTGCTAGTATGCTTGAAGTAGTACTATTTCTTATGTCAATATAGAGTTTTGTCTTGAATCTTTCAGATCTGAACATTCATGCCACAATTAAGAGAATTACATTGAAAAACTACCTTCGTTAGCATTCCACATCAGAAATTCCGTTTTTATCATTTACCTACTCGAGGACGAGCATGAATAAACCTTGCGGATGCTTCATACATCTCCAACGTATCTATAATTTTTGTTTGTTCCATGCTATTATTTATGATGTTTTGGATGTTTAATGGACTTTGTCATTCACTTTTATGTTATTTTTGGGACTAACCTACTAACCCAAAGGCCCAGTCCAGATTGCTGTTTTTTGCCTGTTTCAGGGTTTAACAGAAAAGGTATATCAAACGGAGTCTAAACGGAATGAAACCTTCGGGAGAGATATTTTTAGAGAAAATCACGCACGGGAGACTTGAGAGCCACGGAGTAGGGCATACGTGGTGCCCACGAGGGTGGGGGGCACCCCCTGCATCATGGGCCCCACGTTTGGCCCCCGGTGCCCTCCTTCCTCCTATATATACCTACGTACCCCGAAACCATCAGAACAACAGAAAAAACCCTAGTTCCACCGCCGTAACCTTCTATTCCCATGAGAACCCATCTTGGGGCCTGTTCCGGAGCTCCATCGGAGGGGGATCTACCATGGAGTGCTTCTACATCATCATCATCGCCTCACCATGAGTTGTGAGTAGTTTACCACAGACCTTCGGGTCCATAGCCAGTATCTAGATGGCTTCTTCTCTATCTTTGGATCTCAATACAAAGTTATCCTCGGTCTTCGAGGAGATCTATTCAATGTAATCTCTTTTTGCGGTGTGTTTGTCGAGATCCAATGAATTGTGGGTTTATGATCAAGATTATCTATGAGAACTATTTGGTTCATCTCTGAACTCTTTATGTATGATTATAATATCCTTGCAAGTCTCTTCGAATTATTGGTTTGGTTTGGCCTACTAGATCTATAGTTCTTGCGATTGGAGAAGTGCTTGGCTTTGGGTTCAATCTTGCGGTATCCTTTCCCAATGACAGTAGGGCAGCAAGGTACGTATTGTATTGTTGCCATCGAGGATAAAAAGATGGGGTTTATATCACTAAGTTTGAGTTTATCCCTCTACATCATGTCACCTTGCTTAAGGCGTTACTCTATTCTTATGAACTCAATACACTAGATGCATGCTGGATTGCAGTCGATGTGTGGAGTAATAGTAGTAGATGTAGAATCATTTTGGCCTTCTTGTCTCATACGTGATGCCCATATATAATTATCATGCCTAGATAGTCTCATAATTATTCTCTTTTCTATCAATTGCTTGACAGTAATTTGTTTACCCGCCGTAGAATATCACTATCATGAGAGAAGCCACTAGAGAACACTATGGCCCCCCGGGTCTATTCTCAACATATCAATCTACAAGCTACTTTACTTTTCTGCTTTTACTTTCTGTTCTTATAATCAAAAATACCAAAAATATCAAACTATCATCTCTATCAGATCTCACTTTCGTAAGTGACCATAAAGGGATTGACAACCCCTTATCGCGTTGGCTGTGAAGTTCTTATTTGTTTGTGCTGGTGCGACGGACTCGCGCGTGGTCTCCTACTGGATTGATACATTGGTTCTAAGAAACTGAGGGAAATACTTACACTACTGTGATGCATCACCCTTTCCTCTTCGAGGGAATACAACGCAAGCTTGAGAAGTAGCAGATCTCTGCTGCGATGGATGCTTCCATTGATGGTGCACCTCAGGTGGGGTGGACGACGACATGGCAGGAGCGGGACAAAAAACACATAGTTGTCTTTGACACCTATCTGTAAGTGAAGTAAATCTATAAGTGCTCCTTAGTACTTGAGGATTCTAAAAACGCAAGGACAGAAAAAACATAGGAATAGGATAGGAAAACGCGTGCAAAACAAAGCATGTGCAAATGCAGGATTTCTATCAACCAGGAAGTTTGGTTCACATGAATTGGAAGAACACAGCAATGGAGAGTAACATGGTCAAATTATAGTGAAACCACATGAAAATGTGAAGTTTGAATTTTATTATATTCCACTAATGCACTTAGGGGCTGTATGGATTGTGACTACCTTTGCCATATATTGCCACATGATTTTTGCCAAACTTGCCTACCTTGAGTTGCTTAAATTGTTTGCCACACTTTGGCTTGCCTGAGGGAATCTTGCCACACTTTTTGTGTCTATGACATGTGGGGTTCACTACTGATAAAAACATTCTTGCCTTAAGTGTGGCTAGAACCAAAACACCTACCTAACTTGGTCAAACTTTCCTAAGGTGAAGTATGGCAAAGTATAGAAACGTGTGCATAGGAATCAAACAGCCCCTTAGTCATGTTCTTCATGCATAATAATTTCTTTCTAGATTGGCAACTGCTAAACCGATTCAAATTGTGGTTGAAAAGGGCATTTAGTTTTCTTCCTGTTAACATTGTGACCACCCTTCATTTCTTTCTAGATTTGCAACTGTCTTGAACCAAAGGATCCCTAGGGAATCGACATGAACGTAGAGTAAAAAAGTTATGCGATGAGTGTACAACCTCTTTGGCGTCACCCTTAACATACAAATTAAGTTAGGCAGTAAACTTACAGCCTGTCGCGCTGGCGTCGCCCCAACACACGGTCGTTCCGGCCCACCGCTCATCGAAGGGATGCTCAACGGATTGGTGTGTCACTAACACATGCGACCGCATATAAGCAGTAGCACCAACACATTCGATCCGGCCGGCCACTTAGCATGAACAGACGGTATGTCCGGCCCGCTCCTCGCCGAAGCGACGCGCATCGGCTTGGTACATCGGTTATGTTCGACTGCACGTGAGCAGTAGCAAACCGACAAGGCCAAGCTCCCTAGCCTACAGCGCCCACATAGCCTGGCCTTTTATGGTAGATCGCTTTAAAAAATTAAGATCACACATAGGAGGAGACCATGACAGCTGCGAACGCTTGTGTGGCAGTTTCATGGATAGCGGATGGGTGTGTGATGTATTGCTAGAACTATGTCGGTATTTCCCCAAAGAGGAAGGGATGATGTAGTATAGTGATGACCCACAAGTGTAGGGGATCTATCGTAGTCCCTTCGATAAGTAAGAGTGTTGAACCCAACGAGGAGCAGAAGGAAATGCTAGGAAGTTTTCAGTAAGGTATTTTCTGCAAGCAGTGAAATTATCGGTAACAGATAGTTTTATGATAAGGTAATTGGTAGCAAGTGACAAAAGGTAAAAGTAAATAAGGTGCAGCAAGATGGCCCAATCCTTTTTGTAGCGAAGGACAAGCCTGGACAAACTCTTATATGAAGGAAAACTCTCTCGAGGACACATGGGAATAATCGTCAAGCTAGATTTCATCACAATCATCTGCTTCACTTTCGGTACTTTGATAATTTGGTATGTTGGTGGACCGGTGCTTGGGTGCTGTCCTTACTTGGACAACCCACCCACTTATGATTAGCCTCTAATGCAAGCATGCGGAACTACAAAAGAAGTATTAAGGTAAACCTAACCATAGCATGAAACGAGTGGATCCAAATCAGCCCCTTATGAAGCAACACATATACTAGGGTTTAAGCTTCCGTCACTCTAGCAACCCATCATCTACTTATTACTTCCCAATGCCTTCCTCTAGGCCCAAATAATGGTGAATTGTCATGTAGTCGACGTTCACATGACACCACTAGAGGAGAGACAACATACATCTTATCAAAATATCGAACGAATACCAAATTCACATGACTACTTATAGCAAGACTTCTCCCATGTCTTCAGGAACAAAAGTAACTACTCAGAAGACATAATATTGTTCATGATCAGAGGGGTATTAATATGCATAATGGATCTGAACATATGATCTTCCACCAAATAAACCAACTAGCATCAACTACAAGGAGTAATCAACACTACTAGCAACCCACATGTACCAATCTGAGGTTTGGAAATAAAGATTGGATACAAGAGATGTACTACGGATTGAGAGGAGATGGTGCTGGTGAAGATGTTCATGAAGGTAACTACTACCTCTTGAGCTTGCGTTGTATTCCATCGAAGAGGAAAGGGAGATGCAGCACAGTAGTGTAAGTATTTCCCTCAGTTTTTTAGAACCAAGGTATCAATCCAGTAGGAGACCACTCGTGAGTCCCTCGCACCTGCACAAACAAATAAGAACTTCGCAGCCAACGCGATAAGGGGTTATCAATCCCTTTACGGTCACTTATGAGAGTGAGATCTGATAGAGATGATTGTTATATTTTGGTATTTTTGGTTTAATAAAATAGCAAATAAAAGCGGTAAAAGTAAAGTAGATGCAGATTGATATGTTGAGAATAGACCCGGGGGGCATAGTTTTCTCTAGTGGCTTCTCTCATGATAGCGGTATTCTACGGCGGGTAAACAAATTACTGTCGAACAATTGATAGAAAAGCAAATAATTATGAGACTATCTAGGCATGATCATTGTATATAGGCATCTTGTCCGAGACAAGTAGACAGAAACGATTCTGCATCTACTACTATTACTCCACACATCGACCGCTATCCAGCATGCATCTAGTTTATTGAGTTCATACGAATAGAGTAATGCTTTAAGAAAGATGACATGATGTAGAGGGATAAACTCAAGCAATATGATGAAAACTCCATCTTTTTATCCTCGATAGCAACAATACAATACGTGCCTTGCTGCCCCTACTATCACTTGGAAAGGACACCGCAAGATTGAACCCAAAGCCAAGCACTTCTCCCATTGCAAGAACTATAGATCTAGTAGGCCAAACCAAACCAATTATTCGAAGAGACTTGCAAGGATATTATGAGCACACATAAAAAGTTCAGAGAAGAACCAAATATCTTTCATAGATAACCTTAATCATAAACTCACAATTTATCGGATCTCGACAAACACACCGCAAAAAGAGAATACATTGAATAGATCTCCTCGAAGACCGAGGAGAACTTTGTATTGAGATCCGGAGAGAGAGAGAAGAAGCCATCTAGATAGTAGCTATGGACCCGAAGGTCTGTGGTAAACTACTCACAACTCATGGTGAGGGCGATGATGATGATGATTGTAGCGACCACGATCCGAATGGACCGAAAACTCTGTGTTCCGTGTCATCCCAGGATCGGTATGCTGACACACACAATACAAACATGATTTATAACAGAGGTAAATCACATGTATTAAGTAACGTAAATACTATTACCTTAATCGATCATAGCGGAAGCAACAAGGTTGTGGATTCCCATCAACACCAACAGCAAAGTTGAGTGTAGAAACCGTAACCCTAACGTATCACTTACTCGTTGTAAGATAATCCTGCAACATAAAACGTTGCAGCCCGAAAACGGGTCAACACATGGAATATGCTGGCAAATTCACACTGTAATGATAATGATGAACAAAACCTACATCTACATGCATATATGGCCGGTGGACACTGTAAGGTTAAAGTTTTTGCGTAAAGCCAATTTTCCCTACTTCAAAGGAATGCGTTTTAATTAACTAACATGGTAGTTGAAACATTGTTGAGAAGATAGACATCCTCTCAACCCCAATTAAAAGTAATCATTAAACCCAACAAGTTAATTAAAGTAACATGATGAGATGCACATGATAATCCAAGTACTAGATACTCAAGACGTCCGTAACCGGGGACACGGCTAATCATGATCAGTTTGTACACTCTGCAGAGGTTTGTGCACTTTTCCCACAAGACTCGATCGCCTCCGTTTGGTTTCTCGCACTGCATGGTGTTTGAGAAGCGGATGACCGAGACATAGTCTTTCAGAGGCGCTAGCACCTTACGATCGGGCGGACCGTACCAACCTACATCCCCTACATCTGCTAGTCCACCACTGTAAGAGTTCGCACAACTTACTCATACTATGCTAGAGCCCATAATAGCATTGTGGTTGCACACGGAAGTTTCTACTATGAATAATCTCATGATCCCTTTGAGCCTGGGTGGCGGTCCATAAAAAAACCAGGCAATCGCTGGAATACCCTGGTGCCTCAATCCACCCAGATGTGTATTAATGTTGCCACCTTAAGTTGAACCATTAATTAACAAAATCACATCTGTCATGGATTTCACTCACCCAATCCACGTCTACGAGCATAGCATGTCCTAATAGAAAACGTATAAGTAACTCCCAAAGGTTTGAATGTAATGCAAGTAATAGGTACTACCTCAATCTACTTCCCAGTCCCACAAGGTAATTGATCCTACTCATGCAATGTGTGAGGGTTGGACTAATGCAATGAAAACTGGCTAATTGGAAAGTATGATCAAAGTGTGAACTTGCCTGCAAAGTTGATGAAGATGATTCGCACTCAAACCTCTTGATAGATCTACTCATCACACTCCGGTCAATCTTTTGTAAGCAAGCAATAGTAATCACACATAAGCAATCACTCAGAAAGATCAGACAGAGCGAATAAACACTTTGGAAAACTTCGAAAACACACGAATGACTCTTGAAACACAAAACAATTTCCAATAGTACCAAAATTATGTGAATTTGGCCTTATCAGAAAGTTTAGGTCAAGAGCTTCGATTTGCAAAAAGAATCAACTCAAACGGACTTACGAAACTCAAGTTATGATCAAAACAAGTTTGAAGATAAAACTAGTTGAATTCAAATTTTAAAATTTTCAAAAACATGATTGAGTTTTATTACTGGAAAGAGGGCTTCGTAACGAAGACGTGGGCGTTGGTTTCGTTGAATTTGGACTAACTGGTAAAAAGATATGGCCGAAAGAAGATTAGGGACTATTCTGTAAATAAAATATTCACATCTAAGTCCCTGGCCGAAATTAATACGAAAAGTAAAACTTTAACGTACGAACGTTCATTTTCTAGTCCTAAAGGGTGAACGTTCACTATATAGATCAAACTAGAAAAAAAACGATCTAAAAACTATAACCTAACTAAAGAGAAAAAAAACGAGGCGGTTTATACCTAGCGGTTTTCCTAACGGTTTGTATCGGATCTCCGGCGAGCTCTTTAGAACTTCGGCGAGGGGAGGGCGGACGGCGGCGGCTCCGGGCAGGGCGGTAGCCCGCAGCGGCGGCGGCGGTGGAATTGTGAGGCAGCGGCGGCGGTGCGAGAGAGGGAAGAGAACGGGCGGCGGCGGCGCAGATTTAAAGGGGGTGGGGAGCTTATTACGGAAGGGGGCGAAGGGGAGGAGTTCGACGCGGTCACGTCGTCCATGGCGGCGGCGGCGGCAGTCCGTCCCGAGGACGAAGTGGGGCGACGGGGCGAGGACGAGCTGGGCCGCGGCCTGGCGGGCAGCTGGGCCGGCACAGTTCGGAGGAACATTTTTTTTCTTTTCTTTAAACATTTTTTTTTCTAACAGACAGAAAAATGAATAAAATCAAAATAAATAAAAATATCCAATAGACATATAATATATCAAAATTTGCAGAAAAATAAGACCTACAACATGAACATTTTCCTACTGCCAAATAAAATGCCCACAAAATCTTATAAATCAAAAGGTCCTACTGCTGCAATAAAAACCAATAAAAAACATTTTTTAAATACCAAAAAGAATTCAATTCATTTATCTCCAATTTTAAGCTGTAGGGAATCATGTTACCCAGTTTTCCATGTAATATATTTTGGAGAAAAATAATTTTAATAAAACCCAAATAACTCAATGTTTGAAATTGAGTTGCGGACAATTCAGAAAAACCTCCAACTCATATTTCCTATAATTTGAAGAAGTCATTTTATCTTCTCTCTCGAAAATCATTGAGTTGCTTAAAGTTTCTAAATTCAAGAATATTTCGAGGATGAATTTTCAAAATCCTTTCAAAGCCCTTTATCATTTAAAATAAATGGAAGAAGTCATATTATCTTCACTCTAGGGTTTTGTGTTGTAGAGAATTTGAATTCCCTCGGAGATCAAAAAGCAAAGTGAAAGTTTGGGAAAGTCATTTTATTCCCTCTCATTTAACTTTCAAAAGTTTCAAATTTCACTCAATTTCACTCAGCACATCAAACAGCAATCAAATCTATCTATTTATTATAACATTCCAAAATTTAGAATTTTGGGATGTTACAAACCTACCACACTTAAAATGAATCTCGTCCTCGAGATTCGGAGAGGCTAGCAAGCAATAGGTTAGGGTTTGGGGGTCTCCTAACAAATCACTGATTGGTATGGCCTAGTGTGCTACCACACTGAGGGACATGGATACGGTTCCATCAAAACTCAGGTACTCCATCCTTTGGGTTGACGGCGTCGGTCTTCTCAAATCTTCAGGGTAACTCCCCCTCTAGGGTTCTTTTCGGTAGGGGCATAACCTTTGCCCTCAATTCTTGTATCCTTTCATCTTGATATGGTTCTTTCGAGACTAATTCTTAGCTGACAGGTCCGGCGCCAATACTAAACAAATATCGGTCTCTCATGGGGTCATCAAATAATTTGTTGGGTCCCTGCAGAAAACGGGTCTGAGCTTCATCCTCACCGTATATCCTACGGTTGGCAACAGCATGCCGTGTACAATGGAGAAACTTCTATACCTGTTGGGACCCCGATCCTAAGTCACACAGGTCTAGCCTGTAACACATCAAATCACTTTGCGGCCTCACGCATGGTATCCCCACGGGTGCCACCTTACCTGGCCCGGGACCGTTTGCGCATTTCGGCACACGTATATGATAGTGTCGCTAGTATCCATATGACAGAGAACCCGGGCCGACATGACCAGTTATAAACCAAAAGTGGCACTAAATTACAGATACAGGCATACATGACCCAGCAACGAACGTTTCGGTCATCAACGTATGAACCCAAGTCGTAGCAAGCTACAAGGACTTAAAGGAACAACGCGTGACATTTCCCCTAAGGGACAGACACAGGAACGAAGAAGGACACATGCCGGCCAGCCTAAGTGTTCCGGAGCAGTAGCAAGATATCAAGGCTCAGTGGAATCACTAGGAGACATTTCCCTGTAAGATAGGCTACCAAAGGTAAACAACTAGGTGTCGGATCCCACACATAGCAATACACATTACACGTACGCATAACATGCAAGTGTGTGCTGTACAACATAACTCAACAACTCATATAGATAAAGGCCCAGAAGAGCCATCATAGCATTTATTACAATCAGAGGTCACATGACCCAACATACAGAGCATACAGGCAACAGAAGCATAACATGTCTGAGTACAGACAACTACAAATGAAAAAGGCTGAGAAGCCTGACTATCTACAAGACCCCTTCTAAGGGCACAAGACCGTAGCTGAGGTAACAAGCTAAACGTCGAAGTCCACGCGGAATCACTAGCGAGACTGAAGTCTCTCTGCAAAACATAAATTAAGCAAACGTGAGTACAAAGGTACTCAGCAAGACTTACATCAGAACTAACTACATATGCAACAGTATCATCAAGGGGGTAGTGGAGTTTGACTGCAGCAAGCCAGCTTTGACTCGTGGCTATCCTGAACTACGACTGCAAGTAACTCTTTTGAGGTGGCGCACACGAGTCCACATATTCACCAATCAATACACCACTATGGATCCGCTCCCGTCTCCCTACGAGAAGGCCATCCATAGTACTCACACTTGTCTTGAGTATTTTAGAGTATCCACTTTCGATTGTCTATGTACCACGTAAGCATCCAAGAAGTCCATATCGGCGGACCCGGCTATTCGAATAGATCATGTTAACCCTGCAGGGGTGTACTTCTTCACACACGCTCTCGCCACTTACCGCCATGTACACGTCGTGTATCTCGGCAACCTTCAAGCGGAAGCCTGGCGAGGGTGTCGGCCACGACCTGACTAACCACACAAGTCTCTCGTCCAGGTTTATCGCCTATTCGGGTTCCATCCGTGGGGAGATCCGGCCGTGGTGTCGCTCACGGCCCCAAAAGATGTGCGTAGGGTTCCCAAGCCCACCTCGTCGGATGGATCTACGCTTGGTACACTGTGCCACGGTGCCTAGTCTGACCCAAGCCCACATGTACCATGTGCCCCTTGGTAGACTACTAACACTACCTACAAACACCAGAAACTAGTTGCAACTCCTGGACAGAGATCTAGTTGATTAATAAGTCGAGAGGGGTCGAGTTACCGGAACCCAATGTGTGGTAGTAACTATGTCATTGGACAACTTACACAGAACTCAGTTCTTAAGGACGGCTCCAGTGAGACAACCCACCATGTACTCCTACATGGCCTCTCACCGCTACCTTTACCAAATCGTGCTCACACACTTAGCTCTCAATAGTAGGGCATGTTCACTACATTCCAATTCATCCCCGATGAATCAGACCTGACACAACTCTAGGCAATAGCAGGCATAACCAGAAAGCATGAATGAGTAGGCACAACATGGCTCAAACAACTCCTACTCATGCTAGTGGGTTTCAACTATTTACTGTGGCAATGACAGGTCATGCAGAGGAAAGGGGTTCAACTACCGCAGCAAAAGCACTTCAATCGTTGTTGTCCTAATGCAGTAAAAGAGAGCAGGAGCGAGAGAGTGGGATTGTATCGGAATGAACAAGGGGGTTCTGCTTGCCTGGCACTTCTGAAGATATCAATGAGTCTTCATCGGTGTCATCGAACTCATCGTCGGAACGTCGTCTACTGAGAGGGGACAAAACCGACAAACAGAGAAAGAACACAATCAATGCAATGCAATAATATGATGCATGAATGTGACATGGCAATATGATGTTTATTGAGCTAATGCAACTAGCAACACAATTAAATGAAGTTGGTTTGAACCAAAGGTTCAAATTCAAACTCCATATGTGATTATTCAAATGCCATTTATTCAAATTGCCCTAAACAGTAGTCTTAAGTTTTTCTAACATGCATGAAAATGCCATAAACAGATTCCTTGGATTTTTCTGATCAATTTTCATATATAAATTATTTTCATCTGAGCTACGGTTGATTTTATATTATTTTTAGAAGTTTTGGCTATTTTCTGAAATAAATAAATCATTTCTGATTTATTTAAAAACCCAGAAAACATTTACTGCGTCAGCACTGCGTCAGGCTGAGGTCAGCAGGTCAACTGACCGGCCTGGGTCAAACCTGACGTGTGGGGTCCACACGTCAGTGACACATGGACTGATTCCGGTCAAATCCAACGCTGATTGGAGTTTGACCAGGGCTAGGGCCCACTGTTAGTGGCTGTGAGGGTGATTAGTGGGGTAATTAACTCCTAACTAGGTGGCCACGTTGGCAGTCGCCGGAGACAGGCCGGTGGCGACCAAAGTAGCGGCGGAGGCTCGCCGGAGTTGATCGGGGCGGCGCTGCAGGCTGCGGCTGGGCAAGCTGAGGGCACCAGGAGGGAGCCCGTGCTCTCCCGCATCCATCCCCGCAAGTGGGAGGAGCTGGGGTGGCCGGAGCTCGTCGGAAACGAGCTCACGGCAGCGCCGGAGTTCGGACACCGGCGGGGTAGGAGCTACAGAGCACGGGAAGGTGAGCTAAGTGGTGCTACGGGCTCCTGGGGGCTCGGTGAGCACAGTGACGCGCTCAGTTCCGGGCTTGCGCGTCTTTGGCTACGACGGCGACAAGCTCAGCGACGGCCGGCGACGGTAAAGAAGGGGGCGATGGCTACGGAGAGTTACAGGCCACGGGGACAGGGGGAAACGGCGGTGAAGCTCACAGCGGGGTCGACGGGGGTCTCAGGAGGCTCGGGGAGGCGCCGGACGTAGCGAATCGACGATGAGGTCGACGGCGGCCGAATGTTGAAGAAGACGAAGACGGCGGCGTTTCAGGGCTTCCGGCGTCGGGCGGATTGGCGAGGAGGAAGAGATGGACGAGGCAAAGCTCGTGGACACTTTGCGGGGGCGTGGGGAGGGCTGTGGTCACGGTGGTGCTCGCCGGCGGCGACGGCTTCGTTCGGTCGCCGCGTGAGAGAGAGACAGAGGAGGGAGGAGAGAGTAGCAAGTGAGGGGGGAGGTTGAGGGGGTTCCAGGGGTGTCGTGGCGTTCGTCCAGGGCATCGGGGAGGGAAGCAGGCAGGGAGGAGGTGAAGGCCGCGGGCGTGCGCCGTCGCCACGCACCTGCCTGTCCTCCTGGCAGGAGGAAGAAGACCGCACAGCCCCTGGTGGGCTGGGCCTCTTCTGCCAGGTAAGGCCCAGGTGAGTTCTTCTCTCTCTCTTATTTCTGTTTGTGTTTTCTATTTTCTTTCTTTGTTTTATTTTCTTTTCCACTGATTTGAAATTTAAACAATTTCAAGCAATGCCAAAAACTCCTCTGAACAATTTTATGTTGCTAGATGGACTTTTCCAAAAGCACATAAAATATTTCAAAGTTATTTGAAAATATATTCTATATATTATGAATATAGTTCCAATTCAAATACAATAATAAATTAAATTCCATGCCCAAAATATTCCACAGAAATGTCCATTATTTTTGGTTTGCTGCAAAAGCCTTGCCAAAAATATCCAACAAATATTAGGAACATTTTGGAAACATTGAATGCAATTTTTTTTTGACTGGACCTATTTGGAATTTGAAGTGCTAGGGTTTGAACAATCCCCATTTCAAGTTTCCTTTGAAAATAAACATGATGACATGATGATCAGGCAAGGACCACAGGGGTTGATCTAGGGATGTGACAACTCACCCCCACTAAAACAGGAATCTCGTCCCGAGATTCAAGCGTAGGGTAAGAAATCAGAGGGGACACAAGCTAGCACAATCTTCACGATCCAATTTTCCTTCTCGGAGATGTTGATTTATTGCATCATAATGATCTTGTCATCCTGCTTGAGATCTTCATCCAACCATATGATAACGGAGACATACTCTGTAGAAATCGATCTTCCCGAAGATCGAGGAACTCAAGATCAACTCATGGAGTGAGACATTAAAGTATCTCTTGAACTGAGACACGGAACACACATCCAGGGGGATGGAGTGAACAAATGATGAAGGTTCACTTGGTAGGCAATAATTCCACACCTAAGAAGATGGTGATCGATGTCACCAAACGGGGCACCTTAGCGAAGGAGACTCGTAGAGTTATTCCTTTAAGTGGCAAAAAGAATTACTTTTGATATAGAGATCATTGAAATTCCCTATACCAGCCTGAGACGGATCACAATCGATCATTTGACAGGGTCCGTAAGAATGACATACTCCACCTAGGATAGATGACATGGACTACCTTGTCGAAGACAACACAACGGATGATTTTGCTTATCATCGGAAATGGATGGAACCCATGGTAAAATGGCACATTGATGGTGCAAGCTGGAAACAAAAATGCAAATGCTGGGAGTGATTTTGGTAACTGGGATAAATCCCAAGAGTAGATGGTAAATATACTCTTTGAGAGGTTTCAACATAACCAGGAACACTGGAAGCAATCCCAGTTAGTGTCGGTGATAACACCTAGTGCTTGTGCGTGCTCTCAAGAACTTGAGCATTCCCATATTCACGAAGGTTTTACCAATATCCGTGTCAAGGATCCTGGCAACACCACATACTACCATGATGAATACCGATGGATGATGCAGATGCAAAGGAAGATAACACTCTCTCAGATTTCACCTTAGCAGAGTCAAGGGGCAAAATCTGGATGATCGACCGAGAGACATTTAGCACTCCGCTTCTAATGTTCTCCTTGATGTGTTAGCGTAAGCCATTCATAGATATGTTTGGTATCTTGAACATCAAGTAAAGGTCGGACTTCGGAAGCACAAGAATCCATAAGGAACAACTAGGGAGTAAATCCTACGAAATCCTTATGGGGAGGTGGCCAACTTCGTCAATCAAGATTTTACAACAATAGGTCTTCCGGCTGGGTGTGTTGGCCATGACATCCACTTTACCGGTTATCGAGAGACCAATATTATAGTTCTTGGAAAATGCACCAACCATCATATCTGCCTGAGATTCAGTTCTGGTTGGTGTCAGGATATTCCAGACTCATTGAGTCTAGAAAGAAAAATGAAAGCTTGCAACACAAATCGACGAGATGACGTTGCGAGGTTCTCGGGGATGAACTATGATAGCTAGCTCCAAAACATGAGCTAGTTCTGCTACAAACTTGTGAACACGTTTTCCAAGACAAACATGACCACATAGTAGTCTTATGATAAAACACTACCGGGTTCAGGTGGGAACCATCATCAAGGATATCGAAGTCCTAACATAAGTCATGATTCTTAAGAAGGAACTTCTTCTCCTTGAACAAATCTATCAGTGGCTTGGTGTGCTACGAATACATATAGAGTGAAGGTTGCAAGTCTCCAAACCACAGAATACTTCGCACGTATGCATGACTGACTTGGGATGATTCCAGAGGAAGCAAAACTAACTTTCTCGAACTCGCGGTGGCAACTTACATCAATTACACATGAATTAGGGAAAGTCTCTTCTCTCATCCAGCATATACCTCATGAACGGGACACGAAGGCAATGCTTACAAAGTTTCCAACACTAGCTTAATGTTCTACAAAATCATGGAGAAGATAGCAGTGTTGCTGATGGGCTCAACAACAATTTATCCAGGTTTCCATGGAGATGGAATTCCATAAATATGTGAACAAGTGATAGTATTGGTCAGACCCAGAAGATATAATGGTGTATGCTCGAGGGATCAACCACGAGTAAGACAACATTAGGAATATCGTTGGTTCTGATTTGACTTAACGATAGCCCACTCTCAAATCAAAGTTTTGATATGACAATATGTCCAACAACTGATCACACGGACCAACTGATGAAGATGTCATCTATGTTCAACACCCGCAAACATACCCCTTGAGAAGAACTAAGCTGGCAAGCTTTTATCTTCCAACTCTCCAAGTTATTGTTTTAGCTTAACCAACCAGTTCAGGGTATCCAACACAGATTCTTGGAGAAGTGGTGGTTTAAAAGAAAACCAACTTGATCACGAATTCAACATAGCGGTCAGGGAACAACCTGGTAATACTTCCGAGAAGATATTCGGAAAATCACGAACCACCGATATGTTACTAAGCTCGGGAACAATCTTGCTTTTCAAGGCAAGACGATATGATCAAATGAGCAAGGGCTTGACAAAATCCTAACTCATCAATCAAGGAGTGCACCAGGAAAGTGGACTAGGTAGCACGATCAATCTTAGGATGGTGATTCGGTAACCATCATGCTAAGAATGAGATTATCGTCCATTTAACTACCAAGCAACAGAGTTGCTAGGAGTATTGATTTCACACATCAAAATTCACTTGTCAGCATTCCGGTTACAATCACACGGAAACCGAGGGATGAACAATGATGGGAAGAAGTATTACTACATCAAGAATTCATAAGAGATAATGCAATTCTCACGACATTCTTGACATAAAGATGGTAATACTCCAGGATAGAACAGTTTAGAAACTGCATTAGCATTCTTCATCTGTGAAGTACAACTTCGTTGACCAAATCCTGGATATGGATAAGGTACTGGAGTTTGTTTCTCCTAGTCATTCCGGAATAGAATGGCTTGACGGACCTCAAGAGTAAAAGGCACCGATGAACACAAGTGCACGACTACTCCTGATTATCAATTGATAGACGAGGATCGGGATATAACTAAAGGGGGACAACTCAAGGAACATATAACTTTCCGAGTTGTGGATGCATAGACTAGCATGTCGAACTAGTTCAACATATTTCTTTCGGATAACCTATGCAGAAAGGTAGGACTGGCAGAGTCACAATATGAATGGAGTACTACTCAAGAGCACTCTGGTTGTGATCTTTTGGTTCGGAAGAACTTCTGCCAAGATGGTTCATGGTATTGGAACAACGATAACCACGGACCTCGAGGACTATCACAAGGTTACTAATATCCTAAAGGGACGAGCAAATACTACCAACATGAGGTAGGTAGAGTGAATGCTTGGGTCCGAGAACCCAGGATTAGAATGCCTACTAACTAAATGGCATCACGGGATGCTTTCGAAATAATGGCCAGAATGGTCACACTGGGAATATAAAGCATTGCTAGATTACTGGTGATCTTCTAAGACACCTAGGGTCATAATAATAAATCCAACATATATGTCGAGGTAGCAGAGTACCTCAACACACCGACTAGTGTGATTAATCTGGCCTAAAAGGACATCGGAAACAGGGAGGAAAGGCTTGCAAATGCATCAGATTATTTAGAAACCTGGAATGACTCGGACAGCATAACGGCTGCAAATGCTCGAAAATACTTTTGAGATCCAAGAAAAAGGGTAGCATAACCACTTAACCTTATCATGTCAAGGTTCTGAGACCAATAGTTGAACAAACAGAAGTAGCAGAAACTGAACTGAGGATTGAAACCACAATAACGAGATCCTGATAAATAGAATGATAATCCTAGTTTCTTAATCCCCGTAGAAGAAGAAGGTGACTCAGATCAGAAGGTCATAGGGTAAAGGAGTAAAAAGAGCCTTACGTTCCCTTCCACAATCAATTCCCTTACATAACTAAAGAATTTCTAGACACGACTTCGACCAGTTTGGCTTACTAATCCTACAGGCAGTCAGGCTCTGATACCAAAGCTGTCGGGACCCCGATCTAAGTCACACAGGTCTAGCCTGTAACACATCATATCACTTTGCGGCCTCACGCACGGTATCCCCACGGGTGCCACCTTACCTGGCCCGGGACCGTTTGCGCATTTTGGCACACGTATATGATAGTGTCGCTAGCATCCATATGACAGAGAACCCGGGCCGACATGACCAGTTATAAACCAAAAGTGGCACTAAATTACAGAGACAGGCATACATGACCCAGCAACGAACGTGTCGGTCATCAACGTATGAACCCAAGTCGTAGCAAGCTACAAGGACTTAAAGGAACAACGCGTGACATTTCCCCTAAGGGACAGACACAGGAACGAAGAAGGACACACGCCGGGTAGCCTAAGTGTTCCGGAGCAGTAGCAAGATACCAAGGCTCAGTGGAATCACTAGGAGACATTTCCCTGTAAGATAGGCTACCAAAGGTAAACAACTAGGTGTCGGATCCCACACATAGCAATACACATTACACATACGCATAACATGCAAGTATGTGTTGTACAACATGGCATCACAACATAACTCAACAACTCATATAGATAAAGGCCCAGAAGAGCCATCATAGCATTTATTACAGTCAGAGGTCACATGACCCAACATACAGAGCATACAGGCAACGGAAGCATAACATGTCTGAGTACAGATAACTACAAATGAAAAAGGCTGAGAAGCCTGACTATCTACAAGACCCCTTCTAAGGGCACAAGACCGTAGCTGAGGTAACAAGCTAAACGTCGAAGTCCACGCGGAATCACTAGCGAGACTGAAGTCTCTCTGCAAAACATAAATTAAGCAAACGTGAGTACAAAGGTACTCAGCAAGACTTACATCAGAACTAACTACATATGCAACACTATCAACAAGGGGGTAGTGGAGTTTGACTGCAGCAAGCCAGCTTTGACTCGGGGCTATCCTGAACTACGACTGCAAGTAACTCTTTTGAGGTGGCGCACACGAGTCCACATATTCACCAATCAATACACCACTATGGATCTGCTCCCATCTCCCTAAGAGAAGGCCATCCATAGAACTCACACTTGTCTTGAGTATTTTAGAGTATCCACTTTCGATTGTCTATGTACAAAGTAAGCATCCAAGAAGTCCATATCCGCGGACCCAGCTATTCGAATAGATCATGTTAACCCTGCAGGGGTGTACTTCTTCACACACGCTCTCGCCACTTACCGCCATGTACACGTCGTGTATCTCGGCAACCTTCAAGCGGAAGCCTGGCGAGGGTGTTGGCCACGACCTGACTAACCACACAAGTCTCTCGTCCAGGTTTATCACCTATTCGGGTTCCATCCGTGGGGAGATCCGGCCGTGGTGTCGCTCACGGCCCCAAAAGATGTGCGCAGGGTTCCCAAGCCCACCTCGTCGGATGGATCTACGCTTGGTACACCGTGCCACGGTGCCTAGTCTGACCCAAGCCCACATGTACCGTGTGCCACTTGGTAGACTACTAACACTACCTACAAACACCAGAAACTAGTTGCAACTCCTGGACAGAGATCTAGTTGATTAATAAGTCGAGAGGGGTCGAGTTACCGGAACCCAATGTGTGGTAGTAACTATGTCATTGGACAACTTACACAGAACTCAGTTCTTAAGGACGACTACAATGAGACAACCCACCATGTACTCCTACATGGCCTCTCACCGCTACCTTTATCAAATCGTGTTCACACACTTAGGTCTCAACAGTAGGGCATGTTCACCACATTCCAATTCATCCCCGATGAATCAGACCTGACACAACTCTAGGCAATAGTAGGCATAACCAGAAAGCATGAATGAGTAGGCACAACATGGCTCAAACAACTCCTACTCATGCTAGTGGGTTTCAACTATTTACTGTGGCAATGACAGGTCATGCAGAGGAAAGGGGTTCAACTACCGCAGCAAAAGCACTTCAATCATTGTTGTCCTAATGCAGTAAAAGGGAGCAGGAGCGAGAGAGTGGGATTGTATCGGAATGAACAAGGGGGTTCTGCTTGCCTGGCACTTCCGAAGATATCAATGAGTCTTCATCGGTGTCATCGAACTCATCGTCGGAACATCGTCTACTGAGAGGGGACAAAACCGACAAACAGAGAAAGAACACAATCAATGCAATGCAACAATATGATGCATGAATGTGACATGGCAATATGATGTTTATTGAGCTAATGCAACTAGCAACACAATTAAATGAAGTTGGTTTGAACCAAAGGTTCAAATTCAAACTCCATATGTGATTATTCAAATGCCATTTATTCAAATTGCCCTAAACAGTAGTCTTAAGTTGTTCTAACATGCATGAAAATGCCATAAAAGGATTCCTTGGATTTTTCTGATCAATTTTCATATATAAATTATTTTCATCTGAGCTACGGTTGATTTCATATGATTTTTAGATGTTTTGGCTATTTTCTGAAATAAATAAATCATTTATGATTTATTTAAAAACCCAGAAAACATTTACTGCGTCAGCACTGCGTCAGGCTGAGGTCAGCAGGTCAACTAACCGGCCAGGGTCAAACCTGACGTGTGGGGTCCACACGTTAGTGACACATGGACTGATTCCGGTCAAATCCAACGCTGATGGGAGTTTGACCAGGGCTAGGGCCCACTGTCAGTGGTTCTGAGGGTGATTAGTGGGGTAATTAACTCCTAACTAGGTGGCCACGTTGGCAGTCGCCGGAGACAGGCCGGCGGCGACCAAAGTAGCGGCGGAGGCTCGCCGGAGTTGATCGGGGCGGCGCTGCAGGCTGCGGCTGGGCACGCTGAGGGCACCAGGAGGGAGCCCGTGCTCTCCCGCGTCCATCCCCGCAAGTGGGAGGAGCTGGGGTGGCCGGAGCTCGTCGGAAACGAGCTCGCGGTGGCGCCGGAGTTCGGACACCGGTGGGGTAGGAGCTACAGAGCACGGGAAGGTGAGCTAAGTGGTGCTACGGGTTCCTGGGGGCTCGGTGAGCACGGTGACGCGCTCAGTTCCGGGCTTGCGCGTCTGTGGCTACGACGGCGACAAGCTCAGCGGCGGCCGGCGACGGTAAAGAATGGGGCGATGGCTACGGCGAGTTGCAGGCCACGGGGACAGGGGGAAACGGCGGAGGAGCTCACAGCAGGGTCGATGGGGGTCTCAGGAGGCTCGGGGAGGCGCCGGACGTAGCGAATCGACGACGAGGTCGACGGCGGCCGAAGGTTGAAGAAGACGAAGACGGCGGCGTTTCGGGGCTTCCGGCGTCGGGCGGCTTGGCAAGGAGGAAGAGAGGGACGAGGCGAAGCTCGTGGACACTTTGCGGGGGCGTGGGGAGGGCTGTGGTCACGGTGGTGCTCGCCGGCAGCGACGGCTTCGTTCGGTCGCCGCGTGAGAGAGAGACATAGGAGGGAGGAGAGAGTAGCGAGTGAGGGGGGAGGTCGAGGGGGTTCCAGGGTTGTCATGGCGTTCGTCCAGCGCATCGGGGAGGGAAGCAGGCACGGAGGAGGTGGAGGCCGCGGGCGTGCGCCGTCGCCACGCACCTGCCTGTCCTCCTGGCAGGAGGAAGAAGACCACACAACCCCTGGTGGGCTGGGCCTCTTCTGGCAGGTAAGGCCCAGGTGAGTTCTTCTCTCTCTCTTATTTCTGTTTCTGTTTTCTATTTTTCTTTCTTTGTTTTATTTTCTTTTGCCACTGTTTTGAAATTTAAACAATTTCAAGCAATGCCAAAAACTCCTCTGAACAATTTTATGTTGCTAGATGGACTTTTCCAAAAGCACATAAAATATTTCAAAGTTATTTGAAAATATATTCTATATATTATGAATATAGTTCCAATTCAAATACAATAATAAATTAAATTCGATGCCCAAAATATTCCATAGAAATGTCCATTATTTTTTGTTTGCTGCAAAAGCCTTACCAAAAATATCCAACAAATATTAGGAACATTTTGGAAACATTGAATGCAATTTTTTTTGACTGGACCTATTTGGAATTTGAAATGCTAGGGTTTGAACAATCCCCATTTCAAGTTTCGTTTGAAAATAAACATGATGACATGATGATCAGGCAAGGACCACAGGGGTTGATCTAGGGATGTGACAATACCATTCTAAGGTTTAAACAAAGTTTTGACATCGTCGTCTCTCTTCTATAGGTAAGTCACTCAGATTTACCATCCCGTATAGCAGAGGCGAATAATAAGAGTAAGTCAGTATGGTGATCAATCCATCCCACACCCAAATCATTACCTTGTATATGGTTTGGTGAATCTCGTATTCTAACACTCGGTCATCCTCACAAGCATTGCAGAATTTTCTCTTGTCCACGAACTAAGTTCGGAGAAATCCATTGATTCTGCAAGCCAAACAAAACATCTAACGTTTCTTCAACCCACGGGTTTAACGTAATCACCTATAAAATCGTATGTTGGCCAAGTCGTAACTTCTTCCAGGGTTTTCCTTCAGCAAGAGTATGCTTGCTTTCTTGACAGGTCCTGGGTCCTGTGGGTTATGGCCCATCTCGCCACTAGTAACTCTTGGTCTCATCACTGGGTTTGCAAAATGCTCATACTTCCAACATCCAACTTCCTTGGCTCTCTTAAATCCATCCAAGTATCCTTTACTTCTCTGGGGTAAAACTACGATGTAATTACTCAGACTCATCCTTGGGCAATCCACTCCAAGTCTGACGTAACTAACCACTAGCTAGTGTATTCAGGTAATGATATTGGATTCTACCACACTTAAAATGAATAACACTAGTTTCTTCAAAATCATATTCCATGCATCATGTCTTCACTCATCATCTTTGTAGTAACAACTCATAGAATCCAAATCAATACCATGATGCCAACTGTATTGATTTTCAACTTACTACGATCTACTGCACTTCCATTGCATGCTTCAACTCCAATACTCAGCACAAAACTCCTTCTCCTTGGTATAACCTATAGCAAAATGCACTGCTTTACTAGAGCAGAAACATAACACTTCTGACAAGTCTCGTGGTTCCCTTATGTAGCCTCCTTTAGGTCCTCGGCTTGGGGTTCACGTCAGAACTTGTGTATCCATAACTCAATCCTTGGGGTTACTGTAGTTCCATACTCCAGCATTACACCCTCGTGAAATCCAATCATACTTCTTTCCTTCATACTCTTGGGGTATATTCATATCAAAATAAACTCCATCTTATTTGTGCAAACTCCACTAATTGGGGCAACATATTTCTTCCTATGGGTCCAGGGTTCACACAGTGAGGTAGCACTAAACAAAATGCTCTGGTTCATCCATAATCCGTATTCTCCTCATATAAAATCTTTTATTACTTCTTGAACCAGTATTCACTACTCCAGTTACAAAGGGGCTTCACTACAAATGTTGCCATACACATAGTGGGGTATGGTCAAACATTCCTCCCATCTTCATTCCTTTGTCCTAGCTAAGGGTGCTTCAATCCCACTGGAATTGTGCAATGTGATTCTTAAACCCATAAATATTTTGCTTCATCCTATTGGTCGTGTGTTTCATCTCCATCATCTCTGCATGCATCGTACTCAGGCATCCATGGGTAAAACGAAGTCTTGCTTCGAGTATTTCTCCAATCTGAAGTATGGCCTCCATAGCAGCTTCACGAACAGAATCGAAGAATGTTGTTCGCGGTACTCGGGAGATGAAAAAGTATTGACCCATAGTTTTTGGGCAAACTCCTTTCACACAGTGGAGGTGTACCTCCACGTACCAAAGTTCAACTCCATTCTCCATGAAGGGATAACCCTTGTAAACTGCATCTCCTTCCAGTTGAATATGCTTCATCATGTCCTGCAGGATCTTTGGATAATCCTGATCACTATTCAGGGTCATGATGGTTTCCGGGCCTTTGAGAAAAGACTCGTAAAGGGTTGTCATCTGTAGGCATAAGACAGAAGGGGTTCTCAGGACAACATACGGACATTCCTTGGGTAAAACGCGGTCATTTGTCCGAGAAAGGTTTGGGTCAACTTCTCCAAGGGTTCTAGGTTTTAGTCAGGGTGAGAATAGCAAGAGAGGCACTAACATTCATCCAACAACTCACAACTTTTCCTTCATGGATTCAAAAATATCAACTTCTATTGCTTCACAAACTATTACAATGTTATTTTCCATACTCAACTCAACATTGTAATAAAGGTGTACTCCATATTTAGCTACATGCTTCATTCTACTATCTAGATCTCAACTACTCTTCTCAACATTTCCTCTGGTCTGAACCTTCTCTTGGCAATATGCTCTACTTCCTTATAGTGTAAACTAATGTCATAGGACAATCTAAGGCTTCATGGTGACTATCCTGGTTCACTAGGTTCTCCGATTCCTGGTTAGGCAGTTGATAGCATAATTTCCTAAATCCTTGCACCGATAACATGTGATGTCACTCAGGTCCTTTTCCGCAGAAATTGCGTTGTTCTGGGGACACATGCTCTTTCTCTTCCTCGACTTCTTCGTTCCTATCAATTCTTCTATCTTCTGTGGATCAAACTCCACTTCTTCTGTCGGGAAGTCTCCCAGATACTCTTGACTTTCCCTCGTGCATTAATGTGAAAGATGTCCTTTCTTTCCACATGAGTAGCAAGCATGGGAGTAATATCTGTTTAGGCCTTCTCCATTAGGGTCATCAATATCTTCCTCCAACGCGGATTCCTTTAAGGTTTCCTCGAGGACTTCTTTCATTGCTTCTTTCCTCTGCTGGATAGTTCGTTGCACCATGGGGTAAATGTGACACTGAGCAGGGTAGTGGGTAGTCCCTTCACATAAGAAACAAGTAATCTGTCTAGTTGGGCATTCTTCAGCTAGGTGACTTCCTTCACAATTAGGGCATTCATCCTTTTGCTCCTCCTAGGTGTGTCCTATTTCTCCAAAAATCCTACAGGCACAAGGTTTCTTCTTCGGCTTGTCACCACGCTCTCGGATGAGACGGGAGCCTAACAGAGTCTTTTTGAACTCTTCCCAATTTTCTGCTCTATTACATCCTTGTATGGCTCGATGCATCTTCCACCATGTTGCAACACTTTTGGTAAAGTACTGAAGAGCGTATTGAACATCATACTTCCTTGCTACCAAATTTTTCCTGAAGTGATCCTCCATGTTTTGAATCCATAGCTCTGCCTCCGGTTGGGTCATCGGTCCAGAGACTTCAAGCCTATCTTCAGTCATCCTCTATTGGGTCCAAAGGTTTTGGGATGGGATTCAGAAGAGGTAGAGAGAGATACACTCAATACAAACAATAGTTTTTTTAAAAGACGGGTTTCAGTTTCTGGCTGTCGGAAAAACGTCAAACAAACGACGGCTCACAATCGTCGTACCTAACGTAAATACATAACAGGGGTTTGGTCTTCTAAAGGTCATCATCTCTTCAAAGTTGTCAACTCTTCAAACCTTCGGAGTATCCATTGTTGTAGCTTCAACACTTCCAATGCATGGTAAAATCCTCTTTACTCCGAAGTGATCCAAATGGTAAAGGGGTATTGTCTATGTATTTAAGGTCAAAGGGAAGACTTGACAAAGCTCAGAAAAGAAGAGAGATAAGAATCTTTTTGAAAAAGATAGTTTTAGAGGAATCATTTCCTATGGTCTGGCTAGTTTCTAGGGTCACGTCCTACAGTCAACATGTGCTCTGATACCATCTTGTAGCGACCACGATCCGAATGGACCGAAGTCTCTGTGTTCTGTGTCATCCCTGGATCGGTATGCTGACACACACGGTACAAACATGATTTATAACAGAGGTAAATCACATGTATTAAGTAATGTAAATACTATTACCTTAATCGATCATAGCGGAAGCAACGAGGTTGTGGATTCCCATTAACACCAACGGCAAAGTTGAGTGTAGAAACTGTAACCCTAACGTATCACTTACTCGTCGTAAGATAATCCTGCAACATAAAACGTTGCAGAACGAAACGGGTCAGCACATGGAATATGCTGGCAAATTCACACTGTAATGATAATGATGAACAAAACCTACATCTACATGCATATATGGCTGGTGGAGGCTGTAAGGTTAAAGTTTTTGCGTAAAGCCAATTTTTCCGTACTTCAAAGGAATGCATTTTAATTAACTAACATGGTAGTTGAAACATTGTTGAGAAGATAGACATCCTCTCAACCCCAATTAAAAGTAATCATTACACCCAACAAGTTAATTAAAGTAACATGATGAGATGCACATGATAATCCAAGTACTAGATACTCAAGACGTCCGTAACCGGGGACACGCCTAATCATGATCAGTTTGTACACTCTGCAGAGGTTTGTGCACTTTCCCACATGACTCGATCGCCTCCGTTTGGTTTCTCGCACTGCATCGTGTTTGAGAAACGGATGACCGAGACATAGTCTTTCAGAGGCGTTATCACCTTACGATCGGGCGGACCGTACCAACCTACATCCCCTACATATGCTAGTCCACCACTGTAACAGTTCGCACAACTTACTCATACTATGCTAGAGCCCATAATAGCATTATGGTTGCACACGGAAGTTTCTAGTATGAATAATCTCATGATCCCTTTGAGCCTGGGTGGCGGTCCGTAAAAAAACAGGCAATCGCTGGAATACCCAGGTGCCTCAATCCACCCAGATGTGTATTAATGTTGCCACCTTAAGTTGAACCATTAATTAACAAACTCACATCTGTCATGGATTTCACTCACCCAATCCACGTCTACGAGCATAGCATGTCCTAACAGCAAACGTAGAAGTAACTCCCAAAGGTTTGAATGTAATGCAGGTAATAGGTACTACCTCAATCTACTTCCCAGTCCCACAAGTTAATTGATCCTACTCATGCAATGTGTGAGGGTTGGACTAATGCAATGAAAACTGGCTAATTGGAAAGTATGATCAAAGTGTGAACTTGCCTGCAAAGTTGATGAAGATGATTCGCACTCAAAACTCTTGATAGATCTACTCGTCACACTCCGGTCAATCTATCGTAAGCAAGCAATAGTAATCACACATAAGCAATCACTCAGAAAGATCAGATAGAGCGAATAAACACTTCGGAAAACTTCGAAAACACACGAATGACTCTTGAAACAAAAAACAATTTCCAACAGTACCAAAATTATGTGAATTTGGCCTTATCAGAAAGCTTAGGTCAAGAGCTTCGATTTGCAAAAAGAATCAACTCAAACGGACTTACGAAACTCTAGTTATGATCAAAACAAGTTTGAATATAAAACTAGTTGAATTCAAATTTTAAACTTTTCAAAAACATGTTTGAGTTGTATTACTGGAAAGAGGGCTTCGTAACGAAGACGTGGGCGTTGGTTTCGTTGAATTTGGACTAACCGGTAAAAAGAACTCCGGCGAGGGGAGGTCGGACGGCGGCGGCTCCGGGCAGGGCGGCGAGCGTGGCGAAGGGCGCGGCGAGGCGCATGCGGTGGCGAGGCGCAGACCTCGCGGGGCGGCAGCCCGCAGCGGCGGCGATGGTGGAATTTTGCGGCGGCGGCGGCGGTGCGAGAGAGGGAAGAGAAGGGGCGGCGGCGGCGCAGATTTAAAGGGGGTGCGGAGCTTCTTGCGGAAGGGGGCGAAGGGGAGGAGTTCGACGCGGTCACGTCGTCCATGGAGGCGGCGACGGGAGTCCGTCCCGCGGACGAAGGAGGGCGACGGGGCGAGGACGAGCTGGGCCGTGGCCTGGCGGGCAGCTGGGCCGGCCCAGTTCGGAGGAACATTTTTTTTCTTTTCTTTAAACATTTTTTTCTAACAGACAGAAAAATGAATAAAATCAAAATAAATAAAAATATCCTATAGACATATAATATATCAAAATTTGCAGAAAAATAAGCCCTACAACATGAACATTTTCCTACTGCCAAATAAAATGCCTACAAAATCTAATAAATCAAAAGGTCATACTGCTGCAATAAAAACCAATAAAAATCATTTTTTAAATACCAAAAAGAATTCAATTCATTTATCTCCAATTTTCTGCTATAGGGAATCATGTTACCCCTTTTTCCATGTAATATGTTTTGGAGAAAAATAATTTGAATAAAACACAAATAACTCAATGTTTGAAATTGAGTTGCAGACAATTCAGAAAAACCTCCAACTCATATTTCCTATAATTTGAAGAAGTTATTTTATCTTCTATCTGGAAAATCATTGAGTTGCTTAAAGTTTCTGAATTCGAGAATATTTCGAGGATGAATTTTCAAAATTCTTTCAAAGCCCTTTATCATTTAAAATAAATGGAAGAAGTCATATTATCTTCACTCTAGGGTTTTGTGTTGAAAAGAATTTGAATTCCCTCAGAGATGAAAAAGCAAAGTGAAAGTTTGGGAAAGTCATTTTATTCCCTCTCATTTAACTTTCAAAAGTTTCAAATTTCACTCAATTTCACTCAGCACATCAAACAGCAATCAAATCTACCTGTTTATTATAACATTCCAAAATTTAGAATTTTGGGATGTTACAATGATGAAGGCCTCCGTGATGGATCCTCCTCTCGGAACAGGCTCCAAGATGGGATCTCCACGGGAACAGAAGCTACGGCGGTGGAATTTGGATTTTCTCTCTGCGTATGGAGTTTCTGGGGTACGTAGGTATATATAGGAAGAAGGAGGGCACCGGGGTCTATGTGGGCCAGCCTCGAGGCAGGGGGCGTGCCCTGGGAAGGGGGTCGCGCTCCCCACCCTCGAGGGCAGCCCAGCTGTCCCATGACTTGGTCCTGACGTTTTCCATGTGTGATTTTCTCCAAAAATATCTCTCGCGAAGGTTTCATTCCGTTTGGACTCCGTTTGATATTCCTTTTCTGCAAAACCCTGAAATAGGCAAAAAAACAGCAATATGGACTGTGCCTTTGGGTTAGTCTGTTAGTCCCAAAAATGATATAAAAGTGAATGAAAAGGTCCTTTAAACATCCAAGAATTTATAAATAATAGCATGGAACAATAACAAATTATAGATACGTTGGAGGCGTATCAAGCATCCCCAAGCTTAATTCCTGCTCGTCCTCGAGTAGGTAAATGATAAAGAAAGAATTTTTGATGTGGAATGCCTACCAATATAGTTTTTCAATTTAATTCTCTTAATTGTGGCATGAATGTTCAGATCTTAAAGATTCTAGACAAAAGTGTATATTGACATAAGAAATAAAAATACTTCAAGCAATACTAACAAAGCAATCATGTCTTCTGAAAATACTATGGCTAAAGAAAGTTATCCATACAAAATCATATAGTGTTGGCTATGCTCCCTTATTATCACACCAAAATATTCATATCATGGACAACCCCGATTTCAGCCAAACATTTGTTTTCATGCTCTATCTTTTCAAACCTTTGAACTTTCACGCAATACATTCGCGCGAGCCATGGATATGGCACTATGGGTGGAATAGAGGTAGTTGTAGAGAAGACAAAAAGGAGGGAGATAGTCTCACATCGACTAGGCGTATCAATGGGCTATGGAGATGTCCATCAATAGATATCAATGTGAGTGAGTAGGGATTGTCATGCAACGGATGCACTAGAGCTAAATATGAATGAAAGCTCAACAAAAGAAACTAGTGGGTGTGCATCCACCTTGCTTGCTCACGAAGACCTAGGGCATTTGAGGAAGCCCATCGTTGGAACATACGAGCCAAGTTCTATAACGAAAATTCCCACTAGTATATGAAAGTGCTAAACATGAGACTCTCTACAATGAAGAACATGGTGCTACTTTGAAGCACAAGTGTGGAAAAAGATAGTAGCAATTGTCCCTTTTTTCTTTTCAATTTTTTTTCTTTTTTTTCTTTTTTTTGGGCCTTTCTTTTTTTCTTTGGCCTTTCTTCCCTTTTTTTTACTTTTTTTTTGCGGAGGGGCTTTATAGATTCAGCCTTTCCTCCCATGGGACAATGCTCTAAATATAATGATCATCACACTTTCATTAAAACACAATATTACAACTCGATACTACAACAACAAAGTATGACTCTATGTGAATGCGTTCGACGGTGTACCGGTATGTGCAATGAAACAAGAATGACTTGTATGAAAAGATTATGCATGGTGGCTTTGCCACAAATACGATGTCATCTACATGATCATGCATGGCAATATGACAATATGATGCGTGTCATATGAACGGAACGGTGGAAATTTGCATGGCAATATATCTCGGAATGGCTATGGAAATGCCATGATAGGTAGGTACGGTGGCTGTTTTGACGAACAATATGGTGGCTGTTTTGAGGAAGGATATATAGTGGGTTTATGGTACCGGTGAAAGTTAAGCGGTACAAGAGAGGCTAGCAATGGTGGAAGGGTGAGAGTGCGTATAATCCATGGACTGAAAATTAGTCATAAGAACTCATATACTTATTGCAAAAATTTACGAGTCATAAAAACAAAGCAATAAACGGATGCTCCTAGGGGGAGGTTGGTAGGAGTTAACCATCGCGTGCCCCCGACCTCGACACAAAGGTTGGCACTCTACAAATACCTCATGCTTTAACATAGTCACACAACGGTTCACCATACGTGCATGCTACGGGAATCACTAACATTAACACAAGTATTTCTCAATTTCATAATAACTCCACTAGCATGACTCTAATATCACTATCCTCATGTCTCAAAACAATTATCAAGCATCCAACATCTCTTTCTATTCAATGCACTTAGTGTGAATTTTTTGTACTACATTGACGTTGGATGTCTATCATGTGAAGACTAGTTACACATTACCATGCTGTTTTAATAGACTTTCAAATTGATATAAGTGAAGCATTAGAGTTCAACAATTTCTACAAAATATTACCACCACCGTGCTCTAAAAGATATAAGTGAAGCACTAGAGCAAAAACTATTCAACTCAAAAGATATAAGTGAAGCACATAGAGTGTTCTAATACTTTCTAGGGCATATTTAACTCTCTCAAATAGGTGTGTCCAGCAAGGATGATTGTGGCAAACTAACAAGCAAATACTCAAATTATACAAGACGCTCCAAGCAAAACACATAGCATGTTGCGAATAAAAATATAGCTCCAAGTATAGTTACCGATGGATGAAGACGAAAGAGGGGATGCCTTCCCGGGGCATCCCCAAGCTTAGGCTTTTGATTATCTTGAATTTAATTGGGTGCCATGGGCATCCCCAAGCTTAGTCCTTTGCTATTCCTTGTTCCATAGTCCATCAAAGCAATACTCAAAAGTTGAAAACTTCACAACACAAAACTTAGACAAAAATTCTCGTGAGCTCCGTTAGTAAGAGAAAGGAAACCACTACTCGAAGGTACAGCAATAAATTCATTCTTTGTTTATATTGGTGTTAAACCTACTGTACTCCAAGTTCTCTATGGTTCATATCCTCTAATATTACTCATAGATGCATCGGAATAAGCAAACAACACACGAAAAACAGAATCTGTCAAAGACAGAACAGTCTGTAGTAATCTGCAGGGTTCGCCTACTTATGGAACTCCAAAAAATTCAATCTAAATTGGTAAATTTGCGCAATTTGTCTACCAGTCAGCAGGAAAAAGAATAAACTAAAAATCACGCTCCAGTAAAACCTGAAGTCTACTTTAGCGAGTGCTAACGATTCTGTTTTTCACTGCAAAATCAAATAAACTTCACACAAGTCTTACCAAAGGTTCTACTTGGCACAAACACTAAACAAAACATGAAAACACATATAATGAGAGGCTAGATTCAATATTTATTCCCTAACAGCAACAAAAACAAAAAACAAAAAATTGGGTTGCTTCCCAACAAGCGCTATCGTTTTACGTCCCTAGCTAGGCACGATACAAGATAGATCTAGGTATTGGCATCTTTGATCTTCGCTCTTTTAATGGTGTCAAGCTCGAATCCGGGAGGTTCTTTGTGTTTCCCTTCATATTCAGAAATCTTAAGATCTAAAGCGTCCAACCGCTTATTGCAAAGGGTAACCAACATATTCATGCGGTGGAGATTCACACTAACACTCTTAAGGGGTTCAAGGGATTTTTGTAATATTTTTGTTACTTCGCAAATTTTCTCAAAAACTTGCGTCCCTTCCGGGGTTGAGTTTGACTCCTTTTGGGGAGGTAGTGTTCCCACTATTCCCTCTATGATTTCATGCGCGAAACTAGGATCAACTTTGATAAAATTTCCTTTGGCAACGCAATCCAAGAGTTGTCTATGAGACATATTCAATCCAACATAAAAATTGCGAAGCAAGATTCTAAAATTCACTTCTAATGTGCACTTACGATAAGATTCCATCATCCTAAACCAAGCATCTTTTAAGTTTTCTCCTTTCCTTTGCTTGAAGTGAAGTACTTCAAACTCGGGAGACGAAGGAGCGGATAAGGGGCTAGCCATAATGACAAGCAAGCAAGCAACACACACAAGCAAACACAAAGGCAAGCGAACGAAAACACACGGCGAAAGAAGGGCAAATAAAACGGCAAGGGTGAAGTGGTGGAGAGGATAACGAGAGGCAAAAACGTAATGCGAAGGATAAGGGTTTGTGATAGGTACTTGGTATATGACTTTTGCGTAAGCCTCCCCGACAACGGCGCCAGAAATTCTTCTTGCTACCTCTTGAGCTTGCGTTGTATTCCCTCGAAGAGGAAAGGGAGATGCAGCACAGTAGCGTAAGTATTTCCCTTAGTTTTTGAGAACCAAGGTATCAATCCAGTAGGAGACCACGCGCGACTCCCTCGCACCTGCACAAACAAATAAGAACTTCACAGCCAACGCGATAAGGGGTTGTCAATCCCTTTACGGTCACTTACGAGAGTGAGATCTGATAGAGATGATAGTTATATTTTTGGTATTTTTGGTTTAATAAAACAGCAAATAAAAGCGGTAAAAGTAAAGTAGATGTAGATTGATATGTTGAGAATAGACCCGGGGGCCATAGTTTTCTCTAGTGGCTTCTCTCATGATAGCGGTATTCTATGGCGGGTAAACAAATTACTGTCGAACAATTGATAGAAAAGCGCATAATTATGAGACTATCTAGGCATGATCATTGTATATAGGCATCACGTCCGAGACAAGTAGACTGAAACGATTCTGCATCTACTACTATTACTCCACACATCGACCGCTATCCAGCATGCATCTAGTGTATTGAGTTCATACGAACAGAGTAACGCTTTAAGCAAAATAACATGATGTAGAGGGATAAACTCAAGTAATATGATGAAAACCCCATATTTTTATGCTCGATGGCAACAATACAATACGTGCCTTGCTGCCCCTACTGTCACTAGGAAAGGACACCGCAAGATTGAACCCAAAGCCAAGCACTTCTCCCATTGCAAGAACTATAGATCTAGTAGGCCAAACCAAACCAATAATTCGAAGAGACGTGCAAGGATATTATGAGCACACATAAAAAGTTCAGAGAAGAACCAAATATCTTTCATAGAAAACCTTGATCATAAACTCACAATTCATCGGATCTCGACAAACACACCATAAAAAGAGATTACATCGAATAGATCTCCTCGAAGACCGAGGAGAACTTTGTATTGAGATTCGGAGATAGAGAAGAAGTCATCTAGATAATAGCTATGGACCCGAAGGTCTATGGTAAACTACTAACAACTCATTGTGAGGGCGATGATGATGATGATGAAGGCCTCCGTGATGGATCCCCCTCCCGGAACAAGCTCCAAGATAGGATGTCCACGGGAACAGAAGCTACGGTGGTGGAATTAGGGTTTTCTCTCTGCGTATGGAGTTTCTGGGGTACGTAGGTATATATAGGAAGAAGGAAGGCACCCGGGGCCGTGTGGGCCAGCCTTGAGGCAGGGGGCGCGCCCCCCACCCTCGAGGGCAGCCCAGCTATCCCCTGACTTGGTCCTGACTTTTTACGTACGTGATTTTCTCCAAAAATATCTCTCGTGAAGGTTTCATTCCGTTTGGACTCCGTTTGATATTCCTTTTCTGCAAAACACTGAAATAGGCAAAAAACAGCAATCTGGAATGGGCCTTTGGGTTAGTATGTTAGTCCCAAAAATGATATAAAAGTGAATGATAAAGCTCATTAAACATCCAAGACTTCATAAATAATAGCATGGAACTATCAAAAATTATAGATACGTTGGAGACGTATCAATAACCCTCCCCAAGATGGGAGAGTTGTTGGTGATGACGGCGGTGACGATTTCCCCTCCCGGAGGGAAGTATCCCCGGCAGAACAGCTCTGCCGAAGCCCTGGATAGGTTCCCGCCAAGGTTCCTCCTCGATATGGCGGCGTATGTTCCCGAAAGCCTCGTTATGATTTTTTCCAGGTCAAAACACCTCATACAGGAGAAGATGGGCATCGGGGGGCCATCAGGGGGCCTACGAGGCAGGGGGCGCGCCCATAAAGGGGGGGTGTGCCCCCCACCCTTGTGGACAAGTGGTGGCCCCCCTGGTGATCTTCTTTCGCCAGATTTTTATTTTATTTTCTGAAACGGAGTCCTGTGGAGTTTCGGAGATTTTTGAGTTGTGCGGAATAGGTTTCTAGACTTTGCTTCTTTTCCAGCCCAGAATTCCACCTGCCGGTATTCTCCCTCTCCATGTAAACCTTGTAAAATAAAAGAGAAAAGGCATAAGTATTGTGACATAAAGTGTAATAACAACCCATAGTGCGATAAATATCAACATAAAAGCATGATGCAAAATGGACGTATCAACTCCCCCAAGGTTAGACCTCGCTTGTCCTCAAGAGAAAGCCAACATCAAGGAATATGTCCACATGTTTATAGGAGTGTGATGGTGATACGATACCGGGGTAACTCCCCCAAGCTTGGCAGTTGCCAAGGGGAGTGCCCATACCCATGCACTTATGCCTCCTTCTTCGGAAGTGGTAATGGTGGAATTGTTGATGATGTAGGCTTGTGGTCCATCTTCCAAGGCATGGCCTCACCATCATAGAAGGATGATCTAGTCTCTGAGATGCTCAAATCTGCAGCCAAACTCATCTTCCTGAATCTATATTCATACTCACAGTTTTGGTTTTGCAGGTCATAGATCTGGGCTTGGAGGTGTTCGATTTTCTCCTGGAGATTGGAGATGGCTTCCCCGAAGATCCTTGAGTCCATCTTGAGGTTGTTGGCAAGCTCCGTGATCATCATGTTGTTGGCGTTGAGTCCTCGTTCCACCATACCTTGGCACTTGAAAACTTGCCGCTCCATTGCTTCTAGTCTTGTCTCCACGCTTCTGGTCCTCCTCGGCCCCTCAACATCGCGGATGTGCAGCACCCCCTCATGCAACTCCTGGTTTGAGGATGATGCAGCACCTCCGCAAGGTAGGGGTTGATGACCTTCTCAAAGAACTTGTCCTTGGGGGTGTTGGAAGACGCCATGATGATCTAGATCTGTCAAAAAGAACAGCTCGAAACGAAAACGGAGGATTTTTGTGTGATATAGAGTTGAAAACCTTCGGGGGTATATATAATGAAGTTTTACCGACCCAAAGGAGTAACATACAAGAAATCGGAGTCTGGGAGGCACTCGAGGTGCCCACGAGGCAGGGGGGCGAGCCCAGAGGAAGGGGGCGCGCCCTCCACCCTCGTGGGCGGCTCGTGTCTCTTTCGGACTGCCACTTATTTTTCTATTTTTCTAAATATTGCAAAATGGTGAAAAAATTCCTTTAGAACTGTTTTGGAGTCCATTTACATACCGTACCATATACCTCTTTGTAGCGACCACGATCCGAATGGACCGAAGTCTCTGTGTTCTGTGTCATCCCTGGATCGGTATGCTGACACACATAGTACAAACATGATTTATAACAGAGGTAAATCACATGTAGTAAGTAACGTAAATACTATTACCTCAATTCAAAATAGCGGAAGCAACAAGGTTGTGGATTCCCATCAACACCAACGGCAAAGTTGAGTGTAGAAATCGTAACCCCTAACTTATGTCTTACTTGTTGTAAGATAATCCTGCAACATGAGACGTTGCAGCCACGAAGGGTCAGTACATTGAATGTACTGGCAAATTCACATTGTAATGATAATGATGAATAAGGCCTACAACTACATGCATATTTGGCTGGTGGAGGCTGTAAGGTTAAAGTTTTTGCGTAAAGCCAATTTTTCCCTACTGCAAAGGAATATATTTTAATTAACTATCATGGTAGTTGAAACATTGCTGAGAAGATAGACATCCTCTCAACCCCAATTAAAAATAATCATTAAACCCAACAAAAATTAATTAGAGTAACATGATGAGATCAGCAAATAATCCACTTCTAGATACTCAAAGATGCCCATAACCGGGGACACGGCTACTCATGAATAGTTTGTACACTCTGCAGAGGTTTGTGCACTTTTCCCACAAAACTCGATCGCCTCCGTTTGGTTTCTCGCACTGCATGGTGTTTGAGAAACGGATGACCGAGACACAGTCTTTCCGAAGAGGTCCCCTTAACCAGATAGATAGGTCGGTACCACCAACAATCCCCCTACATCTGCTAGCCCATCATGGAAAGGTTTCCCACAACTTACTCAACTATGCCAGAGCCCATATTGGCATGTGGTTGCACATGGAAGTTTCTAGGCATGAAATATTATATGATCCCTTTGAGCCTGGGTGGCATTCCAATAGGACAATCACACGGAAACCCCGGGATTTCCTAGGACAACACTGGCATCACCAGGTGTTCGGGCAATCCACTGGTTCACTCCCAGGGTGCCCCAAACCAATCCACCCAGATGTGTATTCAAGTAGCCACCTTAAGTTGAATTCCTTAATTAACAACTCACATCTATCATGGATTTCACTCAAGCCCAAACCACGTCTACGAGCATAGCATGGCAACTTAAGAAAACGTAGAAGTAACTCCCAGGGGTTTGAAAATAATGCAGGTGATAGGTTCTACCTCAATCTACTTCCCAATCCCACAGATTAATTGATCCTACTAATGCAATGTGTTTGAGGATATAACTAATGCAATGAAAACTGGGTATTGGAGATGATTCGCTCTCAAAACTCTTGATATATCTACTCGTCACACTCCGGTCAATCTATCGTAAGCAAGCAATGGTAACCACACATAAGCAATCACTCAGAAAGATCGGACAGAACGGATAAACACTTCGGAAAACTTCGAAAACAACACGAATGACTCTTGAAACATAAAACAACTTCCAACAGTACCAAAATTATGTGAATTTGGCCTTATCATAAAGTTTAGGTCAAGAGCTTTGATTTGCAAAAAGAATCAACTCAAACGGAAAGTTATGGCCGAAGTTTAGGTCAAGAGCTTTGATTCAAATCTAAAACTAGTTGAATTAAAATTTTAAACTTTTCAAAAACAAGTTTAAGTTGTATTACTGGAAAGAGGGGATCGTAACGAAGACGTGGGCATTGGTTTCGTTGAATTTGGACTAACTGATAAAAAGTTATGGCCGAAAGAAGATTAGGGGCTAATCTGCAAAAGAATAATTATAGATGGGTCCCTGGCCGAAACTAAACAGAAAAAGAAAAAGCTAAAGAGCGAACGTTCGTTTTCTAGTCCTAACGGGCGAACGTTCACTGTATAACTAAACCTAAAAAAAATAAAACCGATCTAACCAAGATAAACCTAACTGAAAGAAAACCGGGACGGTTTTATACCTCAGCGGCTTTTCGGTGGTTTTGGCGGATCGAACCGGGCGGTTTGGCCGATTCGGCTGTTCGACGGATCCGTCGCGAGAGAAGCTCGGAGCTCCGGCCGGCGGAACTCCGGCGAGGGGGCGGGGCAGGCTGCGGCGGCGCTGCGCGGGGCGGGGGCGTGGCGGTGGCGCAGTGCGGTGGCGAGGGGAGGCGCGGCTGCGGTGGCGAACGAGTGCGGCGGCGATGGTGGCAGATCGTGGTGGCGGCGGTTTGGAAACGCCGGCGGCGATCTGTGACAGCGGCGGCGGCGCGATGTGAGGGTAGAGAGGGGTGGCGGCGGCGCGTTATATAGGCGGGCGGGGAGCTTGCGGAAGGGGGCGAGGCAAAGGCGGCGGCGTGGCGTGCTTCGCACGGACGCCGAGGCGTGCGGGAGGAGGAGTCCCGTCGGGGACGAGGGAGGCGGCAGGGAGCGACCTGGGCTGGCCGGGCCGTGGCCTGGCGGGCAGCTGGGCCGGCCCAGTTCGGCGGAGGGTATTTTTTTTCTTTTCTTTAAACATTTTCTTTTCAGACAGAAAAACGAATAAAAGCAAAAAAAATAAAAATATCCTATAGGCATATAATATATCAAAATTTGCAGAAAAATAAGCCCTACAACATGAACATTTTACTACTGCCAAATAAAATGCCCACAAAATCTAATAAATCGAAAGGTCCTACTGTTGCATTTAAAAACCAATAAAATCATTCTTAAAATACCAAAAAGAATTCAAATTCATTTATCTCGAATTTTCTGCTGTAGGGAATCATGTTACCCTATTTTCCATGTATTTTATTTTTGGAGAAAAATAATTTGAATAAAAATCAAATAACTCAATATTGAAATTGAGTTGCAGAAAATTTCAGAAGAACTTCCAACTCATATTTCCTATAATTTGAAGAAGTCATTTTATCTTCTCTCGGGATAATCATTGAGTTTGCTTAAAGTTTCTGAATTGAGAATATTTCGAGATTGAAATTCAAAATCCTTTCAAAGCCCTTTATCATTTAGAATAAATGGAAGAAGTCATATTATCTTCACTCTAGGGTTTTGTGTTGAAAAGAATTTGAATTCCCTGGGAGATCCAAAAGCAAAGTGAAAGTTCTGGGAAAGTCATTTTATTCCCTCTCATTTAACTTTCAAAATTTACAAATTTCAGTCAATTTCACATAGCACATCAAATAGCAATCAAATCTATCTAATTATTAGAACATTCCAAAATTTAGAATTTTGGGATGTTACACTGTTCCTTTTGGGGTCTCTATCGTTCTGAAAGTGTCCCTTATGTATTCCTCTCGGGTTACGGTTTCAATAACATTGGTTTCATCGTTTATAGGATTACCTGAGATATAATGTTTGATTCTTTGACCGTTCACAACCTTTGGATTTGTGCCTTCGAAGTTGTCGATTTTTATGGCACCAGAACGATAGACCTCCTCGATAACGTAAGGACCTTCCCATTTAGAGAGAAGTTTTCTTGCAAAAAATCTTAAACAAGAGTTGTATAGCAAGACATAATCACCTATGTTAAACTCACGCTTTTGTATCCTTTTGTCATGCCATCTTTTAACTTTTCTTTAAACAGCTTGGCGTTCTCATAGGCCTGGGTTCTCCATTCATCAAGAGAGCTAATGTCAAATAACCTCTTCTCACCGGCAAGTTTGAAATCATAATTGAGCTCTTTAATAGCCCAATATGCCTTATGTTCTAGTTCAAGAGGTAAGTGATATGCTTTTGCATAAACCATCTTATATGGAGACATACCCATAGGATTTTTGTCTGCAGTTCTATAGGCTCATAATGCATCGTGAAGTTTTTTGGACCAATTCTTTCTAGACCTATTAACTGTCTTTTGCAAAATTAATGTTAGCTCCCTATTACTTAATTCTACTTGACCACTAGTCCGTGGGTGATAAGGGGATGCAATTCTATGGTTTACATCATACTTTGCAAGCATTTTACGGAAAGCACCATGAATAAAGTGTGAACCATCATCAGTCATTAAGTATCTAGGGACTCCAAACCTCGGAAAAATAACTTCTTTAAGCTTCTTAATAGAGGTGTTGTGATCAGCTACTATTTGGAATAGCTTCTACCCATTTAGTAACGTAATCAACAACAACTAAAATATGTGTATACCCATTAGAGGAAGGAAACGGTCCCATATAATCAAAGCCCCAAACATCAAATGGTTCAATAACAAGTGAATAATTCATAGGCATTTCTTGAGGTCTACTGATATTACCAATTCTTAGACATTTATCACAAGATAAGACAAACTTACGGGCATCCTTGAAGAGAGTAGGCCAATAAAAACCAGATTTCAATACCTTATGTGAAGTTCTATCTCCAGCATGGTGTCACCCATAAGCTTCGTAGTGGCACTTGCATAGGATCTGTTCCTGTTCATGCTCAGGTACACAACGTCTAATAATACCATCTACTCCTTCTTTATAAAGGTGGGGGTCATCCTAGAAGTAATGTGTCAAATCATAGAAGAACTTTTTATTTTGCTGGTATGTGAAGCTAGGAGTTATAAACTTGGCAACAATGTAATTAGCATAATTAGCATACCATGGAGCAGTACGAGAAGTATTTATGACTGCTAATTGTTCATTAGGAATGCTATCATCAATAGGTTGTGGGTCATCAAGTATATTCTCTAGCCTAGACAAGTTGTCTGGAACGGGGTTCTCAGCTACCTTTCCATCAATGATATGTAAATCAAACTCTTGCAGCAAGAGAACCCATCTAATAAGTCTAGGTTTAGCATCTTTCTTTTCCATAAGGTATTTGATAGAAGCATGATCAGTGTGAATAGTTACTTTAGAATCAACAATATAAGGTCTAAACTTATCACAAGCAAATACAACTGCTAAAAATTATTTCTTAGTAGTAGCATAATTTCGCAGGGCACTGTCTATGGTTTTACAAGCATATTGGATAACATTCAATTTCTTATCAACTCTTTGCCCTAGAACAGCACCTACATCATAATCACTAGCATCGCACATAATCTCAAAGGGTAAATTACAGTCAGGAGGCTGGACAATAGGTGCAGAGATCAATGCTTTCTTAAGTATTTCAAATACTTCTAAACAATCATCATCAAAGACAAAAGGAATATCTTTTTGTAAGAGATTAGTCAGAGGCCTGGAGATTTTGGAGAAGTCCTTAATTAACCTCATATAAAACCTGGCATGACCAAGGAAGCTTCATATACCTTTGATGCCCGTGGGGCACGACATCTTTTCAATAGCATCAACTTTAGCTTTGTCAACCTCAATACCTCTTTCATAATTTTATGTCCCAAGACAATGCCTTCATTAATCATAAAGTGTCACTTCTCCCAATTCAAGACAAGATTAGTGTATTCACATCTCTGCAAAACTCGATCAAGGTTGCTCAAGCAATCATCAAAAGAAGTTCCGTAAATGGAGAAATCATCCATGAAAACCTCAACAATCTTTTCACAAAAACCAGAGAATATAGCCATCATGCATCTTTGAAAGGTAGCAGGTGCATTACATAAACCAAAAGGCATACGTCTATAAACAAAGGTACCGTAAGGACAAGTAAAAGTGGTTTTTTCTTGATCCCCCTTTGACACAGGTATTTGAGAGAAACCACAATAACCATCTAGAAAGCAATAATGAGTATGTTTGGATAACCTTTCTAGCATTTCATCAACAAAAGACAAAGGGTAATGATCTTTCTTAGTAGCTTCATTTAATTTGCGGAAATCAATTACCATCCTATAACCTATAACAATTATTTATGGGATCAATTCATCCTTATCATTAGGGACGATAGTCATACCTCCCTTCTTAGGGACACAATGGACACGACTTACCCACTGGCTATCAGCAACTAGATAGATAATACCTGCCTCTAGAAGCTTTAGTATTTCCTTCCTCACCACTTCTTTCATCTTAGGATTTAATCGTCGTTGATGATCAATAACCGGTTTAGCGCTTTCTTCTAATTTTATCTTATGTTGGCATAAAGTTGGACTAATGCCCTTAAGATCATCCAGAGTATATCCAATAGCAGCGCGGTGCTTCTTCAGAGTTTTCAATAATTTTTTTCTTCCTTCTCTGAAAGGTTGGCACTAATAATAACAGGACATATCTTCTTATCAACAAGATAAACATACTTAAGATTATCAAGGAAAGGTTTAAGTTCAAACACGGGATCACCCTTGGGTGGAGGAGGATCCCCTAGGATTTCAACAAGCAAGTTGTTTTTCAATACGGGTCCCTGCTTAAAGAATATTCCATCTATTTCCCTTCTTTCATTCATATACATATCATTTGCATGGTCTAGCAGATATTGTTCTAAGGGATCATTAGGAGGCACAGCAATAGAAGCAAGACCGATAATTTCATCCTTACTAGGTAATTCTTTATCATGGGGTTGTCTACGAAATTTAGCAAAGTTAAAATCATGAGACATATCCCCTAAACCAAAAGTAACAATATCTTTCACGTAGTCTATCCTAGCATTAACAGTATTCAAGAAGGGTCTACCAAATATAATGGGACAAAAATCATCTTATGGGGAACTAATAATAAGAAAATCAGCAGGATGTTTAACTTTCCCACACAAAACTTCAACATCTCTAACAATCCCAACTCGTGAAATAGTGTCTCTATTAGCAAGCTTAATAGTAACATCAATCCCTTCTAACTCAACAGGTGCAAAATCATGCATAATTTCTTGATATAAGGAATGAGGGATTATACTTGCACTAGCACCCACGTCACATAAACCATGATAGCAATGATCTCCTAGGTTAACAAACATAACATGCAAGCCTACAAAAGGTCTATGGTTATTCCTAGCATCGGGTTTGGGTATTCTAGAAGCTTCCTCTCGGAGGTAAATAGCATGTCCATCTAAATTTTCAACCAAGAGGGCCACATCTCCCCCCCCCCTCACAATTTCGCTCCCGACCCTGGTAGTTGTTAGGATGGCATCTCCCACCCCCGGCCCTGGCGATCTCCCAACACCACCACTAAAATCCACCTCCTCTCCGATCAATCTCTTCGGCATCCCCACCTACATCTATGGGATATGGTTTCTTCGGGATCTACCCTTGGCTTGGACTTCTCCAAGGGTTTGGAATTTGCAGACAACATCCTAGATCTACTGGGCTCTTTGTTCATCCTACGGATTCTATAGGTCAATTCACTTTGGTGGTGTCCTTTAGCCAACATGTATTCAGGCTTGATGATCATTCTGTGGCGGCGGCCTTGGAGGCTGCTATTGGTAGATCTGCGATCGAGTTGGGGGTCTCATGCCTACGCGACAAGGTATTTTCTTTCCACGTTTCCTCCAAGAAAGTTGCGTTTTATGTTGTCGATCTTAGATTCTTTGCCTACCTACAATTCAAATGTCATTTTCATCTTTGGGGATGTGGGGCTCCAAATTGGGTTCGTGAATTTAATCTTTGGAAGTTAGAATGTGATGGGGATTGGATCTTAGTTAGTCCTTGTAAGCGAAGGGCAGCTCTTGGGATGCTTGCTATGCATAAGCCACCATCTAAATCCTCTTTTCGGTCTTTCGGTTCAGCACCAAAGAAACTTTCCTTTGCAACCTTTCAGAATTATCAAGCTTCTCACGGATATCGTTATCCTGCCACGCAGGAATGTATTGACACTGTTTCTGAAGCTGGTTATGTTGTTTCTTCTAATGAGCATTTGATCATTTGCCCCTCATCACCGGTGAATCTCGAGTGGACGGTGGCTTCTCCGCCGATTGTTTTTGGTACGGTTGGATCACCGCGGATTGGACGTGCTTTTTTTTCGGCGGAGGATCTGCAACTTCATGATCCTCACGTAACATGCGGTCCATCTTCATCGGCTGTATTGGTTACGTCCACTCTCGTTTCTTTGGTTTGCCATGATGGGCCAGCTTTGCCTGTTGGGCCGCAGCCCACCACCTTGCCTTCATATATTCCATCTTCCCAGGAGGTCGCTGCTATGTTTGATGATATGGTTAATGACATGGTGGGCCGCATTCTTATTTGTTCTAAGTGTCACCAGCGGCGCCACCTGTCGGTCTCCTGTTCGATCTTCCTGGCTCGCTCACGCCATGGACATCTTTGGTGGGATTGCATTAATTGGGCAAGGGATAATTGTTGTGTTTGGAGAGTTAAAAAATCGCAACAAAATCCTAAAATATCTCCACTATTGATTCCCATACACGCCACAAGTCAGCCTACCTTTCCTAGGGACTCCTCGGGTATAGAGACGACCCACGCGCCGGTGCAGACGAGTCCCATCAAGTCCTCTGCTATTCCCGTGCAACGGCAACCCACTCCAACTCCACCAGATCATCGATGGTGGACCTACTCGCTGGCCTCGGACCTTCTTCTCTCTGGCCATTGCTCCTGACAGGTGGCATGAGTGATTCGCCATTGGCATTATAGAACCTCCACCGCCGCCAGGACAAATTCATCAATTCCGACAGCTGGTTAGTGTTTTTTTATGACTCACCTCCACTGTGATGTTCTTAGTGATCAGCAATGGATTGAGGGTGTGGGATTGTTCGAGTTTCATACTCCTTCTTCTAGGCATGCTATTATGAATCACCCTCCTTATGATCTTGGCAATGGGCACTTTGTTCGGTTTATTCCTCGTGATCAAGGTACCAATCACAGAGCGACTCAGGGTTTTCGTAGGGGTTGGATAATGATGCTTGGGGTTCCATTGGATTATCGTACTACTCAGCACATCTCTAATGTAGTTAGTTCTTTTGGTCTTGTTCATATCTGGCATCAAGATGATCCACAGATGGTCTGGACCCTCGTATATGTTTTGTTTCCATGTCCTCAGCAAGTGCCTAGAGATGTTGTCTATCGAGAATATGCTGATTTTGGAGCTACACGTGTGTCTTGGACTGCTCCGGTTTATATTCTCTCTACGGAGTTTGCTGATATCTTACCGGAAGATGAAGATCCGTTGCCGCTGGATGGGAATCCACATCCGTTGATTCGAAATATTCCTTTCAACGACGTAAACTTCGTCATGCCTGAGTTTCCAGAGCTGGGATGGAATGAGGTTCCCCTTGCTCATGATGTTGATCCGATGCACGCCAATCACCATGACAATGTGGTCATTGAGGAGATTCTGGAGGATGATGTTCTGCCTGTTTCTCAAGAGTCTTTGGTTATCCAAAACTCTGGCACTGTGGATTCTGATGAGGGATCTGTCAATTTGCAGCATGGGGTCGTCGCAGCTTATATACCGCCTCCAGTCCAACCCCCTCTTGTTATTGGGCGGGTCTTGACTGCTTTCAGACCAGTGCTTCCTCCGATGAAGGCATGTACAAGGTCTTTCGAGCGCATGCTGCCCATCTTTGATATGATGAAAATTCCACGAGGGCTGCAATTCTCTAGTCCTTTCAAGCCGGTAATTCTTTCAAAGAGATCTTGGGAAGTTACTTTTTCTTTCTTCGCGATGGGTAACATGCTGGTTTTCCACCCTTCACCTACTTGTCGGTCTGTCATCGTCCCAAGGAAACCTCCTGTTGCTCGGGCTCTGTGTTTTCATTCTGTTGTTGAGGATTACACTATGGATGACTCAACTTTGTCTACTGTTGAGATGTCTGCCTTCAACTTCTCTGCTGCCCCGGTTGCTCGCCCTGTTCGACCTCGCAAACCAAAACCTGTGATCGTTGAGTCTGAGGTCAGACAAAGTTCCAGGCTCTCTACTTTATGCGATGGGTTAATACACCCCTCTTCGGCCAAACCCTCTCCACTGAAGAATCCAACAGCTAAATCTCACAAGAGGTGCAAGGTTTCAACTCATAGTGAGCTGCCACATGATCCTCTTCCAGCTTCAACTCAGACTGCTGTACCTCCCCCTACTCCAATCAATGTGATGCAACATGTTGGTCTGCACTTGCGCATTGGACTAAGAAGCTCACTAGGGAGAAGCTTGAGGCTTCTTCATGCAAGCCTTCTTCTGCTTCTTCTACTTCTCATGATAGTTAATTTTTTATCATGGTGGGGTTTATGGTTAACCCTTGTGAAAACCATTTATCTTGCTTACTGTTTTAAGATTTTTATGAACTTTTATTCTGCTAGTTGGTTGAACTGGCATTGCCATTGTGTGGTTGTCTTTTGTTGCTACCTTATTATGTTCTGTAATGAATCAGTACGAATTTAGAGACTGGAAGCTATTGTGTTGGAATGTTCGTGGTCTGAAATCGGATGATAGGCAGCGCGCAGTCCGTCAAAAAATAGATGAAAGTGCATGTTCAGTTGTTTGTCTTCAAGAAACTAAATGTGAGGTCATTGATCAACGTTTTATTCGTAAGTGTTGCCCGCGACGTTTTGATCAGTTTGTTCATGTGCCTTCTGCTGGAGTTTCGGGTGGGATGTTGGTTCTGTGGAATTCTGCCATGTTTGCTGGTAAACTAATCTGGTATGTCAGTTTTCGTATTATTGTTGAGTTCACCTCTTCACATACCTCTCAATCATGGACTTTGGTCACTGTTTATGGGCCCTGTCAAAACCCAGCAAGGTCTGATTTCGTTAACTGGTTACATGATCTCACCATTCCACATGATGCTAATTGGTTATTGTTGGGTGATTTCAATTTCTTCCGCTCAATGGACAATAGGAATAGACCCGGTGGTGACATTAATGATATGTTTATTTTCAAAGAAGTTATTGGGCATCTTGGCCTAATTGAACTTCCCATCAAGGGCAGGAAATATACTTGGTCAAATATGCAAACTATCCCTCTGCTTGAACAGATTGATTGGTTCTTCACATCCCCCTCATGGACTTGCTCTTTTCCTAACACTATGGTCCTGCCTCTTGCCAGAACTGCCTCTGACCATGTGCCCTGTGTGGTTCAAATTACAACTGCTATTCCTAAGGCCAAAGTATTCAAATTTGAAAATTATTGGACTAATCTACTTGGTTTTCTTGATTGTGTTAGTGATACTTGGAACAGGCCAGTCTACAAGAAATCTTATGCTGCTATGATTTCTGCAAGTTCAAAGCTCTCAGACATGCACTCAAATAATGGCATTGGTCTATCTAAGGTGAAATTAGTTATTTCTAATTGCAATAAAGTTATTCTTTGCTTGGATTGCCTTGAGGAATATAGGCCTTTGTTTGGACCTGAAGAAAACTTCAGGAAAATAGTTAAGCTACATCTGGAGGATGTATTAAAATTGCAATTCATCTACTGGAAGCAGAGATGCACCATCAGAAGTATTAAAGTTGGTGAAGATAACACAAATTTTTTCCATGCTATGGCCACTAAGCGTTATAGGAGCAACTCTATTTCAAGCATAACTTCTGATAATGGTCAGGTGACTTCTGATCATGCAACTATTGCTGGCCTTTTTTGCAAGAATTCAAACAGAGGATGGGTTGTTCCCATAGCACTCAAATGGGTTTTGACATGCCAAATATTATCAAAAACGTTGAGGGACTTGATGACTTGACCAAGCCATTCTCCCAGCAGGAAATAGAATGTGTTATTAAAGAAATGCCACCTGATAGAGGTCCTGGCCCTGATGGTTTCACAAGCCTTTTTCTCAAGAAGTGATGGGGAATTATTAAAGATGATTTCCTCCTTTTGGTCAAGGAGTTTTATGAAGGAAATCCTGATCTTGAGGGTATCAACAGCTCTCTCATAACACTCATTCCAAAAAAGCTAGCACCTGAGGGTTTGGATGACTATAGACCAATCTCTTTGACCAATACATGTTTGAAATTTCTGACTAAACTTCTTGCCAATAGACTACAGAAAGTGATTCTCTCATGCATTCATAAAAATCAATATGGGTATATCAAATCTAGGTCTATCCAGGATTGTTTAGCATGGTGCTTTGAGTATGTCCACCAGTGTAAAGCCTCTAAAAGACCAATAGTTCTGCTAAAGTTGGATTTCACTAAGTCTTTTGACACTATTGAGCATGATGCCATTCTCAAGATTCTCAGATATAAGGGCTTTAATGATAAATGGATCTCTTGGATGCACTCCATCCTGTCATCTGGTTCATCTTCAGTGCTCCTTAATGGTGTGCCTGGGCATCATTTCCATTGTAAGAGGGGAGTTAGGCAGGGTGATCCAATGTCACCTTTACCGTTTGTGCTTGCTGCCGACCTTCTATAGTCTGTAGTTAATGATATGTGCAGTAAAGGAATATTGACACTACCAATCCCCTCTCACAGTATGTATTATCCTATAGTGCAGTATGCTGATGACACACTAATTGTGTTACCTGCTTTGGACTATCAGCTGCTTGCTCTCAAAGACATGCTTGATGTATTTGCTTCTACAACTGGGTTAGCCGTGAATTTTGCACAATCACTTATGGTGCCTATGAACATTTCTCACGATGAAGCGAATAGGTTGGCCTCCATACTTGGATGCAAATTGGGGGTCATGCCTTTCACTTATTTGGGTCTTCCTATGGGGACTACCAGACCTTCAATCCAGGATCTGATGCCTCTTCTGCATAGGATTGAAAGGAGACTATCTGCCTCTCTTTGCTTTCTGAACCAAGGATGTAGGATCCAATTGCTTCAATCTGTTTTAAATTCTATGCCTACATACTTCCTTTGCACCCTTGTCATCCCTCCTGGAATTCAGAAGAAAATTGAAAGGATTCATAGACAGTGCCTTTGGAGAGGGAATTCTGATACTCCAAGACAATCCCTAGTAGCCTGGGACTTGGTTTGCAAACCAAGATCTAAAGGGGGACTAGGTGTGCTCAATCTGAGGGTGCATAATGAGGCCTTTCTTCTGAAATTCCTGCACAAATTCTATAATCATCATGACATCCCCTGGTTAGTCTCATCTGGAATTCTTATTATGATAGCTCTGTTCCTCATTCTACCAGTCTCTATGGATCCTTCTGGTGGCAAGATGTGTTTAAATTGGCACCCAAATACTGTCAGCTGGCCACTCCTAAGCTAGGGGATGGAAGGTCAATTCTCTTTTGGATTGATGGTTGGGTGGCTGAGCTTAAGGGCTCCTCAATAAGTGAAAAAATTCCCAGGCTCTTCTCATTTGTTATGGATGGATTTCTATCTGCGTCTGAAGTGCTTCCTAATCAGCTTTTGTCATATTTGCATCTACAGGCTTTTGCTGAGCTGGACTGTCTGCAACAGATGATAAATGCTTATGCCTCCACTGAAATTAATGATACTTGGATTTGGCCTTTCAATAAGGGGTACTTCAGACCTAATTCTTTCTTTGTGCATGAGCACCAACATATTGTTGTTGATCCTATCTTTCAATGGATTTCGAAATCATCATGTACTCTAAAAATTAAGATGTTTGGCTGGCTTCTGCTGAGGGATCGTTTTAACACAAGAGACATGTTACAGAGAAGACATTGTCATGTGGCGGATGATACTTGTGTGCTTTGCCCATATAGTGTCCATGAGGAAATTGCTCACTTGTTTTTATCATGTAATTTCAGTGTTAGAGTCTAGAATTACTTGCAGATATTTTGGGATCCTCAGCCTGGTATGACAACCTATAACATGGCTGCAAAGGCTAGGAAGGATTTTGGGCATCCCTTCTTCTTCACTGAAGTGGTTTTCATAGCTGCTTGGAATATTTGGATTCTAAGGAATGGCAAGGTTTTTAGGAATGAGAGGCCTACTTTCAGAACATGGCGACTTGCATTTATTCATGATATAACCTTGCTCTCTCACATGATCAAAAGTAAATACAAGGATAGTCTTCCAACTTGGATATCTAATCTTCCTTAGTTAGTCCTTTACTCAGCTTGGCTTTTAAGTATGATCTCTTTTTTTCTTTTTTCTCTTTGTAATTATTCTGTAAAGGACTTTATGTTACTCTGTTTTTTATTTGAATAAAGAGTTGTGAGGCTATTGCCTTGCAGTACATAGTCAAAAAAATTCAACCAAGAGACTATAACTATAGCAACACTAGGTTCAACTTTAATTTTCTCAGAGGGTGTAGGTGTTCTAGTACTACTCTTATGAACCATAGTTGAAGCTTTAGCATGATCCTTAATTCTAACAGGGAAAGGTGGTTTCTCAATATATGTAGTAGGAACAATAGGATCAACATTATAAGTGATACTCTTTTCTTCAACTTTAACAAGTTCAACAACTTTTACTTCAATGGGAAGATGGTATTTAAACCACTTCTTCTTGGGAAGATCAACATGAGTAGCAAATGATTCACAGAAAGAAGCTACTATCTCAGAGTCAATTCCATATTTAGTGCTAAATTTACGGAAAACATCAGTATCCATAAAAGCTTTAACACAATCAAACTTATGGGTCATACCTGAATCCTTACTTTCATCGTGATCCCAATCTTCAGAGTTGCGTTTACTTCTTTCCAATAAATCCCATTTGAATTCAATAGTCTTCATCATAAAGGAGCCAGAACAAGAATTATCGAGCATGGTGTGATTATTGAGAGAAAGCCGAGCATAAAAATTTTGAGTGATCATTTCTCTTGATAGCTCATGATTGGGGCATGAATATAACATTGACTTAAGCCTCCCCCAAGCTTGAGCGATGCTTTCTCCTTCGCGAGGCGAAAAATTATAAATATTATTACAATCTTGATGAACCTGGTGCATAGGGTCAAACTTTTCATGAAATTCCAACTTCAGACGATTATAATTCTATGACCCAATATCATCACATAGCCTAAACCATGTCAATGCATTTCCCTTCAGAGATAAAGGGAAGACCTTCTTCTTGATAACATATTCGGGCATACCTGCAAGCTTAAATGATCTACAAGCTTCATCCACCTAGATTAGATGCAAATTGGGATGCAGTGCTCCGTCTCGTGTAAAGGGATTATCTAGCGGTTTTTCTATCATACCCGACGGAATTTCAAAGCAAACATTTTCAGTAGGTGCAGTAGGTTGAGGAGCAACTCTTTGATCTTCTAGTCGGGGTGAAGATACCCCGAACAAGCCCCTCAAAGAATGATGAGCCATAGTAACAAGTGACACTAAATTTCAGCACACTATATAAATTTTCCGTTACCAAAGGCGCTTCACTCCCCGGCAATGGCGCTAGAAAAGAGTCTTGATGACCCACAAGTGTAGGGGATCTATCGTAGTCCTTTCGATAAGTAAGAGTGTCGAACCCAACAAGGAGCAGAAGGAAATGATAGGCAGTTTTCACTAAGGTATTTTCTACAAGCACTGAAATTATTGGTAACAGATAGTTTTGTGATAAGGTAATTGGTAGCAAATGACAAAAGGTAAGAGTAAATAAGGTGCAGCAAGATGGCCCAATCCTTTTTGTAGCAAAGGACAAGCCTGGACAAATTCTTATATGAAGGAAAACGCTCCCGAGGACACATGGGAATTATTGTCAAGCTAGTTTTCATCACGATCATCTGATTCGCGTTCGGTACATTGATAATTTGGTATGTGGGTGGACCGGTGCTTGGATGGTGTCCTTACATGGACAAGCCTCCCACTTATGATTATCCTCTAATGCAAGCATCCACAACTACAAATAAAGTATTAAGGTAAACCTAACCATAGCATGAAACGAGTGGATCCAAATCAGCCCCTTACGAAGCAACGCATAAACTAGTGTTTAAGCTTCTACCACTCTAGCAACCCATCATCTACTTATTACTTCCCAATAACTTCCTCTAGGCCCAAATAATGGTGGAGTGTCATGTAGTCGACGTTCACATGACACCACTAGAGGAGAGACAACATACATCTCATCAAAATAACGAACGAATACCAAATTCACATGACTACTTATAGCAGGACTTCTCACATGTCCTCAGGAACAAAAGTAACTACTCCAAAGACATAGTATTGTTCATGATCAGACGGGTATTAATATGCATAATGGATCTGAACATATGATCTTCCACCAAATAAACTAACTAGCATCAACTACAAGGAGTAATAAACACTACTAGCAACCCACAGGTACCAATCTGAGGTTTGGATACAAAGATTAGATACAAGAGATGAACTCGGGTTTGAGAGGAGATTGTCCTCGTGAAGATGTTCATGAAGATAATCCTCCCCAAGATGAGAGAGTTGTTGGTGATGACGGCGGTGACGATTTCCCCCTACAGGAGGGAAGTTTCCCAGGTAGAACTGCTCTGCCCGAGCCCTAGATTGGTTTCCACCAAGGGTCCACCTCGAGACGGCGGCGTCTGGATCCGAAAGCCTCCTTATGATTTTTTCCAGGTCAAAACACCTCATATACGAGAAGATGGGCATCGGGGGGCCATCGGGGGGCCAATGAGGCTGGTTGCCGCGGCCAGAGAGGGGGGGCGTGCCCCCACCATCGTGGACAGGTGGTGGCCCCCCTGGTGATCTTCCTTCGCCAGATATTTTTTATATTTTCTGAAACAGTGTCCTGTGGAGTTTCGGAGCTTTTTGAGTTGTGCAGAATAGGTTTCCAGAGTTTGCTTCTTTTCCATCCCAGAATTCCAGCTGCCGGTATTCTCCCTCTTCATGTAAACCTTGTAAAATAAGAGAGAAATGACATAAGTATTGTGACATAAAGTGTAATAACAGCCCATAGTGCGATAAATATCAACATGAAAGCATGATGCAAAATGGACGTATCATATAGCAGCAGTGGTTATTTCCCTCACTGATGAAACCAAGGTTATCGAACCAGTAGGAGAACCAAGCAACACAATGTAAACAACACCTGCAAACAAATAACAAATACTGGCAACCCGATGTGTAAAAGGGGTTGTCAATCCCTTTCAGGTAACAGACATGATAGAGTTGTAAATATTGATAGATCCAAGGCCAAATAAGATAAATTGCAGCAAGGTATTTATGGGTTTTTGGTTTAATAGATCAGAAAATAAAAGCAAAGGAAAATCGATCGCAAAGGCAAAAAAGACAAAGAAGAGACCCGATGGCCATAGATTTCACTAGTGGCTTCTCTCAAGAAAATAGCAAACGGTGGGTGAACAAATTACTGTTTGGCAATTGATAGAACTTCAAATAATCTCGATGATATCCAGGCAATGATCATTATATAGTCATCACGTCCAAGATTAGTAGACCGATTCCTGCCTGCATCTACTACTATTACTCCACACATCGACCGCTATCCAGGATGCATCTAGTGTACTAAGTTCATGGAAAAACGGAGTAATGCAATAAGAACAATGACATGATGTAGACAAGATCTTTTTATGTATAAATAGAACCCCATTGATTTATCCTTAGTAGCAACAATACATACGTGTCGGTTCCCCTTATGTCACTGAGATCAAGCACTGTAAGATCGACCCCACTACAAAGCACCTCCTGCCATTGCAAGATAAATAGATCAAGTTGGCCAAACAAAACCCAAATATCGAAGAAGAAATACGAGTCTATAAGCAATCATGCATATAAGAGACCAAAGAAGACTCAAATAACTTTCATGGATAAAAAGATAGATATGGATCTCCATGAGACCATTGTATTGATAATCAAAAGAGAGAGAGTAAGCCATTTAGCTACTAACTACGGACCCGTAGGTCTACCAAGAACTACTCACACATCATCGAAGAGGCACCAATGGAAGTGGTGAACCCCTCCGCAATGGTGTCTAGATTGGATCTGGTGGTTTTGGAACTTGCGGCGGCTAGAATTGTTTTCGTCGACTCCCCTAGGGTTTTTGGAATATTAGGGTATTTATAGAGAAAAGAGGTGGTCCGAGGGGCACCCGAGGTGGGCACAACCCACCAGGGAACGCCTGGGCCTCCTGGCATTCCCATGTTGGTTGTGCCCCCCTCGGAGCACTCCCAGGTGCTTCTCCACCCACTGGATGTCTTCTGGTCAAAAAAAAAATCCACAAAAAGTTTCACCGCGTTTGGACTCCATTTGGTATTGATTTCATGCAATGTAAAAAACATGCAGAAAACACCAACTAGCACTTGGCACTATGTCAATATGTTAGTACCAAAAAATGATATAAAATGATTGTAAAACATCCAAAAATGATAATATAACAACATGGAACAATCAATAATTATAGATACGTTGGAGATGTATCAGCATCCCCAGGCTTAAGTCCTGCTCGTCCTCGAGTAGGTAAATGATAAAAACATAATTTTTGATGTGGAATGCTGCCTAACATGTCATATAATATTCTTTTCTTTATAGCGTCGACATTTGGACTTTTATATGGTTCAAAGCAATAGTCTAGTTTTGACATTAGATTTAAATACTCAAGCATATCAACAAGCAATCATTTCTTTCAAAATATCAATGCTAAAATAAGTTATCCCTAGCCCATCACACTCGCATATTAGCTACACCCAATGCTCAATTACGATCATAGTGCTTCCTAGTTGGTGCTTTATAAGAGAGGATGGAGACTCAAATTCAAAATAAAAAATTGCATAAAGTAAAAGAAAGGCCCTTCACAGAGGGATGTAGGGATCTGTAGAGGTGCCGGAGCTCCAAGCTTAAATTGAGAGATACAATTATTTTGGGTGGCATACTTTTCCCACCAACGAAAACGACTTAGAGTTCCCAAAACTTTGCATGCTAGATATATCATAGACGGTTCACAAACATAAAATAAAGTTTATTCCTTTTTCCACCAATCTTTCACTTTCCATGGCTCGCCGAATCAACGGTTGCCTTCCATACCAGCACTTTCCAAGGAATTTATTATTTGACAACATAAAGTAAATTCATTTTTTTTTTGGGAGTGGGCATCCCTAATACCTTTGCCTTACTCTCGTGCAATTAAAAGTGAATAAACAATTATCGTGAGAATAACACATCTAGCATGGAAAATATTAGCCACCCCTCACCGCCTCGTGGGTGGTACGAGCACACCAAAGGGAAATTTATTTTGAAAATTAGAGATGGCACATACAAATTTGCTTATAAAGGCAACGAAATACCACATATAGGTAGGTACGGTGGACACACGTAGCAAAACTGATTTAAAGGATTTTGGATGCACAAGTAGTAATCATACATAGTGCAAAATGAAGGCTAGCAAAAGATCGGGAAGCGACCAACCATGAAGCAACCAATCTCATAAATGAGCATTAAGCATAATTAACACCGAATAATGCACCACAAGTAGGATGTAATTTCATTGCATGACTATTGACTTATGTGCTTGCATAGGGAATCACAAATCTTAACACACTAGTGCAGAAAGGGCCATTTGTCCCGGTTCGTCAGGGCCATTTGTCCCGGTTGGGGAACAGGGACTAAACGGTCGATACAAATGCCCTAGACCATTTGTCCCGGTTCTTATACCAACCGGGACAAATGGCCCTCCACATGGCAGTTGCGGCTTGCGCTGGCAGGCGGGCCATTTGTCTCGATTGGTAGCACCAACCGGGACAAATAAGCTTCCATGCGTCAACACTTCAGGGGCTAGGGTTTTTGTT
>LR738709.1:202142539-202182027 GCA_902687465.1 Secale cereale
ATTTCCCAAGTGGTGCTTATATAGCAGAAGAATTGGTCCTGGTTCGTGGCACCAACTGGGACTAATGGAACCATTAGTCCCGGTTTGTGCCACCAACCGGGACAAATGGCCAGTTTTCAGCAGCCCAAAGGGCGGGAAAAAGAGGCCATTGGTCCCGGTTGGTGGCACCAACCGGGACTAATGGTGGGGATTGGTCCCGGTTTGTGTGACGAACCAGTACCAAAGGTCGGCTTTGGTCCCGGTTCGAGACACCAACCGGGACCAATAGCCTCGCACAGCCGTGGTGCGGTGGGATTTTAGTCCCACCTCGCTACCTGAGAGATGCCAGTACCTGTTTATAAGCGCTACTGGCCCTTCTACCTCGAGCTCCTCTCTAATGCAGGCTTACGGGCCTAAACACACTGCCTCTGCCTGTGGGCCTACTCGGCCTTCTACGGGCCTGAATCCTGCCCCACGGTTGGGTTTCAAGTCGTATTCACGCCGTGGTGGCCAAGTGGGTGGCATTTTTTTTATTTTTTTTCCATTTTCTTTTCTTTCTTGCTTTATTTTTTTAATTTTGTTTCTACTTTCAACAAAGTCCTCAATGTTGCTATTTTTATTTATTTTATTAAAGTTTATTTATTTTACTTTATTAAAGTTTATTTTGTTTCCACTAATTTATTTTATGTTTATTCTACTTATTTATTTTATTTTATTTTTTTTGCTTTTTTTATATTATGAAAATTTTATTTGCTTTTAATGTTTCGAACTGGGAAATACATTGATAATTTTAGTTGCATAAATTTTATATAATTTTAGTTTCAATAATAATAGAGGTTTAATTATAAAAGCTTTTTGGTCGATTCCTTTAGCTATTAGAGTTTCATTAAAGTTTCTAGTTCATTCTCTTTTCTATTAGAGTTTCATTAAAGTTTCTAGTTCATTCTTTTAGTTTATTATTTTTGCTATTAGAGTTTCATAAAAGTTTTCCAGTTCATTCTTTTTTATATTAGTTCATTCTTTGAGCTAAATGACCCTGAAATTGAAATGCATTTCAAATGAACTCTGAAAAGGTTGAAAGTTGGCATGGTATCATCATTTCACCCACATAGCATGTGCAAAAAAGTAGAGAGAGTTACGGCAAAAACTGGATGCACTTCGTGTACAAAACGGACAATCTCTTTCGAGGGATCAGGATTTCACACGAAAACTTGTCTGTTACAAAGGCATTTCATTTTTTTGAACTTATTTGAACTACAGACTTTTTCTGTGTTCAAAATGCACCATTCAAAGCAACATCATCAATTTTCAGCATTTCTGACTTCATTTGCTATTTTTCATGCATTTACTGAATTTTTTGAGCTGAATGACCCTGAAATTGAAAATCATTTCAAATGAACTCTGAAAAGGTTGAAAGTTGGCATGGTATCATCATTTCACCCACATAGCATGTGCAAAAAAGTAGAGAGGGTTACGGCAAAAACTGGATGCACATCGTGTACAAAACGGACAATCTCTTTCGAGGTATCAGGATTTCAAATGAAAACTTGTCTGTTACAAAGGGATTTCATTTTTTTTGAACTTATTTGAACTACAGACTTTTGCTGTGTTCAAAATGCACCATTCAAATCAACATAATCAATTTTCAACCATTTTCTGACTTCATTTGCTATTTTTCATGCATTTACTGAACTTTTTGAGCTAAATGACCCTGAAATTGAAAAGCATTTCAAATGAACTCTGAAAAGGTTGAAAGTTGGCATGGTATCATTATTTCAACCACATAGCATGTGCAAAAAGTAGAGAGGGTTACGGCAAAAACTGGATGCACTTCGTGTACAAAACGGACAATCTCTTTCGAGGTATCAGGATTTCACACAAAAACTCATCTGTTACTAAGGGATTTCATTTTTTTGAACTTATTTGAACTACAGACTTTTTCTATGTTAAAAATGCACCATTCAAAGAAACATCATCAATTTTCAACCATTTCTAACTGCAATTGAAAAGCTATAAGACCCTGAATGTCTGTCTTGCCCTCCACTCCCACGATATATAAGTAAGCGTGTCAAAAACCATTACAGAACATCATAGATAGATAAGTGATTAAATTAATATAAGTTCATCATCACATGCCATTCAAAGTACATGCATATCTCTAGAGCATCTAATTAAACCATACATTGAAACTATGTAGAACATTTCAACGCAACAACAAATGCGATCATAATCGCAACCAAGGTAACAATTGATCCAACGACATAATGATACCAAGCCTCGGTATGAATTACATATTTTTGTCACATCCCTAGTTAGCACTTGCTTTAGTACCTAGCTAGAGTGTGCATCATGTTTACTTTCAAAGAAACTTGAAATGGGATTAACAGAAACCCCAGCACCCCTCTCCTAACAACTAGGGTTTGTTAAAATATTTTCCAATGTACCCAAAATGCCCTTCAAAAATCTTCATCATTTCTGCCTTGGTCTTAAACCTCTGCCAAAAATGGTGCACATTTTTCTAGGACACTCAAGGGCTTTGGATTAAATCATATGGTATTTGTATTTGGGCATTTAAATACTTTAAAATATTTTAAATGCTCAAATAATCATGAACTATAATGTTTCCTACTGTTCATATTATATAAAGTGGGCATGACAAGTTTCATGAGTTATAAAAATGTTTTGGCATTTTTAATAGTTGAACAAAGCTGCAAAAGAAATGAAACAGAAAAAGAAATAGGAAAAAGAAAGAAAGAGAAAGCACTTACCTTGGGCCCAGCACTGTTGCAGGCCAGGCCCAGCCCACCAACCCTCCTCTGTCGCCTTCCTCCTCGCGCCAGAAGGACGCGCGCGTGGCCGCCGCGCGCCGGCACACGTCCGGCCACCTCCACCCTGCTAGCCTGCCTCCCCGATGGCCTGGATGACTCCATGAATCGACACGCAGCTGCCCCGACCGCTCTCACTTCTCCCCCTCGTCTCCATCGCCCTCCCCTGGCTCTCTCGTCCTCCATCACCGAGCCACCGTCGCCACCGCTCGCCGTAGCCGCACTTAGAGCCACCCCCTCGCCCCGTGAGTGTGTCCAAAAGATCCGCCGCGTCGTCCTCTTCCTCCTCGCTGAGCCAAGAGCCGCCGGAAGCCCTGCAACGTCCACACGCCGCCGTCCCCTTCCTCGGATCGCCGGAGCACCTTGCCGCCGTTACGAAGCTACAGCGCGTCCCCGACCCCGCCGTCGAGCTCGTTAGCACCACAGTGAGCCACTACGCCGTTCCCCTCTCTTCTCCGCCTCGTTTGCACCATGTAGCCGTCGCTCCGTTGATCACCGTAACTCACCGCCGCCGTGCTCGCCGCCGGTGACGTTCCGATGACCATTTGGTCACTGGCACCCGTCCATCACACTCACTGCAGCGCGTAGATGCGATAGGTACTACGCACGCAACGCCCAGGCCTCTATAGTTGCTTCTCCACACACGCCCGATGTCGGTCGCCGCCGTCGAGCTTGTAGCCGTCATCTCCGGCCACCCCAGGTCCGGCGACCACCACCATCCGACGCGCAATGGCAAGAGCTTTCCAACGCGCCTAGCCGTAGCTCGAGCCGTGCCCCGTAGACGATTTCCGAAGCACGCCGCCGTACTTGGCCTCGCCGGCGTCACGTCGCCGGCGGGTTTGACCTGTTTGACTGGGGGGTTGACCACCCCTGGGTCACTGACCTGTGGGCCACCTTTTACTAATTAGTTAGTTTAATTAAGTTTCTGTTAATTTAATTAGTAAATTAATTTAGTCACTGACCCGTGGGCCCAGGCCCCACTAACAGCTAATTAGTATTAGTTTAACTCTAATTAACTTAGTTAATTAGCTGTGACCCTGACATGCAGGGCCCACATGTCATGTTTGACTTGGACTAGCTCCTGTTGACTGACTGACGTCAGCATGATGTCATGTTGATGCAGTAAAGGTTTTCTGGGATTTTTAGATTAAAAATAATTCAGGAAATTCCAGAAAATACCCAAAACTTCTACAAATCAAATAAAATCAACCATAGCTCAGATGGAAAAAAATCCAATCTTTCCAATGGCACTTGTTTCATGCATGTTTGAGCTAGTTAACCTTGCTGTATACATCAAAAACATGATAATGCACTTATTTAAATAATAGCTAAAATGCCAATTTGAATCTTTGATTCAAATAGGCTCAAACCCTTCTGGTTTTAGTTGCATTAGCCAACACACATGCATCTTGCCATGTCATGAGCATGCATCATATTGTTGCATTTGTTTGTTAATGATTGTATCGCCGGTATTCTCTGTGTTAGGTCCTGCTCCCGAGGATACTGCTGTGTATCCAGTTGAAGAGCAGTACCCGACAACTACTTTGTCAGGCAAGCAATCATTGATCATTCCGATACAAACCCAATGTTCTCGCTCCTGCTCTCTTTTACTGCATTAAGGCAACAACATGTGAACTGCTACTTGTTGCGGTAGATGAACCCTATTCCCTTGCATGACCTGTCATTGCCACAGTAAATAGTTGAAACCCAATAGCATGTGTAGGAGTTGATTGAGCCATGTGATGTGTGATCCACCATGCTATTTGTTTATGTTGCCTGCTATGCTTAGAGTTGTGTCTGGTCTGGTTCATCTGGGTGATGGATCAGAGTGAAATGATCATACCGATAAAGAGAAGGAAGTGTGGAATACGCTTGGTAAAGGTATCGATGAAAGGCCATGTAGGAGTACGTGGTGGGTTGTTTCATTGGAATCGTCCATAGGACCCGAGATCTGTGTGTGTGACCCAAGTTACAGTTACTACCACACATTGGGCCCTGAAATATGACCCCGCTCGACTTATTGACTGCCCTTGTACTCTGTCAAGGAGTTGCAACTAGTTTCTGGTGTTTATAGTTTACTGGAGGTCGTGCATAGCGCTGACCCTCGGGGTGGGCTGTGATGCGACAGGTACGTGGCACGGTGTACCGGTTGCCCGTTTGGTGACTCGGGAACCCTGTACACATCGTTTGGGGCCGTGAGCGACACCCCGGCCGGATCTCCCCACGGATGGAACCCAAATAGGCGATAAACCTGGACGAGAGACTTGAGTGGTTGGTTAGGTCGTGGTCTACACCCACGTCGGCTTTCGCTTGAAGTCTGCCGAGCACATGTCGTGTGCAGACGCTAAGTGGTGAAAACATGTGTGAAGAAGTACACCCCTGCAGGGTTATCAATCTATTCGAATAGCCGTTGTTCGCGTTACGGACTACTTGGTTACTCTTACAGTTCATAGACAAGTTGATGGATATTACTAAAAGCCTCAAGATAAGTGTGAGTGCCGTGGATGGCCTTACGTAGGATGACGGAAGAGGATCCTCGGTAGTGTATTGATGTGGTGAGTAGAGGACTCGTGTTCGTAATAACATCTTGCAATCTGTTGAGAGTTGTAGTATAGGTTAGCCAAGAGTCAAAGTTGGCTTTCTGCTATGAACTCCACTACCCCCCTTGATAATGTTGCATGTATGATAGGTTCTATGGTAAGACTTGCTGAGTATCTTTGTACTCATGTTTGCTTAATAATTGTTGCAGAGGAGAACCCTGCCCCTGCTGATGGGTTCTACATAGACGTTGACGTCGACGAGTAGCTTGACACCCAGACGGAGATCTGGAGCTTGTGAAGGGCCTTGTAGATAGCCAGGCTACACCAGGCCTGTTTTATTTTCTAAGTTGTCTGTACTCAGACATGTAGCTTCCGCTTGTGCTTGTATGACTGTATGAGTTGTGTGTTGGGTCATGTGACCCCTACCTGTATGGATATGTTATGTATGGCTCTTGGAGCCTTTTAAATAAAGTACTTTGAGTCATAGAGTTCTGTTGTGATGCAATGTTGTATTTGCACATATTGAGCATATTGCGTGTATGATTGAAATGCTTGGTATGTGTGGGATCCGACACCTAGTTGTTTTCCTTTGGTAGCCTACCTTACAGGGAAATGCCTCCCAGTGATTCCAATGAGCCTTGGTAGCTTGCTACTGCTCGGAACACGTAGGCTGGCCGGCATGTGTCCTTCTTCATTCCTGTGTCTGTCCCTTAGGGGAAATGTCACGCGTTGTTCCTTTAAGTCCATGTAGCTTGCTACGACTTGGGTTCATACGTTGATGACCGACACGTTCGTTGCTGGGTCATGGATGCCTGTCTCTATAATCTAGTGCCACTTTTGGTTTATAACTAGCCATGTCGGCCCGGGTTCTCTGTCATATGGATGCTAGCGGCACTGTCATATACGTGTGCCAAAATGCACAAACGGTCCCGGGCCAGGTAAGGTGGCACCCGTGGGGTTACCGTGCGTGAGGCCGCAAAGTGATATGACGTGTTACAGCTAGATCGGTGTGACTTAGGATCGGGGTCCTGACAATTTTCTAATATTCAAGCGCATGGCATCCATCTTGATCTTGTGATCATCAATGATATCCTCAACATGCAACTCCAATATCATCTTCTCCTCCTCAATTTTTTTTAGTTTTTCCTTCAAGTAATTGTTTTCTTCATCAACTAAATTAAACCTCTTGACAATAGGGTCCATCTTGATCTTGTGATCATCGACGACTTCCGCAACATGCAACTCCAATTCCATCTTCTCCTCCTCCGTTTTTTCCAAATTTTTCTTCAAGAAAATGTTTTCCTCTTCAACTAAATTTAACCTCTCCACAAGAGGGTCGGTTGGAATTTCCGGTTCAACTACCTCCTAGACATATAAAAACATCTATGTCAGGTTGGTCGGCATAATTGTCATAAACACTAAAACAAATAGTTATAAATTAATGATAATATACAACATCCGAATCGTAGACAGGACGAGGGCCGACGTGGGCGGATATCAAAACCATCGCACTATATAATAACAAGCAATAATAAACGTAAGAAAATTAGACAAATATCTATCTAAAGCAATAATAAAAGTAAGAAAAGCATGGACAGAACAGGAGGCTCACCACGGTGGTGCCGGTGACAAGATCTGCGGGGGCGATCGACGGCGGTGAAGACGGGGACGGGACGTGACGGACCGCTAAACCTAGACAGATCTCGGAGAAAATGGAGCTTGGAGTTCGAGCTTCGAGACGAGAAAAGCTTAACTAGTGTGGCTCGGGCATTTCATCGAACACCTCAGGTGCATAGGAGGTGAGCTAGCTAGAGCACCACAAAGCTCCCCCCGGCCGGCCAGAAAAAACAGAGCAGTGGAAGTGGTGGGCGAGGGGTTATATATAGGAAACTCATTGGTCCCGGTTCGTATCAGGAACCGGGTCTAAAGGCCACCCTTCTGTCCTGGTTCAAGACAAGAACCGGGACCAATGGGTGTGGGCCAGGAACAAGGACCATTAGTCCCGGTTCGTGCCTGGAACCAGGACAAATGGGCCCAGACCAACCGGGACAGATGCCCAACGAGGCCCGTACGGCCCCCTGGCCACACGAACCGGGACGTATGCCCCCACGTGTCCCGATTCGTGGGTGAACAGGGACTAATGGGCTCGCCAGGCCTGAACCAAAGCCCAGTTTTCTACTAGTGACACCAATATTCTTACTAAAGCATAATTACTCATTAACATGACTCACATATCACATCATCATATCTCAAAACTATTACAAAGAATCAAGTTTATTTTTTCCAATGATCTTCATGGAAGTTTTTATTACATCCTTCTTGGATATCTATCACTTTGGGACTAAATTTCATGTGTTGCTTTTGATAAGCTCATACAAATATAAGTGAAGATCATGAGAATAATTTTTTCTTTCTCTCACAATAATTTAAGTGAAGCAAGAGAGAATTTCTAGAAAAATTTACTAACTCTCAAATAAATCTAAGTGAAGCAAGAGAGTATTTCTTCAAAAATATTAAAGGAAACCGTGCTCAAAAAGATATAAGTGAAGCACTAGAGCAAATTCATAGCTCAAAAATATTTAAGTGAAGCATAGAGAGCTATTCTAACAAGTCATGGCATAGTTTTGGTTATCTCTAATAGGTGTGTACAGCGAGGATTCAAGACTTAAAAAGCAAAACTTAAAAAAAACGAAGACTCATATCATACAAGACGCTCCAAGCAAAACACATAGTATGTGACGAATAAAAATATAGCTTCGAGTAAAATACCGATGGTCGTTAGAAGAAAGAGGGGATACCACTCGGGAGCATCACCAAGCTTAGTTGCTTGCTTCTATTTAGATAATAGCTTGGGATGCCATGGGCATCCCCAAACTTAGGCTCTTCTTACTCCTTATTCCTTCATGCATCATAAGATAACCCAAAACATGAAAACTTCAATCATGCAAAACTCAACAAAACTTTCATGAGATCCGTTAGTATAAGAAAACAAATAACTACTATAAGTATTGTGGAAAATCAATTCATATTTTATTCTTTATTTATATCTACTGTATTCCAACTTTTCTATGGCAAAAACTTATAATAGAAAACCAGAGAATTATCAAAACAAGCACACAACACAAAAAAATAGAATCTTTCAAATAAAACAGTCCATAGCAATCCGGAAATTTCAAATACTTTCGTAACTCTAATGTTTTTTGAAAAATTATCACCACATGAAATTTTTGTATATTAATGTTCTGCAAAAAGAATCAACATAAAAACACTCTTCTATTAAAAATGAGAATTTTTATCGTGAGCGCAAAAGTTTCTGTTTTCAGCAAGATCAAATCTACTAACACCCAACATGATCCTAAAGGCTTTGCTTGGCACGAACATTTATTCAAGCCACAAAAACACACATAAACAGAGGTATTGATGGGTATTTTATTGAATACAGGAAGGAGATCAAAAAGCAAAAAAGATACGAGTTGGGTTGCCTCCCAACGAGTGCTATCGTTTTACGCCCTTAGCTAGGCACAATACAAAGATCTCAAGTGTTGTCATCCTTATTGGATAATTCCTTAGGGGTATTCTTGTCATGAGGTTTTGTAACGACAACATAGAACATATTATCCATAGACACCTTAGCATTTCTAAGTTGGTTCTCATCATATCCCCTTTGATTTCCAGCAACAATCCAAGAGTGATGTTGGTTAACATTATTGAAAACTTGTTGGATTATACCTAAAACGGGGACTTCCTTCTTAAGATGCTCATCAAAGATTCTATTATCCCCAAGCAAATTCCTCAATGCATAATCACTACTGTAAATAATGGCATCTATCATGGGTTTTCACGATTCATAGTATAAAACTCAAAGATTTCTCTCGCTTCCCGTATTATGTAGTCAAATTCATTTATAAGGACAAGAGTGGCCAACTTTTTAGCCCTTGGATTTTTTATATCGGGAAGCTCAAAAAATAATCTTTGCAAAGTGGGATGAGTATGGATGAATTTACTTTCAAGTTTCAGAACTAGTGGTGAAATAGCATTCGCATAGGGTCTAGTAGTTCTAAGTATAGGAGCATCATCAAGACCTACATTCCCAACACAATTGAAGAATTCTTGGATACGTTCTTTTCCCATAACATTCCCTTGCCCCAAGATAAAAGTTTTAGCATCTAGATTGCCCGTACGTCCAATCCTAGGAGTTAGGCCATCATCCATTGGTGCCATACCGAAGTCACTCATGATTGCAAGCAAAGAATAAATCTGACGAGAAAATGGCGAAAGAGAAAAGAAGGCGAATAAAAACTAAAAAAATTTGTGAAGTGGGGGAGATGAAAATGAGAGGCAAATGAGAAATTATGTAAATTGCGAGGAGATGAGATTTGTGATTAGGAACCTGGTATATGTTGAAGATCTTCCCTGGCAACAGCGCCAGAAATTCCTTTTGATGTCTTGCTAGAACTACGTCGGTATTTCCCAAAGAGGAATGGATGATGTAGTATAGCCGTGGTAGGTATCTCCCTCAGTGCTGAAACCAAGGTTATCGAACTAGTAGGAGAACCAAGCAACACAACAAAAACACCATCTCCACGAAAATAACAAATACTCGCAACCCACGTGTAAAAGGGGTTGTCAATCACTTTCGGGTAACAGACGTGATAGAATTGTAAATATTGATAGATCGAACGCCAAATAAGATAAATTGCAGAAAGGTATTTTTGGGTTTTTGGTTTAATAGATTTAAAGATAAAAGGAAAGGAAAATCGATCGCAAAGGAAAATAACATAAAGAAGAGACCCGGTGGCCGTAGATTTCACTAGTGGCTTCTCTCAAGAAAATAGCAAACGGTGGGTGAACAAATTACTATTGAGCAATTGATAGAAATTTGAATAATCATGACGATATCTAGGCAATGATCATTATATAGGCATCACAACCAAGATTAGTAGACCGACTCCTACCAGCATCTACTACTATTACTCCACACATCGACCGCTATTCAACATGCATCTGGTGTATTTAGTTCATGGAAAAACAGTGTAATGTAATAAGAACGATGACATGATGTAGACTAGATCTATTTATGCAGAAATAGACCCCATCATTTTACCCTTAGTAGCTACGATACACACGTGTCGGTTCCCCTTGTGTCACTGGTATCAAGCAACGTAAGATCGAACCCACTACAAAGCACCTCTTCCCATTGCAAGATAAATAGATCAAGTTGGCCAAACAAAACCCAAGTATCGGAGAAGAAATATGAGGCTATAAGAAATTATGCATATTAGAGATCAAAGAAGACTCAATTAACTTTCATGGATAAAAGGATAGATTTGATCATAAACTCAAAGTTCATCGGATCCCAACAAACACACCGCAAAAAGAGTTACATCATATAGATCTCCAAGAGACCATTGTATTAATAATCAATAGAGAGAGAGGAAGCCATCTAGGTACTAACTATGGGCCCGTAGATCCACAAAGAACTACTCACGCATCATCGGAGAGGCACCAGTGGAAGTGGTCAACCCCTCCGTGATGGTGTCTAGAATGGATCTGGTGGTTCTGGAACTTGCGGCGGCTGGAATTGATTTTCGTCGGCATCCATAGGGTTTTTGGAATATTAGGGTATTTATAGAGCAAAGAGGCAGTCTGGGGGCACCCGAGGTGGGCACAACCCACCAGGGCACGCCTGGGCCTCCTGGCGCGCCCTGGTGGGTTGTGCTCCCCTTGGAGCACCTCCAAGTGCTTCTCCGGCCCACTGGATATCTTCTGGTCTTAACAATCCACAAGAAGTTTCGTTGGAGAAAACATCAACTGGCACTTGGCACTATGTCAATAGGTTAGTACCAAAAAATGATATGAAATGACTATAAATTGATTGTAAAACACCCAAAAATAATATAACATCATGGAACAATCTAAAACTATAGATATGTTGGAGACGTATCAGCATGGTTTGGAAAAAATTCTAAAATGCATGGAGTAATATGTATTCTAATGCACGGAGTAATATGGGGAGTTTACGGACTCCTTCGTTATCTAATCTTCACCCCCCTGATTTTCAGGGGGTGTGGGGCCTCTCATAGTTATTTCTTCCAATCATGTTATTCCAGCTAAGCCACCCCATAAACACAGTAAAAAATATGCATGTGCGTGTAGAAAGCTCGTGGCGTGGCAGTTTTGCTAAATGCCATGGCACTTGTTTTTTTACTAATGTTTTCATCCAATAGCTGGCATCGTCAGACCCAGATTTTATGATTATTGGTGCGTTCTCCAGGAATAGCCTCATGGCAAGCCATTGACTAGTCTTTTTTCAGACGCATTACATCGACACTCTCCCTCTTTCCCACGCACACAACTATGCTCATGTGTCTCTCTGGACTTCTCGCACACAACATCTCTTTCACACGGCACCAACACGACACGAGCTTGGTGCCTTGGTCTGCTGCGTAGTTGGGTGAGTACTACTAGTAGTACTACATTAATGTGCCGTGTTAATTCGCAGAAGTATGCAAAACTTCCTCAACAAACAAGCATACAAGAAGCTTCTATTTAGGTTTACTTCTTACACGAAGGATCTTACATCCAATGGGCACAAAATATCCCTTCGGCCATTGGAAATTACTTCAACTACTAATCTAATGTTGAAGTAATTGTTGCATCGCCATAAAAATCCTCCATCTCTCAAGCTAAAGTAGACCATACTAAACCCTACATCGACTTCTGATCTGATGCTGGAGTACATTATCATATTAGTACAAAGATAAATAGAAGGCACCGTAGAATCATATAGGAGGTTAGCTTGTAAATCTGAATGTGGAGGGACACCGTCCTCGAATACTTAGCCCCGGCGAGAAGCTTGGGCGGCACTTTGAAGTAGGTGAGCTCCTACACGATGACGATGCTGGGCTTCTTGCTGCTTGTCATGTCTATTTCCACCTTGATGGCATCAGTCGTGCAACTGGGCAACCCCGGCGGCTGGTTCATCCACATCTTGACCGCGTAATGCGGCAGTGTGGATGCCCCCGCTCTAATGCAGACGACTATCACGGCGATAGGCGCACTGATGTCGAGCGCCCCGCTGACCACGGAAAACGCTAGGCCGTCCTCCTCCATGAACAGCAAGCGTCACGGCTCCGACACCAGCACCTGCAGCTCGAGCACCGTGCCGTACTGGATCATGTGCACGGGCATGGGGTGCACGGTGCCGATGTGGCGGGGGAGCGTCGGTGGCGGGCTTTCTAAGTAGCAGCCGGGCATAGGGCACTTGCAGGGCACATGCGGCCACAAGCTTTGGTGATAGGCGTGCTTCGGGTAATTGACGGAGAGGCATAACCTTCGTGCGGGGACTCAATTCTTGCAGAGGAGAGGACGGCATCCATCAGCATCTGACGCACGTCGAAGCCGTCGCCGTGCTCGCACTATCACTAATTCTCGGGGTGCTCGCCACGGTAGTCCACGCAGGCCAGGTGCCCTACCTTGCACTGAACAAATCAATCGAAAACCAGATCAATCAAGAAACCCGCACATTGCTCGTAAACTGGAGGCTTTAGGGGGCAGAGGCACAAGGGGTAGCGGATCAAGGTGAGGTCCATATAGACCTCCATCGTGGAGTCATGTTTCGTCGTCATGATCTCACCCTCCTCGTGCACCACCATCTCTCGCTTTAGGGCCGGGGCATAGAAAGTTTTACCATCACATATTCATACTACTACTTCAAGGTGCATTAAATCAACACATGGAAGGATAAAAAAGGAAACTAACAGCATGCATGCATGCATTGTATTTAATGCATCATTAAACACAATGTTTTGAAATATATCGATTGCACTGCTTTGATGTGTCACGTCAACTCGTACAACAAGGAGAAGCTTGATTACAACGCCCTCTCCCTCGCCCATGAGCGTGGTGGCTCACGAGACGAGGAGAAACTTTTGCTACACGCTCTCCCTCCCACATGTGGTGGACATGCAACAACTCATTCGGTGTCAGATGGTCAGAACCATACTGTAGTACTACCATCATTGTTTGACTTCCCGAAGAGGCCAAGAGCTGAGCGCTACCCGAACGCTCGCGTGGCAGTTTCATGTGTAGGGGATGTAGTATAAAGTTACTCCCTCCGTCTAGGTGAATAAGTCATCTTAGATTGTGCATCACAACCAAGGAGGAGGGGAAAACGAGAGAACTTAATGTTTATTTGCTAATTAATAGCATTGCACGCAATGAACTGACCACTCCATGTCATATTTGGTAGTCTCAAGTCATTGAAAGCACAATAGAGCTTATTGGTTGATTGTATTATTCATGTCAAAAAACAATAAACGAGGTGAGAGTTAATGCATCGTGCCTATGTTTTATGCCATTATTTGGTTTTCATAAGGTGACTTATAGCAAGGACAATAGAGCTGAGTCAGCTGGCCATAACAAATAAACTATATTCTTGCTTAGTTGGAGGAAATAAAAGAGGAGAGAGAAGGTAAGCAGGCTCTTGCTTAAGACCCAGCTCTAGCACATGCTCCTAGGCACTTTTTAAACACATGTTTTTGACAAAATCATGCTATGATGTGTCACGTCAAGTCATACAACGAGGAGAAGATTGATGACTTGTATGCCCTCTCCCTTGCCCATGTGCGCGGTGGCTCGCAGATGAGGAGAAATGTTTTCATAACATAAGAAGCTCTCCCTCCCCCACACGATGGAGATGCAGCAGTTGATTCGGTACTGTGGAAGTAGTACTAACATTGTTCGACTTGTCGAAGAGGCGAAGAGCCAAGGGCAACCCGAACGTGGGATTTGCGAAGGCTCGTGTGACAGTCTTATGTGTAGGGGAATTGCGTGGTGTGGCAGTTTTGTGACAATTATTTTCTAGTATTGTTGTTTGCGTCCAATAGGTGCCACCATCGGATGCTAATCTTATGGTTATACTCCCTCCATTCCCAAATATTTTCTTTTCTAGACATTTTAAATGGAATACGACATACAAATGTATGTAGACATATTTTAGAGTGTTGATTCACTCATTTTGCTTTGTATGTAGTCACTTGCTGAAATCTCTAGAAAGACAAATATTTGGGAACAGAGGGAGTAGTTATCTTGCGAAAATCAAATATTCCCAAAACAAAACCAACCACCTTTCTTCTTTCTATTGTTTTTAATGAGTTGAGACGTACTACTACCTGCACCGCATGTAGCTGTCAGTTCATTGCATGCAATCATATTAATTAGCAAATAAATATTAATTTCTCTCCTTTTCCTCTCCACCTTGGTCATGATGCATAATGCAGTAGTCTCTTTTTGACATGAATTTATGTTGATACGGCTTGAATCACTGAATGCAAAGGAGAGTGCTGGTAGCGGTTTCCGAAACTTTGAACGGTCAATGGTACATCCTCATTGAATTACCATGCAGAGGGAAATAATTGGAGAAGCAGAATGGAGCTAGCACGATGTTAATGCAATGAAGTTTGGACTCTCATATAAAAGCTCCCCACCACTCCAATCCGTCTACTCCTAGTCTCTGCGCAACACTGCTCACTCCAATCCAAGACCTTGTTACCAGAAGCCAAAAGCACGCATGGCGTCGATGGATGCGAGCGGCAGTCGGCTTGGCCAGATCATCCAAGACCCCGGCCTGCGGCCCCGCACCGCGTAGCATTTCCAGACGGTGCTAGTGACTGCCGGCGTCATAGCCCTCGTCGACGCCGACTTCGCCTCTCGCATGGACGAGATGATTTTCCGCTCCATTAACAAGTTCACCACCGTCAAGAAGCGCGCGAATGACCTTGATGTACTCCTCTAGCCCGCGTGCTGAGGCTCCTCGTTGCCTGCCACCCTCATCCACATCCATGGTGATGAACTCTTTCAAGCACTGGTGAACCTGTAGCCGCCGAAGGTCGTGACAAAGAATGTGCACCTCGAGGCCGCACTCACAGCGCAACGCCTCGCCATTCAAGAAACCATCAACCTACACATCAACGTCTACGAGGAAATCGTCTACAGAGGCCACTACAAGGCCAGGGAGGACAACAAGATGTTGGTCTTCTTCGACCGGCGGGAATCTTTGGATGCCATTGTTCAAAAGCACGAGGACCTGGCCACAAAAGCCGATGCTACTTAGCCGCCGTTCGGTGGGCCGGTGCCGTGAGTCGAGGAGCAGGAGGTCCTGGATGGATGCATGTTTCTTCTTACCTCCTGTAACCAACACTGCATCGCCTCATGGCCTTATTGTGTTAGTGTATGGCACTTTTATTCTAGTCGTAAATGACATGTGTGATCCCTTTCTTTTATTTGGTAGTGTTAATTATATGTAGTACACATATGAGTGTATGACATATCATTGTCATCGTCCTCGTTTCCTACCTACGTCCTGGTTAGTACCTTCGAAAATCACCACCCCGCCTACCACGTGTCGGCAGAGTTTTAATAAGGAGAGAGAAACGAGGGAGAAGAGCACCACTAGTTGGGTGCGTCCGACTTCATAGTACACTAGCAACATGCCCGTGCGTTGTACGTAACATCAAGATGCATTTATATGAGTAGTTTATCTGGTGGGAGGTAAGGATGAACGAGGGAAGGCCTTATCTGCAAATGTGGAGAGGAGTGCGGGTATCTTTTTGCAAAATTATCATAGTTCCCTTCTTATCCGGGATATAGATCAGACAGCCTATATTGCAGAATGGCAGGCACATCATCATCACCAACTCTTTTTTTATAAGAGTATAGATAATTTCCCCTGCATTTTCCTACTATATGTACTCCTATGCTATTTCCACGTGCTTCCTTTCGTTGACACGTGGGCCATATAGCATCTGGGTCGTAGTGCATGCACGACTCGAAGCATATGCAACCATGCCGGCGTACTTTACATTTCAGACCTGATGAATTACATGCAAATCCCCCGCAGAAGAAAAAATATAAATGAATGAATTGCCACATGCAAATTGGATTATCTCTACTCTTATGAAAAACAGAGTTGGTGATAATGGTGTGCCTGCCATCCTGCAATATAGGCCGTCCGATCTATATCTAACGGATAGGAAGGAAACTATGACAATTTTGCAAAAATATACCCGCACTCCTCCCCATATTTGTAGATAAGCCCTTCCCTCGTTCATCCTTATCTCCCACATGATAAACTACTCATATAAATGCATCTTGATGTTCCGTACAACGCACGAGCATTTTGCTAGTTTTCATATAAGCCGGAGAATGATCATTAAATTTTGGACATAACATATTGAAAAAAAACGTCCGGACCTAAACCATTCTAAGGGACTCTTTGATTCACAGGATACTGAAAACACAAGAATGGTGAAAGTAGAAGGCAATGAACGGATGTGAGGACGTAAGTAGTTTTTATGGCCATATCACCACATTGGTTTCTATGGCTATCCCCTGCCGATTCTGGGCTGCCATGTTTTGCACTGCTCCTGACGTGATAATGACTATTATGAGCCGTCATATCACGAGACCCCATCTTTCTAGAAGTATCAAGTCGTCCAATCAAACAGCCCTACCTTTCCAGCAGTAAGTTCAATCCGATAGTCCCTCACCCTCCTCCTCTCTGTCAAACCAGTTAGGAGAAACTTCCGCGCATACTGCCCGAGAAAAGCCCCGCCCTCGACTTTTAAATACTCTTACTCCCTTCATTCCTAAATATTTATTTTTCTAGACATTTCCAATGTACTATAACATACGGATGTATGTAGACATATTTTAGAGTGTAGATTCCCTCATTTTTCTTTATCTGTAGTCATTTGTTGAAATCTCTATAAAGACAAAATATTTAGGAACAGAGTGAGTAAAAATTTGTATCTCTGAATTCCACCATGGAGCATAAAACCAACACAAAAAGGTGGTACAGTACATGTAAACAAATACAATTCAAGTTCTAGCTAGCGATTCGGAATGTAAACTTCGCATGTTTTTTTATAGTACAATACAATACAAAGTGCGACGTCTAGTTAATCACGTTAAACAGATAGTTTCTTTTTTTAATACCACGTACACAAATTGGAACACTTGTTCTGGCACGAGCCTGAGCACTTGCTTTTCTAGGGTTGCTCTCTTCATTCTCTCATCCTCTCCCGATCTCAACAAGACAGCGGGAGCAACATTTTCTCTCATCTCACCGCTGATCGCAGATCCGACCGGATTCCTTCGACCGGGGTGTGTAGGGGACTAGGTGCATTGTTCAGACGGTCATCGGTGGTGAGTGAGGAAACCCACAGCTACCGGCGGGTCCCGATCCTCTGCTTGCGCCGTTCGCTCCAACACACTGTCGGCTCAGGAGGTACTCGGACCCCTTCTTCCTACCTACCGTATTGTGGGCAAATCCTACCTCCCGCCGGCCTTCTCGCCACACCCCGACAACCCTCAGGCATAACTTCCTTCGAAAACGGCCTTGCTCTACTGCCCCAACTCCCCATGTGGCTCAATGTGGATCTTTTTCAACTTCAAGTAGCTCTCTCAAAGCCACCTAATATTTTAGTATTATTAGAGGTAAAGATCCTTCATGAAGTAGATTCAAGGACTTGGTTCAAACAGGGAAGAAAGGGGGGGAAGTCATAGCATGAATCCAAGACTTGATTCAGAGAGGAAATAACAGGATGGAAGCAGTACAGACTGGATACCCAACAGATCTCTTGGTTGAAGAAGGAAATAAAGGGAAAACGCAGTTCAAACAGAATAAGGAACACATCTATTAGTGGTTTACAAATGAAAGAAAGTGGTAGCCAGAGCACAAGCAACATAGTATGTCTAGGATTTGATTTGCTACCCTCACATTGGAAAAGGCGGTAAAGAGAACAAAATTTGGGAAAAGCCGTAATCTCTATTGGATGTTGGCATCACCACTTTATGCCTCTCTGTAGGTACATGGTGCTAATGTAAGGGCGGTTCTAAAACGAAGAAACCCCACTATTATTGTAAGGACATGTCTAACCATTGTTATTGTTAATCAAATGCCTCCAGTAATATGATGTAATTAAGCTGTTCTACAATTGTACTCTCCTGCTATTTTTTCCATTATGACAAGTTGCTTCTTTATGGTGGTGAACGTCCTGGTGTCCCGACTATCCCATGACCTTGTACCAACTCTTTAGCTAGTATTAATCCAATGTAGATAACTTGCACAAGGCGTATCCGATAGAATGAAGTCCATGTGCATTGCATTAATCACAGCCTAGCATGTGCGCCGAACTAGTTGAGTGAACCAGGCCTACCATCAAGGATGCACATTGGCTTCGTCTCTCCCTTGCAGCATCATGGACGCCATAATTTTTGTTGAACTGCACAAAAACAGTGATTGGAAAGAGTCGACGCTCCTCCTTCTACTACCACACTAATCAGTACTTTCATTTATGGCCTTATTCACATGATCGTGATTTGTCATACTGTGCAAATGTTGTATTTTTTTCTTATAAAGCTATTCTATCACAATATTTTCTCGTTTTGAAAATAGGTTGCTTCGACTAGTGCCACCATTATAGTTATCATGCTCTTTCTTTATCTGTGCTAACATGAATACTCAATTACAGATGTCAGTCTTGTGTTGTATGACAGGGCTGGCCAACATGGATTAAACCCGGGTTTCAATTTATCCTAAGGCTCCGAGTGTTGTGACTATGTGGAAGCTAAGAAACATCATTATCCTCACAAGCCTGGGAAGTAGAGACACCTGGAACCATTATAGCTCATCAACTCATACATTCAGATCTATGCGAGATGAATGGTGCCTTAACTAATGGTGTGAATCATTCACATGTGAAGGAATCTTTGTTGTACTTATTATTTGAATCTATGGGTTGGTATACATTGCCACCAGACTGGAAGAGGCGGCGGCAGCCGCGACCGCGGGGGAGTTCGAGTACACTGTGGAGGAGGCGGAGGCAGCGGAGGCGACAAGCCTTGCCGAGCAGGAAGAGCTTCTAAAAGCGGGGAAGCTTGCCGGGAAGGTCGCTGAGATAAGTGGGCCCACCGAGCAGGGCGCCGAGTCGAGCGGGCCCGCCGAGCAGGGCGCCGAGTCGAGCGGGCCCGCTGGGGACTCGAGCGGCTCACTGGAGATCGGCTCCTCCTCCTCGTCCTCGGGCAGCTCGCCACCACCAGCAAGTCCTCTAGCTCCACCAAGAAGACGCCTCCGCAAGGCCACAGACGTGACGAGGCGGCAGATGGGCCAACAGCCGTAGCGCCGCGCTACACGCGTCACCGCGGCAAGCAAGGCCGCCACGGGAGCACCTCGCGCTTGTGCAGCGGCTGGAGGGGGATCTTCCCGGACTAGCACCTCTGCTCCTGCCGCCCCTCGTGCCTCGGCGGCAACCAGAGCGGGGTCTTCTCAGACCCCCGCCCCTGCTCCCGCCAAGCGGCCAAGGGAGCCTACTCCCCCGCATCCTCGCGCCGGGACACGCAAGCCAGACTTCGATTTCTCTGCGCTCAGCTCCGACGAAGAGGAAGGAGAGTAAGTCTTCGCAATTCTTGTTTGTTTTTCTTTGATTTTCTGTTGCTCTTGTCTTGCTTCTCTTCCGCCTAACTCTGAACCTGTTCTCTTTTCAGAACTCTGGCTCAAAGGGCAGCGAAGAGGGCCAAGGTCCCGGTGATCGTCATCGAGGACGAGCCCGCCGCGACAGCAGGGGGTGCGCCTGAGACAAGCTTGCCGGATCTGGCAACTGTTCTTCGGAGCAGCCCCCAGCGCAGCCCCCAGCGTAAGTGTGGTTCACTTTCCGCTTGTCGGGCGCGCGTGGGTCTTCCATCCTTGCTGATATCTTGTTTGTTGACTTGTGTAGAAGCAGAGCAGCAGCATCGGGAGCGCCAGGAGACTGCCCCCGACGTGCCGCACGCTTCGACCACACCGCCAAGGGGAGGCTCTCCGGCAAGGGCGAGTCCTCCGCCAAGGACGGATTCCCCGCCAAGGGCGAACACTCCTCCAAGGGCGAGCACTCCGCCAAGGGCGAGCTCTCCGGCGAGGGATGGCACTAGAGGCCCTCCGCCGGCGGGAGCTACAACCACGCCGCCGAGGGAGAGCTCCCCGGCAAGGAACCTCACCGAGGAGCCGGCCCGTGCAGGTAACCCCTTTGCTTCAGGCTTCCCTTGGCTTTTCTTCTTCTGAATTTCTTCTTTTTGGATATTTGCTTGACTGTTTGTCCGGCGGGGACGATCCCGCCACAACAGAGGCCACCAGGGTTGCCGCCGCGGCAGCTGGTGAAGAGGCCGGCGATCGCACTGACGGCACTGGGGCCGCAGGAGCGCCAGGCGCTACGTCGACCGCCGAGCCCTCCGCCGCAGCCGCAGCCCCCAGCTCCGACGAGCCCGAGCCAAGCGCCTATCTAAAGTCCGGCGACGACGTCTTCGTCCAGCTCCCGTGGGCGTCTATGTCCAGGGCGCCCGTCGAGGGAGAGGTCTTCGACGGAGAGGTGCTGGCCTTTGCCGGGCTTAAGCTTGTCGACGCAACGAGCAGCAGCAGCGGCGAGTCGGAGGAGGAGCGCCTGCTGCGCAAACTGCTGTCACTCTACCGCGCCCGACAGGCCAAGCTGGAGTCCCGTGAGGCTCTGGCCGCCAAGGCGGGAGTTGAGTTGGAGAAACGCGCAGAGGAGAAGCGGGAGCAGCTTGCCGAGGCGCAGCAGGCCTTCATCTTGGAGAAGGCTGAAGTGGAGGAGCAGCAGCGGCTTGCCGCCGAGGAGCTATCCAGGCGAGAAGGCGAGTTGACGCAGCGGAAGGTCGACCTCGATAGCCACGAGGATGAGCTTGCCGCGCGCGAGCGATCGCTTGGCAGAGCTTTGCAGGAGGCAAAGGATGCTGCCGCAACTGCCGAGACCGCCAAGAAGGAGTTGGAGAAGAGGGTGGCGAAGTTGGAGGCCAACTTGAAGACGAGCGGCGAGGAGGTTGGCGCACTCAAGCTTGAGAGGGAGAAGGATGCCCACAGCCACTCCGAGCTGCAGGTCCGCCTCTCCGAGAAGGGCAAGGAGCTCGCCGTCGCCAAGGACTCCATCGCCGACCTCGAGCTAAAGCTGGCCACCCTAACCCAGGCGCTGGACGGTGCCAAGGAGCGAGAGGCGACCCTGAAGGAGGAGATCAGGGCCGAGAAGGCGCTGCTGGACAGCGCCGCCATCTCCTAGAACAATTTTAGGCAGACCGTCGAGCTTTGTACGGAAAGCCTTGTCAACGCCGCCGCGGACATTGACAAGGAGCTGGCGTAGCTGGGGGCGGAGTATCTCGGGTACTCCACCGACGAGAGCCTCCACCCCAGCGCCAAGCTTACTCTATTCTTCACGGGTGTGGCGACGACCCTCCAGCAGCTCCGGGAGGAGATCCCGAAGCAGCTGGCTGCCGAGTCGCGCAAGCTCTGCGCGGGGGCCCTCCAAAAGGTGCTGATGAAGGTAGCCTTCCGCAACCCAGGCCTAAACCTCACCAACGTCCTCAGGACCTTGCCGCCGGACGCTGAGCAGGAGGCGCTCAAGGCCCTTGTCGCACCCATTGTGGACAAGGTGGGCGGCATCAAGAGGGTTGAGGGCGACCGCGCGGACTAAGCTGCTTGTTTTCATCTTCCCTTGTCGCTGCCAACCATGTTATGAACAATAGTCTATTAGAACCGCGACTAATCATCTTGTAATATAACTTTATCTTAGGTACTAAATGCAATGTTATTTCCTTTACTTGACTCCCTTGCTTTGCATGTTTTCACCCCTACGCTTTTAGGGAACTTGCCGGCGCAGGCACCTTTGCCGCGAGCGCTGAGTGCGGAACTTCAGCAGCCTGCTGGCGGTGCCGTTGCTGACAAGAAACCTTGTCGCAACTAGTCGCAGCACACTTAGGTTGTTGAGCAAACTCGAAAATGAAGTAAGGGCACGGCACTAACCGCAGCACACTTAAATTGTTGAGCGTTCTCGAAACAAAGTAAGGGCGCGGCTAGCCGCGAGTTGGTTCCTCCGTGCACAGGTTTTCCATACAAAGTGCGGTCGTTCAAGGAAGATAACTTAAAAATTTAAAAATTTGATTGCTCAAACTTTGGCAACTTAGCTTTTGTGTCGTTCGCTTCCCGGCAAGGCAAAGCTTTCTTGAACGGCGCTGGGTCCATACCACTATCTTCTCCTCCCTCCCCCGGCAAACTTGTGCGCGAGGGAACCTTTCTCTACTTGAGAAAAAGAAGAAGGAAGAGAAAACATAGATATGGAGCCCTTGGGCTCGTTTTTGCCCCCCGGGGGTAGGTGCTGCACAAAGTGTCAGATAATACATGCAAGAAACATAGAAAGCATGGAATGACAAGTTGTGCGGGGCACATAAGCTTTACTGATGCACGGGGTCTGCGCCCGGCTTTGTACGAAGGATTACATGCGACAGCGACAAGACATGTACAAAAGGTGGTTGCCGGAGCGGATCACGACAACCGCGCCTTATGGGTAAAACTTACGAAGATGCTCTATGTTCCAGGAGTTGTTCACCGGAAAGCCATCTTCGGTCTCTAGGCGGGCAGCGCCGGGCCTAGTGACTCGTTTCACCCGATAAGGGCCTTCCCACTTCGGCGTCAACTTGTTGGAATTCTTGGCGGACTGAACGCGCCGAAGAACAAGGTCGCCTTCCTTGAGACTTTTGGCGTTAACTTTGCGGCTATGGTAGCGGCGCAAAGCTTGCTGGTAGCGAGCAGCTCGTACAGAAGCCTGAAGACGGTCCTCCTCAAGGAGCAGTGCGTCATCTTGTCGCAACTGCTCTTGCTCGAGCTCATCATAAGCGAGCACTCGAGGTGACCCGTATACGAGTTCCATGGGGAGAACTGCCTCTGCTCCATAGACAAGAGCGAAAGGTTTCTGTCCAGTGGCTCGATTTGGCGTCGTCCTGATCGACCAAAGAACCACCGGTAGCTCCTCGATCCAGTTTCTTCCGCACTTGTGCAGCCTGTCGAAAGTTCTTGTCTTGAGGCCGCGCAACACTTCAGCATTTGCCCTCTCCGCTTGACCGTTGCTTCTCGGGTGAGCAACAGAAGCGAAGCAGACCTTGGCGCCAAGATCTTGGACGTACTGCATGAAGGTGCGGCTCGTGAATTGCGTACCGTTGTCGGTGATGATCCTATTAGGGATCCCGAAACGGCAAACAATCGACCTGAAGAACTTGACTGCTGACTGTGCAGTCACCTTTCTCACTGGTTCCACTTCCGGCCACTTTGTGATCTTGTCGATGGCAACGTACAAGTACTCAAAGCCCCCGGCTGCGCGGGGAAAGGGGCCGAGGATGTCGAGCCCCCAGACCGAAAATGGCCAGGATAAAGGGATCGTCTGTAGAGCTTCAGCTGGCTGGTGTATCTACTTGGAACGGAACTGGCACGCTTCACACTTGGTTACTTGTGCAGTTGCATCCTGGAGGGCTTCTGGCCAAAAGAAGCCTTGCCGGAAAGCCTTGCCGGCAAGTGCTCTTGCGCCAATGTGGTGGCCACATATGCCTCCATGTATCTCTGCCAACAGCTTCTGTCCATCTTCCCGGGGAATACACTTCAATTTCACACTGTTGAGTCTTCTTCTGTACAGTTCGTTGCCGACAAAGTGGTACATACTCGACTGCCGGGCTACTCTTTCAGCTTCTTCTTGCTCTTCGGGAAGTTCTCCTGTCTGAAGGAAACGGACAATCTGCTGTGCCCATGCTGGAGCTTCTGGCTCGACAACAAGGACTAAAGGCACATCTGCTGCTGCTGGAACGTCCGCTTCTACGACGAGAACTTGTGTCTCAGTCGGAGCGTGACGATCCCCGGCAAGCTTGCCGGAGCAAAACTTGTCGGGAGCTTCCACTTCAACGGAACAGGTCCTGGGACCTGCCGGAGCGGATTGCTCCTCAGCATTCTTGGCGTTGATCTTGGGAACCTTCTTGGCGGCGGCTTCGGGAAGCTCTGCCGGAAAATAGTCGCCAACAATCAACTTCCTCTTCTTGCTTTGCCCAGTCGATGGTGTTACGGATGGCTGAGTCAACTTGAGCACAAAGATCCCAGGTTCCACGGGTAACTTAAGTGCAGCGCACTTTGACAGGCCGTCGGCGATGTCGTTCTGAGCTCTTGGAATATGCTTCATCTGTAGGCCGTCAAAGTGCTCTTCAAGCTTTCTCACTTCGTCAATGTACGCTTCCATCAACGGACTCAGGTAATTCTTGTTCACTTGACGGACGACCAACTGCGAGTCACCCCTGACAATCAGCTTCTTAATCCCAAGGTCTGCCGCGATCCTGAGACCGGCAAGCAAACCTTCATACTCTACAGTATTGTTTGTCGCTTGCTCCTTGGGAAAGTGCATCTGGACCACGTACTTGAGGTGCTCTCCGGTGGGCGCGACAAGCAGCACGCCAGCACCTGCGCCTTGCAGCGAGAAAGCACCATCAAAGTACATTATCCATTTTTTGCTTGCTTCCTTGACAGGGATGCTCGTCTCTGGAATTTCTTCGTCTGGCGTTGGCGTCCACTCCGCTATGAACGCTGCCAATGCTCTGCTCTGGATAGTTGAAGTGCTTTCAAACTTGAGGCCAAAGCTTGACAGTTCCAGTGCCCACTCAACAATCCTGCCTGTTTCTTCTGGATTTTGCAATATCCTCTTCAGCGGAAAGCGAGTGACCACTATTATCTCATGTGCTTCGAAGTAATGGCGCAGCTTTCTCGAGGCCATGAGAAGGCCAAAAAGCAGTTTCTGCACACCAGAGTACCTTGACCTAACTTCCTGCAGAAGGGAGCTGACAAAGTAGACTGGGCGCTGCACCATCTTCTTCCGTATCTCCTCTCGCGTCTGCACAGATACATCCTTGTCGGGACCAGAGCTTGTCGGGGAAGCCCCCTGCTTGTCGCTGGACGTGCTTGCCGCGGCTGCTGGCTCATCATCTGCCTCCCTCTCCGCTACTAACGCAACACTAACCACTTGATTGATTGCCGCCAGATACAGCAGCAACTTCTCTTGTGGCTTAGGTGCGACAAGTATCGGAGTGGAAGACAGGTACCTCTTCAAGTCTTGCAGCGCAGTCTCCGCTTCCGGAGTCCATTTCATTGGACCTGCCCTTTTCAAAATTTTGAAAAACGGCAGGGCGCGCTCGGCAGACTTAGAGATAAACCTGCTGAGAGCAGTCACGCAGCCGGCAAGCCTTCGTACAACCTTGACACGCTTGGGTGCTTCGATCTGCTCGATGGCCTTGATCTTGTCGGGATTGGCTTCAATCCCCCTCTGAGACACGAAGAACCCGAGAAGCTTGCCGGAAGGGACTCCAAACACACACTTCTCGAGGTTAAGCTTGAGTTGGATCTTGCGCAGATTCGCAAAGGTTTCATCTAAATCATGAACTAGGGTAGCCCTGTCCTTGCTCTTGACCACTATGTCATCCATGTATGCTTCTACATTTCTGTGTATTTGTGGCTCAAAAGCTGTATGGACTACCCTTGCAAACATCGAACCAGCATTCTTCAATCCGAAGGGCATGCGTATGAAACAGTATGTGCCACATGGAGTGATAAATGCGGTCTTCTCTTCATCTTTTTCAGCCATGAAGATCTGGTGGTTTCCTGAGTATGCATCAAGAAACGAAAGCAACTCACATCTGGCCATGGAGTCTACAATCTTGTCAATGCGCGACAAGGGAAAGGGATCTTTGGGACAAGCTTTATTCACATCGGTGGAGTCGATACAAAGCCTCCACTTCCCGTTTGCCTTGCGCACGACAACAGGATTGGCCAACCACGTGGGATGGAGTACACCTCTGACGAGACCTGCTGCTTCCAAATCTTGATTTCTTCTGCAATGAACTCTTGGCGCTCCACTGCTTGCTTCCTAACTTTTTTCTTGACGGGCCGCGCGTGAGGACAAATGGCAAGCTTGTGCTCAATCACTTTCCTGGGAACACCGGAGATGTCGGACGGTTGCCATGCAAACACGTCGACGTTCGCCCGCAGGAAAGCAACGAGCGCGCTTTCCTATTTAGGATCAAGCGTGGCACTGATGGTGGAAGTACCACCAGTGCTGTCCTCCTTGGCGGACACCTTCTTGGTCTCTGGCGGAGCTGCCATCGTCTTCTTACACTTGTCGGTGGAGCTCGATGGAGCATCCTCGACGGCAGCGCAGCACTCCGAAGAGGTGCGTTTGCCGGAGTGGGCCCCAGAGCTCTTGCCGGAGTTGGTCTTCTTCCCCTCGGGAGCTTCAGCGGCAAGTGTCTTGCGTTCCGTTGCGGCTGCTGCTTCCCGGTAAATCTTGTCGGCGCAGATAAGGGCATCTTTCTTGTCGCCAGGGACAGAGATGACGCTTATCGGGCCTAGCATTTTCAGCATGTTGTAGGCGTAGTGAGAGGCTGCCATAAACTTGGCGAGTGCTGGACGGCCAAGTATCCCATTGTAAGGCAATGGGATATCAGCAACGTCAAAAGTGATCCTCTCAGTCCTGAAGTTCAGCTCGCCGGCAAACGTCACTGGCAGCGTGATCTTCCCCTTCGGCTTGCTCTTTCCCGGGTTAATTCCTTGGAATGTGCCAGTTTCTTCGAGCTCGCTGTCGCGGAGCTGGAGCTTCCGGACCACAACGGAGGAGATCAAGTTCAGGCCGGCCCCGCCGTCAACTAACATCTTGGTGACCTTGAGGTTGCGGATAGTTGGTGGAACCAGCATCGGCAAGTACCCGACCGCAGTCGTGCGATCAGGGTGGTCCTCAATATCGAAGATGATAGGCGTGCTGGACCACTTGAGGAGTTTGCGCAATTCGACAGGTGGTTCTGCCGCATTGACTTCACGCACCCACTGCTTGAGTTGGCGGTGCGAAGTATGCAGAGAAGCACCGCCGTCAACGCACAAAACCTCCGTTGCTTTCTGAAACTCCTGCTCGCTGGTCTCTCCTTCATCCATGTCTTCGTCGTCGTCGTCGTCTTCGTCCTTGTCACGGCCGCGGGGAGGTCTGTCTCCTTGCCGCTGCTTGGCCTTGCCGTGGCGTCCTCCCCGACCGTTGAATGGCCGCTTCTTGCCAGATCCCCCATCACCTCCTTGGGCCTTCTCCTTGTCGCGTCGCTCGTACTAAGCTTTTTGCTGCTCGACGAGGTACTCGACCTTCTTGCAGTTCTGGAGGTCGTGGCCCTTGGTGCAGTGGATCTTGCAGTACTGTTTGTCGGTGCCGTCCTGCTTGTCGGCGGCCGCCACAACCTGGCAGTTGGTGCACGCGGCAGTCTCCTTGCCGGAACTACCAACTTGGGCTTTCTTGGCGCCGGCCTCCTTGCCGGACTGCTCAACGACTAGTACTTCCTTGTTCTTCTTCTTTCTGTTGTTCCGCCACCGGTTCTTCTTTGCCGGGGCGGCATCTTCGCTGTCTGATCCTCCTGCTCCAGCATCACCTCCGGGGAGTTTCCTCCCCTCCTCAGCACGTGCACACTTGTCGGCCAGGGCGTACAGCTCGCTGACGTCCCTGATCTTGCACATCGCCATCTCCTCCCTCATCCTGTGGTTACGCACGTTCTGATGGAACGCGCTGATAACCGCGGCAGGGTGGACGTCAGGGATGTTATGTTGCACACGGCTGAATCTCTGGATATACTTGCGCAGGGGTTCTCCTTCCTTCTGGGCGAGCAGGTGAAGGTCACTCTCCTGGCCATGTGGCTTGTGGCCGCCCATGAAGGCGCCGACAAACTGATGGCACAGGTCAGCCCAAGAAGAAATGGAGTTGTCCGGCAGGTGCATGAGCCAGGATCTGACGTTTGGCTTGAGCACCAACGGGAAATAATTGGTGAGTATCTTCTCGTCTCGTCCCCCGGCAGCCTGCACCACGATGGGGTAGATGCTGAGGAATTCCGACGGATGTGTCTTGCCGTCGTACTTCTCCAGTACGTCGGGCTTGAAGTTCTTCATGCTAGGCCACTGGACTTGCCACAGCTCACGAGTGAACGCAGGGCAACCTACCGCGTACGGCAAGTCGCCTGGTCCCCCGGGCGCGTGCATGTCAACAGCGGGCCCAGCGCGCTGGTCAGATTGACGCCGCGCTTGTCTTCGACGCTCGATGTGGGTTCGAGCGTCCTCTTGTTGTAGATCGTCGAGAACTTGGCGCTGATCGCGGCGAGCTCGCGGATCTGATGACGCAGTGGAGTCGTCGTCGATGTTGATCCGGCGAGCCGGCGATCTTGGCCTTCGGGGCGGAGAGTGCACGGTGGTTGCACCCCCCACCGGTCTTGCCGCCATCGGCCTGAGTCTGGCTGACTTGTCGCGGCCGCGACATGCTCGGCTGCTGCGGGGTGTCGCCGTTGGCGAAGGCGATGAGGCTCTGGATGGTGGCCCTCCAGTCGTCGGCCTTGTCTGCCGCTGGAGGGAAATCTAGGAGCAGTTGAGCTCGCGCTAGAGCTTCTGCTGGAGTGGCGGGTAGCGGTGGCGAACGGTGCGATGAGCAGGATATGCTCGGACTCCTAACTACGTTAGAAGGAGTAGCATCCCGTCCTGGCGACCGAGCCTTGCTCGTGCCAGCATGTTGATGTGCATGCTGGCCTTGAGCGTCCCGAGATCCGCCAGCTTGACCTTGGCCCAGCAAGCGTATGGTACCTTGAGTACCACGTCGCTGCCGGTCCCGCGCCTCCTGAGATGGGCGCGGTGCATGTACGGACGCCAAGGCCTTGGAGTGCGCCCGGTCGTCCGTCTTGTCCTTGGACTTGGCGGCGCCGTGAGTTTCCTCGCCGACTGCCGTTCTTCCGCATGCGTCTACTCCACCAGCCGTTGGCTCCGGCGGTGGTGGGATCGACGCGGACGGACCTGCTGCCTCCGAAGCCCTCTTCTTCGGCGGCATGCTGATGGAGTCGATGAAGTTGATAAAGTTTGTGAAGATCTAGCTCGTGTAGACGCCGGATCAGGTTCACACAACCTCGACGCTGCCCCCTACCTGGCGCGCCAAAGATGTCGGGGAAAGAGATCGCCCACGAACACCTATGGGACCGGAGCCCCTTTTCGATGCGGCAGGGGGCGGAGGATGCACAAAGAGCAGATCGAGGCGAGCACACAAGCAGTTTACCCAGGTTCGGGCCGCACGGATGCGTAAAACCCTACTCCTGCTTTGGTTTGTATTGAGTTCTTGGCTCGGGAGTGAGGAGAGCAACAGTACACTCTAACCGCTAACAAGACCGAGCATGAGGATGATCGATGTTCGGAACCCCCTCTACGTTGCGCATGGGCCTCCTTTTATAGGTCAAAGGGGTCACCGACAGGTGGCAACACAGATGAGGGTAAAAATGTAAAAAAGGTGGTAGTTGAAACAGTGTTTGTATAGTGCTCTATAGCTAACCCTGACGGCAGGGGACAAGGGCATTAAATGCCCGTCGCCGTCACCCCAAACAGTGCAAAAAGTGGCCGTCAGGGGCGCCACCGTCCGCCACAACGGTAGCCTTGTCATCGTTGCTTGCCACCGTGTACCCCAGGCTGCACAGCCTTCCGCCACGTGCGCCCGGGATGGCCCCAGAACGACACGTGGGTGGACGCGCTGGGGCGCGGGTACTGAGTGGAAGCTTGCCGCGGCAAGTGCCTTGCCGCGGTCGCTATCTTGTCGCGCCTGGGAGCTTGTCGCTCACCGGGCCTTGCCGGGACGCATGGCGCGTCGCAGCAAGTCTCTTGAAATGCCTTGAGTGGCCTTCCCGGCAAGCTCCTCTTGTAGGGGTCTTGTCTCTTTGACTTGTATACTTTGTTCTTGAATGGCTCCAAAGGAACCATGAGAGGTCTTGGCGGTCGCCCGGCTAGCCTTGCCGCGGTACGCTGCAACTGCCCGTGCACAAGTTCGGGATACTAAGGTACCCCTTACTTTAGTACACCGACAACCGGCTACGGTCAAAATGGGATCCCGTTCATCGGGAGGGGTCTGGCATACTGCAAAACGGAGGAAACGCACTTGTGTTGGAGCGTTACTGTCGAAACGGGGGTCCTGTTCATCGGTAGGGGTGTGCCATTGCAAAACGGGTCTCCACGGGCTACTGATCACCCACCGCAACTTCCTCCAACCTCCACTTGCACTGCTCATCCACCACGTCTTCCTCTGCCTCCACTGGCAAATATTGAACCAGCCCTCCACGGGGTCATGTTCATACAACTCTCCACCAACTACTATTGAACAAGCCCTCCACGGGGTCCTGTTCATCCACCTCCAATGCCTCGGCTGTGGCGGCTTCGTCTCGGGGTCCTGTTCATCCAGCGGCAATGACAACAGCCTACTACCACGGGTCTTGTTCATCCAACCCCAACCACGTACGTCTCGAATCGGTCAACCAACCCCATGTTCACTGTTCATTTATAGGTAGCAAGTTCGATCTGCTTCAGTAAGCAGCAGCAGCGATCGATCGGGTTCAGTTAGTAGTGAAGGAGTCGGTTGGGTGCAGTTAGCAGCGAAGGGATTTATCGCTCAAGTTCAGTAACGTAGCTAGTGCAATCGCCCAGGTTTAGTACGCGAACACCTCACTCGGGTTCAGTTAGAGCCCAACGCCTCGCACATACACGCGACGTGTACGAGAGAAACATGCAAACCTCCGTTCATCGCTCCGCCCCGACCACCCACCATAACTGGGAACTCCCAGAAATTTTCCTCGCCCCCGCTTCAACAACTAATTTTCCGTCATGGATGGCCCAAAGATTGTCATGCAGGTGTATCCCCGGCCCGCCCGCCCAGGATGAAAAGCCCGTTTTCTTTCATGATTTTCTGTCATAGAAGTAGGAGCCCACCACATTTATGATGATATGTGTTTTTGACACAATTATCATCATAGAAGTTTCATAAGCATGACAAAAAAATCGTTTGGCCCAAAATGTCATGATGTGTCTTTTTTTGTAGTGCAATTAGGGAGACATGATGCCACCATCGCCACCATCAGCCCCACATCCCTGGACTTCGGGGTGGCCCTCACCACCTACGGGAGTGAACTCCGTGATCAAGCCATCTACGTGGTCCTCCACCCAGTCTCCTAGGACGCCCTGGATCACCTCGGCCACGGGGGTTCTCATGGCCATGAACTGAAAGTCGGGGTCAAAGCAAAGGAGGTGACTGAAGACGCATGAGGATGCTCGCGAAAGTACATCATGTCTCTTCTCTTCGACGAGCTGGCTTACCTTCTCAGCCCCCCCATTCAAGATGCTCCATGATCCTGGTGAAGAAACTGATGTAGAAAATGTCCGTCGGGAACAAGCATGCTAGAGACGCTCTCATTGTAGATGCTACACAAGGCCCGGCGCGCCCTTCCCTCAAGACCCTGGATCATCAGGGAGCGCGTGTGTTGAAGCCGCCGAGCTTGGTTCGCCTCATCCGATGCTCACTCCACCTGTTTGTAGAGGAAGGATAGCTCGGCTTCAGCTGCAGCTTGAGCATCCGGTGCAGTTTTCTCACGCCGCTCCACTTCAGCAAACATCTTTTTGAGGCTGTCAGCCGCACCCTTCAGCTTGTCGTGCCGTTTGCAGAAACGAGACTCCTAGAGATTCAACTCATGTTGATAGTCCTTGGAAGGGGCCCAACGGACCCCCCGCGAACTTCTCATCGACGTCTTCCTGGATCATCACCTCCCGGGAGTATAGGGCGGGCTCGGCAGTCGTCACTTGGTGCTCCATCGTCTCCATCCGATCACGCTCCAGATCCTGCTCCAACACCACCAGCTGAAACGCCTCCCGTAGCGCGTGGAGTTCCCCTTTGCGGTTCAGAAAGCCCTTCGTAGGGACGGGCATGGTAATCCCGCGCTCCCAGGCATGCCGCTCCAGGGTCGTAATGGATGCTACGAGCTCCTGCTCGTGCCTCTTAGTGGCCTCGCACCGTCGGACCGTGGCTTCAGCCTTTTCGAAGGCTCGGTTGCAGGCTTCTTTGGCAGCAACGAAGGATACATCGCCTTTTCAGTGGGTGGCTTCATGTTGGAGGTGGCTGAAGTTCACAGCTACTTCGAGGCGGTGCCACTCACGCACCAGGCACTGGCGCTCAGCGTCAAGGTGTGCATTGACATCGCCAAGCTCAGCCTCGAGCCGATCCATCGTGACCCTCGCATCCCGAAGAAGGCCATATCGAACGACACAACAACCATGCACGAGCTCCAATGCTCAGCCAGGAACCTCCCATGTGCCCCCGACCATAGCGGAGGCTCAGGAAGATCCGGCAACATCGAGCGGGAAACCAGGGCCAGTCGGCTCGGCACCCTCTACCAAGGCCCAAGGCATGGCACAGTGCGAGCCCGATGCCAGGCTGCTCACCGGCCCGTGGAGACCCCAAGCATCGCCAGGTAACATGGGGCTGGGTGGCAGCGCCACCCATGTAAGCTTGATGCAGCTCTCGTCGGTTGACGCTGCGGACTCATGGTCGCGAGCCACCATGGGACGCCTCGGGAGAAGCGCGATCTCTCCGGTGTGCGCAACCACGATAGTTGGGCACTCCGGCGCTCCAGAAGGTGATGGCGGGAGCTCCCTTGCCGCTTCACTTGATGGAGACCTGACGAGAGGGGGCCCAGGAGGGCTTGATGAGCATAGGTCAGAAAAAGCAGAAGCCTGACGCGTCCATGGCGATCCATTTCCTCTTCTTCAGGACCTGCGGGGTGAAATTGGTGCGGCCCACGTGCTTCCCCCTCCTCAAGGGAGTGCAGAGGTCAGAAGTCGACGCGGTAGAGTTGGATGCGCAGTCCTGATACGTCTCCGTCGTTTCTATAATTTTTTATTGTTCCGTGCCAATATTCTAAAACTTTTACATACTTCTGGCGAATTTTTATACTATTTTTGGGACTAACATATTGATCCAATGTCCAGTGCAAGTTCCTGTTTGTTGCTCTTTTTTTTTGTATCGCAGAAAATCCCTATCAAACGGAGTCCAAATGGGATAAAAACTTACGTAGATTTTTTAAGAATATATGTGATTTTTGGGAGGAAGAATCAACGCGAGACGATGCCCGAGGGGGCCACAAGGTAGGGGGCGCGCCCAGTGGGTGGGTGTGCCCCTGACCCTCGTGGCCACCCTGTAAGGCGGTTGATGCCATTCTTTCGCCGCAAGAAAGCCAATATCCAGATACAAATTGTGTTAAAATTCAGCCCAATCGAAGTTACGGATATCCAAGAATATAAGAAACGGTGAAAGGCCAGAATCTGGGAGCGCAGAAAGAGAGAGAGACAGATCCAATCTTAGAGGGGCTCCGATACGTCTCCAACGTATTTATAATTTTTTGATTATTCCATGCTATTATATTATCCTTCTAGGATGTCTTATGGGCTTTATTATACACTCTTATATCATTTTTGAGACTAACCTATTAACCCAGAGCCCAGTGCCAGTTTCTGTTTTTCTAGACCAAAAGAAGCCCCCGAAGCAAAAGAGTTGGGCCAGGAGAGCCACGGGCTGCCCTCGAGGGTGGAGGGCGCGCCCTGGGAAGGGGGGCGCGCCCCCCTATCTCGAGGACGGCCCGTAGCTCCCCTTTACTTGGCCCCGACTCCAAAAATTCCTATAAATACTGAAACCTCGAGAAAGAAACCTAGATCGGGAGTTGCGCCACCGAAAGCCTTTGTAGCCACCGAAAACCAATCTACACCCGTTCTGGCACCCTGCCGGAGGGGGGAATCTCTCTCCGATGGCTATCTTCATCATCCCGGCGCTCTCCATGACGAGGAGGGGGTAGTCCACCCTCGGGGCTGAGGGTATGTATCAGTAGCTATGTGTTTGATCTCTCTCTCTCTCTCTCTCTCTCTCTCGTGTACTTGAGATGCCACGATCTTGATTTATCGCGAGCTTTGCTATTTTAGTTGGATCTTATAATGCTTCTCCCCCTCTACTCTCTTGTAATGGATTGAGTTTTCCCTTTGAAGTTATCTTATCGGATTGAGTCTTTAAGGATTTGAGAACACTTGATGTATGTCTTGGACGTGTTTATCTATGGTGACAATGGGATTTCATGTGGTCCACTTGATGTATGGTTTGGTGATCAACTTGTGGGTTCGTGACCTTGGGAACCTATGCATAGGTGTTGGCACATGTTTTGATCTTGACTTTCCGGTAGAAATTTTGGGGCACTCATTGAAGTTCTATGTGTTGGTTGAATAGATGTTTCTAAGATTGTGTGATGCATATCGTATAATCATGCCCATGGATACTTGAGGTGACAACGGAGTATCTAGGTGACATTAGGGTTTTGATTGATTTGTGTCTTAAGGTGTTATTCTAGTACGAACTCTATGATAGATTGAACGTAACTACGGACTCTTGAATAGATCGATCAGAAAGAATAACTTTGTGGTGGTTTCGTACCCTACCATCTCTTCGCCGAACTAGTGCACCCATACAATTTACCATTGTATTGGGTGTGTTGGGGACACAAGAGACTCTTTGTTATTTGGTTGCAGGGTTGTTTGAGAGAGACCATCTTCATCCTATGCCTCCCACAGATTGATAAACCTTAGGTCATTCACTTGAGGGAAATTTGCTATTGTTCTACAAACCTCTACACTTGGAGGCCCAACAACGTCTACAAGAAGAAGGGTGCGTAGTACACATCAGGCTCTCGCCCCTCCCATGTCAGGGAAGAAGAAGGACAGGGACCTTCTCCTCCTCTCTCCTGGTGGCGTCGGAACACCGCCGAGGCCATCATCGTGTGCCGGCGATCTACACCAACACCTCCGTCATCTTCACCAACATCTTCATCACCTTACACCATCTATCTATAGCGGTCCACTCTCCTACAACATGAAGTAACCTCTAATTGAACATGGTGCTTTATGCTTTATATTATTATTATCCAATGATGTGTTGCCATCCTATGACGTCTAACCAGATTTTCGTTGTCTTATTGGTAATTGGTGAATTGCTATGATTGGTTTAATTTGCTTGTGGTTATGTTGTTGTCCTTTGGTGCCCATTATATGAGCGCGCACGTGGATCACACCATAGGGTTAGTTATATGTTGATAGGACTATGTATTGGAGGGCAAGAGTGACAGAAGCTTCAACCTAGCATAGAAATTGATGCATACGGGATTGATGGGGGACCATTATATCTTAATGCTATGGTTGGGTTTTACCTTAATGAACGTTAGTAGTTGCAGATGCTTGCTAATAGTTCCAATCATAAGTGCATAATTCCAAAGTCAGGGATGACATGCTAGCAGTGGCCTCTCCCACATAAAACTTTCGATCGGTCTAGTAACGTAGTCAATTGCCTAGGGACAATTTCGCAACACCTACCACCACTTTTCCACAGTCCCTATACTAACTTTATTGCTTATTTACCTAAAACAGCCCCTAGCTTTTATTTATGTGCTCTTTATATTCTTGCAAACCTATCTTGTTACACCTACAAAGTACTTCTAGTTTTATACTTGTTCTAGGTAAAGGGAACGTCTAGTGGGCGTAAAGTTGTATCGGTGGTTGATAGAACTCGAGGGAATATTTGTTCTTCCTTTAGCTCCTCGTTGGGTTCGACACTCTTACTTATCGAAAGAGGCTACAATTGATCCCCTATACTTGTGGGTTATCAAGTCATATTTTCGGCGCTGTTGCCGGGAAGCAATAGCTTGGGCTGAATATTCTCGTGTGTTCTTGTTTGCCTTATCACTAAGTAGATTTTATTTTCTATTCTAAGTCCTTTTCTATCTTTAGTTATAGATATGAACACGAAATACCAAAAAATTAGGTGTACTTGCTACTCATGGAGATGGGGAACCTCCTAAAACTCTCGATGCTCATTACGTGAAAGATATTATGTACTAGTTTGATAATACAGAGAAAACCACATTCAACTATATAATGGGAGTAACGTTGGATCAACGTGAATAATTTAGGGATTATTGTTTGACACAAAAAGGGAAACTATTATGGGATCAAATTTACATGTTGTGTTGGTATGCTAGAGAATTATGCTTGAAATATGATTATACTTGTTGCTCTAGGATGAAGGCTCCACACCTTCCCTTTTCTTGCAAATTTAATGATAATGAAACCTTAGCTTCTTATGCTAATGGTATATATGATTACTATGATGTTGAAAAAATAGAAGAATTTATTGCTTTCAAGGGTGCTTGTGAAATTAAATGTTTGTTTGAAGAGTATTAAAATTATGATGATGTTGTTTATAGATCTGAAAATCTTGCTATATGTAAATATTGATATTTGAATTATAAATACATTGCCAATATTGATGCGTTTATTGAGAAAGTCTCCTCTGTCCAAGAAGAGACTAATATTTTGCAGGAAACTAAGGAAGAAGAAATTGATGGCACTATGAGTTCATTGGATGAAAAAGATGATGAGAAGAGCGAAGAACAAAAGGGGGAAGAGCGGATTAGCTACCCGTGCCCACCTTCTAATGAGAGTAACTCTTCAACTCATACATTGTTTGATTTCCCTTCGTGCTTACCAAAGGATGAATGCTATGATGATTGCTATGATCCCTTGGATTCATTTGAAATATCTCTCTTTGATGAAATTGATGCTTGTGCCCATGATGCGAATATAAATAATGCTTATGGAGATAAACTTGTGATATTTCCTTATGTTAAGAATGAAATTGTTTCTATTGCACCCATGCATGATAGTCCTATTATCTTTTTGAATTCTCCTAACTACACTATTTCAGAGAAGTTTGCTCTTATCAAGGATTATATTGATGGCTTGCGTCTCATTACTACACATGATGATTTTGATAGATATAATATGCATGTGCTTGCTACTCCTACTTGCAATTATTATGAGGAAGGAACTACATCTCTGCCTCTCTATGTTTCCAATATGATAAAATGGCAAGAAACTGTCTATACTATGCATTGGCCTTTAATATGTGTGCATGAATTGTTCTTTTATGACATGCCTATGCATAGGAAGAGAGTTAGACTTCGTTGTTGCATGATAAATGTTACTTTGTGCTCACTACTAAATCACAAATCATTGTTAATTAAAATTGGCTTTGATATACCTTGGGATCTGGGTGGATCGATTACTAGAGCACTATATGCCTAGCTTAATGGCTTTAAAGAAAGCGCTCCCAGGGAGACAACCAGAAGTTTTAGAGAGTCATTTATTTCTGTTGTGTAATTTTATAAAGTTTAAAAAGCAAAAAATATAGAGGGGAACCTAAAACTTTTTCAAAAAGTGAAGCGATTGAAAGGTGATGCACTGTGGAAATAATGGCCGACCTTGAACACTTTTGTTCATGCTTAAGGAAACAATGTAGAATTTTTCATGGAAGTTTCTCATAAAAATAATTATCCCCTTGTACAATTCCATTGTATTATAAAAATAATGTGCCAAGAGTTTCCTTTAGTATGATTAAACTGCTTGTTGGTCTGTGCGGTGCAAAAATAGAAACTTTGACTGTAGCGCGTGATTTTACATTTTTTTACTGGAACGTCGAAAGGATATGAAACTTTTTGCATAGTCTTGCTATACAAATTGTTGATTTTTCCTAAGTTTTATAGAATTTTTAGAATTACGGAAGTATCGTGAATGTTCAAATCTTTACAGTCCCTCCTGTTTTCACGGATTGATGTTATAGCTTCATTATTTGCATATGTTTGAATTCTTGTTGAAGCCTCCTTGACTTGGGGCCATAGAATTCTGATAGTTTACGATGGGTAATGTTTGTTCATAATTATACAATAATGTTAGAGCAGTACATGATGGTATTTCATTGATCATATGCACTAACCCCGCCACTAAAAGTTCGGTTAAGTTTTGTGTGGATGAAGTGTTTGAAGATCGAGGAGGTATTGATCTGAGAAGTATGAGGAGAGGTAAGATCTCAAGACTGTGGTAGCCCGAGGCACCCCAAGTAAATATTCGAAGAGACTCAACCGTCTAAGCTTGGGGATGCCCCGTAAGGCATCCCATCTTTATTTGACAATTATCGGTATATTTCTTTTTTTGTTTTGCCCACATGATATGTGTAAATTCTTGGAGCGTCGTGTGCTTTATTTTAATAAATGCACCATGCTGGTATGAGATAGTCCTTTGTTGATTTATAGAATGCTCTTTGCACTTTACTTATATCATTTGAGTATTGCTTTATAGAATGCTTCATGTGCTTCACTTATATCATTTGAAGTTTGGATTGCCTATTTCTCCTCACTTAGAAAACTGACATTTGTAGAATGCTCTTTTGCTTCACTTATATCTGTTAGAGCATGGGCATATATTTTGTAGAAATAATTAAAACTCCCTTGCTTCACTTATATCTATTTAGAGAGTTGACAGGAATTGGTCATTCATATGGTTAGTCATAAAATCCTACATAAACTTGTAGATGGCTGAATATGATATGTTTGATTCCTTTCAATAGTTTTGTGATATAGAGATGCTAATATGTGCGAGGTACTAGTGAATGATTGTGCTTTAGTAAAAATATAAGTGTTAAGGTTTGTGATTCCCGAAGCATGCACGGATGGTCACCTAACTATGTAACCAAATTGGCGCGCATTGTATTTTCATTGTGTATCTTTGCATGAAGGTCGGGGGTGCGGGATGGTTAACTCCTACCAACCTCCCCCTAGGAGTATGCGTCGTAGTATTTTGCTTCGAGGGCTAATAGAGTTTTCGCAATAAGTATGTGAGTTCTTTATGACTAATGTTGAGTCCATGGATTATACGCACTCTCACCCTTCCACCTTTCTAGCCACTCTAATACCGCGCAATTTTCGCCGGTACATCAAACCACCTTATACCCTTCCTCAAAACAGCCACCATACGTACCTATTATGGCATTTCCATAGCCATTCCGAGATATATTTGCATGTAACTCCACCGTTCCATTTGTTACGACATGCACCACAAATGTCATATTGATCTGCATGATGTTTCCATGGCTGGTCCATTTTTTGATGTCATTGCTATGCTAGATCATTGCACATCCCGGTACACCGCCGGAGGCATTCATATAGAGTCATATTTTTTTCTAGTATCGAGTTTTAATGTAATGCCCCGGACACACCCGTCGGTGGTCGTTACTCCTGGCGGGATCTGGACTGGCCCCACATATCAATACTACTCTTTTCTGCGCATTTTGTCCTCACTTATGCGCACCCGGGAGCAACTTCCCAGTCGGTCACCCATCCTGAAACTACTCCAAGATGAGCATGCTTAACTTTGGAGTTCTATCTGAATGGGCTCCCGGAAAAGAAGGAATTCCTTATTGATATGAGTAGTCTATCATCCGTAATAAGCCAGGCTATCACATACACCCCCACTCGGAGGAACCGACATCCTCGTTAGGACAGG
>LR738709.1:202182120-202273374 GCA_902687465.1 Secale cereale
TAGGACAGGCCACCGGAACATTCCCTCCTGGCGGGATCTAGACTGGCCCCACATATCAATACTACTCTTTTCTGCGCACTTTGTCCTCACTTATGCGCACCCGGGAGCAACTTCCCAGTCGGTCACCCATCCTGAAACTACTCCAAGCTGAGCATGCTTAACTTTGGAGTTCTATCTGAATGGGCTCCCGGAAAAGAAGGAATTCCTTATTGATATGAGTAGTCTATCATCCGTAATAAGCCAGGCTATCACATACACCCCCACTCGGAGGAACCGACATCCTCGTTAGGACAGGGCATAGGAACATTCCCTCATGGCACATACGTTTGTGCATCCAGTCTGGTACGTGTGTCATGCCGTGCGCCACGATGGGTCACAAACATCATGAACAACATGACCGCGCACCTATCCGCAAACATCTGTGTAACTGCGAGGGTCGGCTCTGATACCAACTTGTAACGCCCCGGACACACCCGCCAGTGGTCGTTAATCCCGGCTAGATCTAGACTGGCCGCACATATCAATACTAGTCTTTTCTACGGACTTTGTCCTCACTCGTGCGCATCCGGGAGCAACTTCCCGGTCGGTCACCCATCCTGAAACTACTCCAAGCTGAGCACGCTTAACTTTGGAGTTCTATCCGAATGGGCTCCCATAAAAGAAGAAATTCCTTATTGATATGAGTAGTCTATCATCCCTAATAAGCCAGACTATCACATGTAATATCGAGTTGTAAGTAAATAAAAATGTGGTGATCATAATTGTTAGAACATTGTCCCATGTGAGGTTATAAAAAAATAAAAGAGGCCAATGAATCAAAAATAAAAAAAGAGGCCAAAGAAGCCCACAAAGAACGTGAGGCCAAAGAGTCCAAAATAAAAAATAAAAAAATATATGAGAGAAAAAGAGAGAAGGGGCAATGGTACTATATTTTTTCCACACTTGTGCTTCATCATAGCTCCAGGTTCTACATGATAGAGTGTCTCCTATGTTGTCACTTCCATATACTAGTGGGAATTTCCATTATAGAACTTGGCTTGTATATTCCAACGATGGACTTCCTCAAATGCCCTAGATCTTCATGAGCAAGCAAGTTGATGCACACCCACTAGTTTTCTTTTGAGCTTTCATACACTTATATCTCTAGTGCATCCGTTACATGGCAATCCCTACTCACTCAAATCGAAATTGATTGATGGACATCTCCATAGTCCATTGATTTGCCTAGTTGATGTGAGACTTTCTCCCTCCTTTTGTCTATCACCACCTTCTATTCCACCCATAGTTGAAAAGGTTTGAAAAATTAAAGTATGAAAACAATTGCTTTCCTGACACCGGGATGGGCATGAGGGGTACCTCGTGTTAAGAAAAGGGAGCATAACAGACTATATGATTTTGTAGGGATAACGTTCTTTAGCATTGATATTTTGAAAGACTTGATTGTTTGTTGGGATGCACAAGTATTAAATTCTTTTATGTCAAATGAAAGACTATTGCTTTGAATCACTCGTGTCTTAATATTCATGCCAGGATTAGATTCCATGATCAAGATTATGCTAGGTAGCATTCCACATCAATTTTTTTTTATCATTTTGATACTCGAGGATGAGCAAGAATTAAGCTTGGGGATGCTGATATGTCTCCGTCGTATCTATCATTTTTGCTTGTTCTATGACAATATTCTACAACTTTTACATACTTCCGGCAACTTTGTGTACTATTTTTGGGACTAACATATTGATCCAGTGCCTAGTGCCAGTTCCTATTTGTTGCATGTTTTCTGTTTCGCAGAAAATCCATTTCAAACGGAGTCCAAACGGGATAAAAACTTATGCAGTTTTTTTTGGAATATATGTGACTTTTGATAAGAAGAATCAACGCGAGACGATGCCCGGGGGGGCACGGGGTAGGGGGTGCGCCCCAGGGGGGTGGGCACACCCCTGACCCTCGTGGCCACCCCGTAAGGCAATTGGTGCCCTTCTTTCGCCGCAAGAAATCGTTTTAAAATTTCAGCCCAATCGGAGTTACGGATCTCCGAGAATATAAGCAACGGTGAAAGGCCAAAATCTGGGAGCGTAGAAACAGAGAAACACACAGAGACAGATCCAAACTCGGAGGGGATCTTGCCCCTCCCATTCCATGGAAGCCAAGGACCTGAGGGGAAACCCTTCTCCCACCTAGGGAGAAGGTCAAGGAAGAAGAAGAAGGAGGGGGACCCTCTCCCCCTCTCTCCCAGTGGCACCGGAACGCTGCCGGGGCCAACATCGTGTGACGACGATCTACACCAACACCTCCGTTATCTTCACCAACATCTTCATCACATTCCCCCATCTATCTACAGTTGTCCACTCTCCCGCAATCCGCTGTACCCTCTACTTGAACATGGTGCTTTATGCTTCATATTATTATCCAATGATGTGTTGCCATCCTATGACGTCTGAGTAGATTTTCATTGTCCTATCGTTAATTGGTGAATTGCTATGATTGGTTTAATTTGCTTGTGGTTATGTTGATGTCCTTATCACATGAGCGCGCGCGTGGATCACACCATAGGGTTAGTTGTATGTTGATAGGACAATGTATTGGAGGGCAAGAGTGATAGAATCTTCAACCTAGCATAGAAATTGATGCATACGGGATTGAAGGGAGACCAATGTATCTTAATGCTATGGTTGGGTTTTACCTTAATGAACATTAGTAGTTGCGGATGCTTCCTAATAGTTCCAATCATAAGTGCATAGAATTCCAAGTCAGGGATGACATGCTAGCAGTGGCCTCTCCCACGTAAAACTTGTTATCGGTCTAGTAACGTAGTCAATTTCTTAGGGACAATTTCGCAACTCCTACCACAACTTTTCCACACTCGCTATACTAACTTCATTGCTTCTTTACCTAAAACAACCCCTAGTTTTTATTTAGGTGCTATTTATATTCTAGCAAACCTATCCCGTTACACCTACAAAGTTCTTCTAGTTTTATACTTGCTCTAGGTAAAGAGAACGTCAAGCGTGCGTAGAGTTGTATCGGTGGTCGATAGAACTTGAGGGAATATTTGTTCTACCTTTAGCTCCTCGTTGGGTTCAACACTCTTACTTATCGAAAGAGGCTAAAATTGATCCCATATACTTGTGGGTTATCAAGTCCCCCATGCTTGGGGCGGTGATCACGTCCACTAGAGGAGAGCCACACCTGATGATCGGGGCCACGAGGCTGCACTGCTGAGGGGCAGGCGCCCCGGCTTGCTACCCCATGACCACTCCGGGAGCCTCAACCTTGGGACCCCCAGCGCAAGGTGCCAGTAGAAGGGGGTTCTTGTGAGGCACCATGTGGCCCTTGGTGAGCAGTTCCCAGTCAACAAAATGCATCATCGCCTTGGCAAACTTACTCCCGTTTGGGAAAATTGCACAGGATGAGGCCTTCCTGAGGGTGTGCAGGAGCCTCTCCACTGGTCAGGTGGTGGAGCACCCCGCGCAACGCACTGGAGGGAAGGGAAGGCTCCTGAACCCTCATGGTTTCCTTACAGTCGATGAAGGCACACATCGGTTGCGAATGGCACTGGAGAGGAGCGATTCATCACCGGTCAAACTCCATCACCACCATTGCCATCGTCACGCCCGCCTTCCTCAGGTCGGCCTGCCTGGTCGTATCCCGCGTGAGCTGCGGGTCTACATGCTTCATGTGCTCCGAACCAGAGCACGGCTCCGCAGGGGCAGTTGGAAGATGGAGCAGGAGGTTGTAGACGGCGGTATCTACATACACCCATCGCCTCCAAAATCCCTCCGTTCTCAGATGAATGTTGGTATCGATACCTGTACCCACTGTCGCGTCCGCCGCTCAGATTGACACGCACCCCGAGCGCTACTCTGTGGCGACCATCTAGAGGGAGAAGAAGTGGCAAAGTAGGGCTACAGATGGGGCGACACCCATGAAGGCCTTGCACAAGAACGCAATGGCGGGCAAGAGGACGATGGACCCGGGGTTAACATGTAGTGCGTGGACCTGATAGTGCCTGAGCACGGCATTGAAGAAATCTCAAAACGGTTGCAGTAGGCAAGAAAAGAGGGAATTGAGGTGAAGAGGGATATTGGTGTCCTCTAGATCAGCTAAGGACCAAGAGGGGGGCCAGATCCTTGTCACCTTCCACTCGTTGGAACCAGCAGCAATCGAGTGCTGGACCTTATCCAGCCCTTCGAGATTCAGGACGATGGACCGGCCTAATGCATGCTCTGGCCCTGCTAGGAGCATCGCCGCCATAGAGACTTTCCCCTCTTCCCCTTAAGGTCCATAGCGGCATGGTGGATTGAAGTGGGTGAAAGATCCGGAAAGGAAGGCGCGAGGTTGCGAAGGAATGAAGGAGAAGAAGGCGAGCACGCAGCAAGACAATGATGGTTCTTCAGCGCGCCAGGCTTCTTGTCAGCGAGGGCGGTTGCGGAGTGATGTCTACTACACAACCTTCTTCTTGTAGACGTTGTTGGGCCTCCAAGTGCAGAGGTTTGTAGGACAGTAGCAAATTTCCCTCAATTGGATGACCTAAAGTTTATCAATCTGTGGGAGGCGTAGGATGAAGATAGTCTCTCTCAAACAACCCAGCAACCAAATAACAAAGAGTCTCTTGTGTCCCCAACACACTCAATACAATGATAAATTGTATAGGTGCACTAGTTCGACGAAGAGATGGTGATACAAGTGCAATATGGATGGTAGATATAGGTTTTTGTAATATCAAAATATAAAAAACAGCAAGGTAACTAATGATAATGGTGAGCACAAACGGTATTGCAATGCTTTGAAACAAGGCCTAGGGTTCATACATTCACCAGTGCAAGTTCTCTCAACAATAATAACATAACGGGATCATATAACTATCCCTCAACATGCAACAAAGAGTCACTACAAAGTCACTAATAGCGGAGAACAAACGAAGAGATTATTGTAGGGTACGAAACCACCTCAAAGTTTTCCTTTTTGATCGATCTATTCAAGTGTCCGTAGTAAATTACACAAAGCTATTCTTTCCGTTCGATCGATCCTAGAGTACGTACTAGAATAACACCTTAAGACACACATCATCCAAAACCCTAATATTACCTAGATACTCCATTGTCACCTCAAGTTTCCGTGGGCATGATTATACGATATGCATCACACAATCTTAGATTCATCTATTCAACCAACATAAAGAACTTCAAAGAGTGCCCATAGTTTCTATCGAAGATTCAAGACGAAAATGTGCGCCAACCCCTATGCATAGATTCCCAAGGTCACAGAACCCGCAAGTTGATCACCAAAACATACATCAAGTGAATCAATAGAATACCCCATTGTCACCACATGTATCCCACGCAAGACATACATCAAGTGTTCTCAAATCCTTAAAGACTCAATCCGATAAGATAACTTCAAAGGGAAAACTCAATCCGTTACAAGAAGATAGAGGGGGAGAAACATTACAAGATCCAACTATAGTAACAAAGCTCACGATACATCAAGATCGTTCCATATCAAGAACACGAGAGAGAGATCAAACACCTAGCTACTGGTACATACCCTCAGCCCCGAGGGTGAACTAGTCCCTCCTCGCCATGGAGACTGTCCCGATGATGAAGATGGCCACTGGTGAGGGATCCCCCGCTCCGGCAGGGTGCCGGAACAGGGTCCCTATTGGTTTTTGGTGGCTACAGAGGCTTGCGGCGGCGGAACTACCTATCTTGGTTATGTTCTGGAAGTTTGGGTATATATAAGAGGTGTTGGAGATAGGAAGAAGTCAGGGGGTCCCAGAGGTGGCCACGAGGTAGGGGGCGCCCCCCTGAGGGGGGGGGGGGGTAGGGCACGTCCCCACCCTCGTGGTTGCCTCGGGACTCTTCTGGTCCATCTCCGGTACTCTGTGGGCTTCTTCTGGTCAAAAAACAATCTTTGTGAAATTTCAGGTCAATTGGACTCCGTTTGGTATTCCTTTTCTGCGATAGACAAAAACAAGGAAAAAAAATAGAAATTGGCACTGGGCTCTGGGTTAATAGGTTACTCTGAAAAATCATATGAAATGTATATTAAAGACCATTAAACATCCAAAACAGATAATATAATAGCATGGAACAATCAAAAATTATAGATACATTGGAGACGTATCAAGCATCCCCAAGCTTAATTCCCGCTCGTGCTCGAGTAGGTAAATGATAAAAACATAATTTTTAATGTGGAATGCTACCTAACACAATGTAATTTTATTTATTGAGGCATGAATGTTCAGATCCAAAAGATTCAAGACAAAACTTTAATATTGACATAAAAACAGTAATACTTCAAGCATACTAACAAAGCAATTATTTCTTCTCAAAATAACATGTCCAAAGAAAGTTCATCTCTACAAAATCATATAGGTTGGCTATGCTCCATCTTCGTCCCACAAAATATTGAAATCATGCACAACCCCGGTTTCAGCCAAGCAATTGTTTCATACTTTAATTATTTCAAATTGTTTCAACTTTCACGCAATACATGAGCGTGAGCCATGGACAGAGCACTATAGGTGGAATAGAATGGTGGTTGTGGAGAAGACAAAAAAGAGGAAGATGGTCTCACATCAACTAGGCATATCAATGGGCTATGGAGATGCCCATCAATAGATATCAATGTGAATGAGTAGGGATTGCCATGCAACGGATGCACAAGAGCTATAAATGTATGAAAGCTCATCAAAAGAAACTAAGTGGGTGTGCATCCAACTTGCTTGCTCACGAAGACCTAGGGCATTTGAGGAATCCCATTGTTGGAATATACAAGCCAAGTTCTATAATGCAAAATTCCCACTAGTATATGAAAGTGACAAAATAAGAGACTCACTATCATAAAGATCATGTGCTACTTTGAAGCACAAGTGTGGAAAAAAATAGTAGCATTGTCCCTTTTTCTCTTTTTTTGGACTTCCTTTTTTTTCTTTTTTTATTTGGCCTTTTTTTCCGGGTCAATGCTCTAATAATGATGATCATCGCACTTTTATTTTTTTACAACTCAAAGATTACAACTCGATACTAGAACAAAATATGACTCTATATGGATGCCTCCGACGGTGTACCGGAATAGATAATGAATCTAGAGTGACATGTATGAAAACTTATGCATGGTGGCTTTGCCACAAATACGATGTCAAGTACATGATCATGCAAGGCAATATGACAATGATGGAGCGTGTCATAATAAACGAAACGGTGTAAAGTTACATGGCAATGTATCTCGGTATGGCTATGGAAACGCCATAATAGGAAGGTATGGTGGCTAGTTTGAGGAAGGTAAATGGTGGGTTTATGGTACCGCCGGAAGCTGCGCGGTACTAGAGAGGCTAGCAACGGTGGAAGGGTGAGACTGTGTATAATCCATGGACTCAACATTAGTAATAAAGAACTCACATACTTATTACAAAAATCTACAAGTCATCGAAACAAAGTACTACGTGCATGCTCCTAGACGAATGGTTGGTAGGATTTAACCATCGTGCAATCCTAACCTCCACACAAAGGAAGACAATCAAAAAAATAAATCATGCTCCGAATTCATCACATAAAGGTTCACCATGGGTGCATCCTACGGGAATCACAAATTTAAACACACAAGTATCTCTCAAATTCCCAACTACTCACTAGCATGACTCTAATATCACCATCTTCATATCTCAAAACAATCATAAAGAATCAAAATTCTCATAGTATTCAATGCACTTTATATGAAAGATTTTATTATGCCCATCTTGGATGCCCATCATATTAGGACTAGTTTTATAGCCAAAGAAAATTACCATTCTATTCTAAAAGACACTCAAAATAATATAAGTGAAGCATGAGAGTTCATCAATTTCTTAAAAATAAAACCACCATCGTGCTCTAAAAGATATAAGTGAAGCACTAGAGCAAATGACAAACTACTCCAAATGATATACGTGAAGATCAATGAGTAGTTGAATAATTATGTAACTATGTGAAGAATGTCTAACATTTAAGAATTTCAAACAGCAAGCAAAACTATATTATCATGTGGTGAATAGAAATATATCCTCAATTAAAGTTACCCATAGACAAAGACGAAAGAGGGGATGCCTTCCCAAGGCATCCCCAAGCTTAGGCTTTTGGTTGTCCTAGAATTTTACCTTGGGGTGCCTTGTGCATCCCCAAGATTATGCTCTTTCCACTCTTTTTTCCATAGTCCATCAAATCCTTACCCAAAAACTTGAAAACTTCACAACACAAAACTCAACAGAAAACTCATAAGCTCCGTTAGTATAAGACAATAAAAACACTACTTAGGTACTGTTTTGAACTCATTGTAAATTCATATTGGTGTTATATCTACTATATGCCAACTTCTCTACGGTTCATAGCCTCCGATACTACTCATAGATTCATCAAAATAAGCAAACAACACAATGGAAACAGAATCTGTCAAAAACAGAATAGTCTGTAGCAATCTATAACTTTCAAATACTTCTGTAACTCAAAAAATTCTGACATATATTGGTGGACGTGAGGAATTTGTCTATTAATCTTCGGAAAAAATAATCAACTCAAAATCAATCTTCTGTAAAAGAAATGACAGCTAATCTCGTGAGCGCAAAAGTTTCTGTTTTTCACAGCAAGATCACATTAACATTCACCCAAGTATTCCCAAAGGTTCTACTTGGCACTTTATTGAAAAACAAATCTATAAAACATGACTACTATAGTAGCTTAATCATGTGAACACACACAAAAAGTAGGGGTAAATATTGGGTTGTCTCCCAAGAAGCGCTTTTCTTTCATGCCTTTTAGCTAGGAATGATGATTTCAATGATGCTCGCATAAAAGATAAGAATTGAAACATAAAGAGAGCATCATGAAGCATATAACTAGCACATTTAAGTCGAACCCACTTCCTAAGCATAGGGATTTTGTGAGCAAACAATTTATGGGAGCAAGAATCAACTAGCATAGGAAGGGAAAACGAGCATAACTTCAATATTTTAAGCACATAGAGAGGAAACTTGGGATTATTGCAACTCATACAACCATATATTTATCGCTCATAATAATTTTCAGTAGTGTCATGAATGAATTCAACAATATAACCATCACATAAAGAATTCTATTCATGATCTACTTGCATAGAAATTTTACTACTCTGTACATAAGCAAATTTATTCTCATCAATAGTAGTGGGAGAAAACTCAACAAAATAACTATCATGTGAAGCATAATCCAATTGAAAATTAAAATCATGATGACAAGTTTCATGGTTATATTTATTCTTTATAACATACATGTCATCAAAATAATCATCATAAATAGGAGGCATGCTTTCATAATAATAAATTTGCTCATCAAAACTTGGGGGACAAAAAATATCATCTTCATCAAACATAGCATACCCAAGCTTGTGGCTTTGCATATCATTAGCATCATGGGTATTCAAAGAAATCATACTAACAGCATTGCAATCATGCTCATCATTCACATATTTTATGCCAAGCATTCTATGTAATTCTTCTTCTAGTACTTGAGCATAATTTTCCTTTCCATCATTTTCACGAAAGATATTAAAAAGATGAAACATATGAGGCAACCTCAATTCCATTTTTTGTAGTTTTCTTTTATGAACTAAACTAGTGACAGAACAAGAAACTAAAAGATTCGATTGCAAGATCTAAAGATATACCTTCAAGCACTCACCTCCCCAGCAACGGCGCCAGAAAAGATCTTAGTTGATGGGGTGTTAGTGCCGCTTACGGAGCCTCCCCTGTTGGAGATATGCCCTAGAGGCAATAATAAAAGCATTATTATTATATCTCCTTGTTCATGATAGTTGTCTGTTATTCATGCTTGAAATGTATTGTACGGAAACAGCGATACATGTGTGAATACACAGACCACATTGAGTCCCTGGTAGGCCTCTAGTTACCAGCTCATTGATCAACAGATGGTCACGGTTTCCTGACCATGGACATAGGATGTCAGTGATAACGGGATCACATCATTAGGAGAATGATGTGATGGACAAGACCCAAACTTGAGCATAACACGAGATCGTATAGTTCGTAATGCATAAGATTTTCGGTGTCAAGTATTTATTCCTTGGACCATGAGGTTGTACAACTCCCGGATACCGTAGGAGTACTTTGGGTGTGCCAACCGTCACAACGTAACTGGGTGGCTATAAAGGTACGCATCGGGTATCTCCGAAAGTGTTTGTTGAGTTGGTACGAACCGAGACTGGGATGTTGTCACTCCGTATGACGGAGAGGTACCTCTGGGCCCACTCGGTAAGACATCATCATAATGAGCTCAAAGTGACTAAGTGGTTAGTCACGGTATGATGGATAACGGATCGAGTAAAGAGACTTGCCATAACGAGATTGAACAAGGTATCGGGAATACCGACGATCGAATCTCGGGCAAGTACCGTACCGATGGACAAAGGGAATAACATACGGGATTGAGTGAATCCTTGACACGGTGGTTCATCCGATGAAGATCATCGAGGAACACGTGGGAACCAACATGGGTATCCAGATCCCGCTGTTGGTTATTGACCGGAGAGTGGTCTCGGTCATGCCTACGTGTCTCCCGAACCCGTAGGGTCTACACACTTAAGGTTCGGTAACGCTAGGGTCGTAGAGATAAATGCACGTGGAAACCCGAAAGTTGTTCGGAGTCCCGGATGAGATCCCGGACGTCACGAGGAGTTCCGAAATGGTCCGGAGGTAAAGATTGATATATGGGAAGTCCAGTTTCGGCCAACGTGTGATCTCCGGGGGTCACCGGGAGCGTCCCGGGACCACCGGAGGGGCCCCGGGGGTCCACCGGGTGGGGCCACCCATCCCGGTGGGGCCCCTAGGCCGCGAGGGGAAGTGTCCAGCCCTCTGGGCTGGCGCACGACAAGGTGGCCCACCTCCCCATGCGCCTAGGGTTAAAACCCTAAGGGGAGGGGGGCCACCACTTGCCTTGGGGGAGGGGGACTCCTCCCTGGCCGCTGCCCCCCCTTGCAGATTGGATCTGCAGGGGGCTGGCACCCCCCGTGGCCCCCTATATATATGTGGGGGGGGGGAGAGGGCAGCCGCACCCAAGCCCTGGCGCCTCTCCCCCTCCCGTCACACCTCCATACTCCCAACGCAGGGCGCCCGGCGAAGCCCTGCTGCGATCTCCACTGCATCCGTCATCACGCCGTCGTGCTGTCGGATCTCTGACGACTTCTCCTCCCCCCTTGCTGGATCAAGAAGGAGGTGACGTTGCTGCACCGTACGTGTGTTGAACGCGGAGGTGCCGTCCGTTCGGCGCTAGATCATCGGTGACGAAGAACGTGAAGAGTATGACTACTTCATCCCCACTTCGTTGAAAGCTTCCGCACGCGATCTACATAACGGTATGTAGATGCACTCTTACTTGCTCGTTGCTAGATGTATCCATAGTTGGATCTTGGTGAAGACGTAGAAATTTTTTGAATTATGCTACGTTCCCCAACATCCCCGGCAACGGCGCCAGAAAAGAGGTTGATGTATACTATGCAACCTTCTTCTTGTAGACGTTGTTGGGCCTCCAAGTGCAGAGGTTTGTAGGACAGTAGAAAATTTCCCTCAAGTGGATGACCTAAGGTTTATCAATCTGTGGGAGGCATAGGATAAAGATGGTCTCTCTCAAACAACCCTGCAACCAAATAACAAAGAGTCTCTTGTGTCCCCAACACACCCAATACAATGGTAAATTGTATAGGTGCACTAGTTCAACGAAGAGATGGTGATGCAAGTGCAATACGGATGGTAGATATAGGTTTTTGTAATATGAAAATATAAAAACAGCAAGGTAACTAATGATAATAGTGAGCACAAATGGTATTCAATGCTTTGAGACAAGGCCTAGGGTTCAAACTTTCACTAGTGTAAGTTCTCTCAACAATAATAACATATCTGGATCATATAACTATCCCTAAGCATGCAACAAAGATTGACTCCAAAGTCACAAATAGAGGAGAACAAACGAAGAGATTATTGTAGGGTACGAAACCACCTCAAAGTTATCCTTTCTGATTGATCTATTCAAGAGACCGTAGTAAAATAACACAAAGCTATTCTTTCCATTCGATCTATCCTAGAATTCGTACTAGAATAACACCTTAAGACACACATCAACAAAAACCCTAATGTCACCTAGATACTCCATTGTCACCTCAAGGATCTGGGGCATGATTATACGATATGCATCACACAATCTCAGATTCATCTATTCAACCAACACAAAGAACTTCAAAGAGTGCCCCAAAGTTTCTATCGGAGAGTCAAGACGAAAACGTGTGCCAACCCCTACGCATAGATTCCCAATGTCACGGAACCCGCAAGTTGATCACCAAAACATACATGAAGTGAAACAACAGAATACCCCATTGTGACCACAGGTATCCCACGGAATACATACATCAAGTGTTCTGAAATCCTTAAAGACTCAATCCAATAAGATAACTTCAAAGGGAAAACTCAATCCATTACAAGAATATAGAGGGGGAGAAACATCATAAGATCCAACTATAGTAGCAAAGCTCGCGATACATCAAGATCGTTCCATATCAAGAACACGAGAGAAAGATCAAACACATAGCTACTTGTAGATACCCTCAACCCCGAGGGTGAACTACTACCTCCTCATCATGGAGAGCGCCGGGATGATGAAGATGGCCACCGGCGAGGGATCCACCCCTCCGGCTGGGTGCCGGAACAGGGTCCCGATTGGTTTTTGGTGGCTACAGAGGCTAGCGGCGGTGGAACTACCGATATAGGTTATGTTCTAGAAGTTTGGGTATATATAAGAGGTGTTGGAGTCGGGAACAAGTCAGGGGGTCCTCGAGGAGGCCACATGGTAGGGGGACGCGCCCAGGGGGTAGGGCGCGCCCCCACCCTCGTAGTGGCCTCATGACTCTTATGGTCCATCTCCGGTACTCCGGGGGCTTCTTCTGGTCCAAAAACAATCTCCGTGAAATTTTAGATCAATTGGACTCTGTTTGGTATTCCTTTTCTGCGATACTCAAAAACAAGGAAAAAACAAAAAGTGGCACTAGGCTCTGGGTTAATAGGCTAGTCCCAAAAATCATATAAAAGTGTATATTAAAGCCCATTAAACATCCTAAACAGATAATATAATAGCATGGAACAATAAAAAATTATAGATACATTGGAGACGTATCACCGAGGCAATATGGGGAAGTGGAGGAGCCCGTGTCCTCTCGTGCGCCACGCATCAAGCCTGGCCCGCAGGCGATTGGGGCCCGCGGCATGTCGCCCTTCGTTCTTCACCTTCGCTTCGAAGCCAGGCCTAGCATGCCTTGGGCCAGGGGTAGTTGTCGGTGTTCTGGGAATGGGGGTACCCAGACTATTCTGCCTGCGAACAACGTGTGGGCCCATCGGTGGCCCGGTGAGGCCTATGTGCAAGATTACATGAGGAGGACCTTCGCATGGGCCGCCGGCCTCGCGAGAGGATTACGCTAAGACCTCCTGGGGAGTGGCTCCCCAAGCCCGCCTCCCGAGGTGCAGAGATCTCTATGCAGGTGCCCCGCCTCATGAGGCACAAGATGACGTGTGCTAGGACGACCAAGACCAGGCGGGCATCAGCGAGCAAAGTCCAAGACAGTTTCCTTTTTCATGCTAAGGAGGCAAGAACACGTGCAGCTTCCCAAGGGAATCCCCAAAGTTTTCCATTCCGGTGGAACGAGACCACGACCACGAGCTCGGCAGGACATATATCATCATCGAGCCCACCGCTGTCTCATGGCCACTGGCTTTGTAGGCCAAGACCACCCTTCAACAGGATAATATGTACTTATTGTCCCCTTTTAAAATTGGCCGTTGTGGAATCCCTTCCCGCCAAAAAGATAAGGGAAGAGGACCAACGCCACTATGAATATAGACTATCCTATGTCATAGAGAGAGATCAATTCATCCACACCATACGAATCCTCGCGAGGTTTCTCACCCACTGTACTAGTTCATCCTCAACGTCCTCGTGAGGCCAGTTCACCAAAGGCAGGAGTAGGGTTTTACACCGCAAGGTGGCCCGAACCTGGGTAAATCTCGGTGTTCTTCCCTTCTTTACAAACATTCCACTCTTCAAGGTCGAGCCTTGAGTATAGCGGGCAGAGCACCCCGAAGATGTGAGATCCTTTGTACACGCCCTAGAGTTCAAACTTTGCTGGGTCCGCGGAGCCCTGATTCCGATAGTAGACGAATCGCTCGGTTTGTGGTTGCTTCTGAATGACTGCATCAATGGCACCGTCTATGTGGACATCGAGTTCCCCACGAACGGCTTCATGTATCTCACGCACGGGCGGAAATCCTTCGCCCGCGCATGCTATTTGGCGAAGGGGCACTTCGTCCACTTCAAGCTGGGGGAGTTTAACGCGCTCCTCATGGAGATCTTCGGTCCTATAGGCGCTCATCTAGGGTGTTTCACGGAAATATCGAGCGGCAACAACGAGGAAGACACATATGGTGAAGAAGAGGATGACGAGTTCCCAGTCGCCAAGTCCAAAGACGTTGACTCGGACTCCAGATGATCGCTGGCAGCACCATCATCTGTAGGCTTCATCGTCCCTGATGGGGCCGCATTTCCTATAGTCTTGTTAGGCCGCATCCTTCTGACCCTGGTGGGAATGAGTCGAGCCTTGCATAAGCACCCCTTTTCCCTCCTTGCACTCAGTGTAAACCCTGGGAGGAAGGGGCCAATAAAATGTAATTGAGTTTTTGTGTAATGATAAATTTACCTAGATTTGTCAAGTTAAAAAATGAATGAGTATGCCTACCTTGCTCCTTTTCCTTATATATGCATTGAGTATTTCTCGAGTTTTTTTAAGAACTTTTCCCGAGGCACACACTTGCCATGCGCACTTCGAGAGATGAGTCCCTGGCAGGTAGCTCGCATTGCTACCACCGACAAGTTTCCCCTTAACGGTTTCAGCTCTGCCCCTTTTTAGTGTCGAGTAGGCTCAAGACAGGATGCATGTGTAGGTAAGACGTGCTAGCATATGGATCTTGCTGTGGTGCATCACTTAGGTACCTCTCGCTAGCATATGTATCATCAAACTTTCCCCCCAGCAATGTGTGCGCGAGGGAAAACCTTGTCCTTGATAAGGAAAAGAAAGAAGAGACAATAATGGAATAGAACTACAATGATCCGGCAATAATGGAATACAATGCGAGGATACTAAAAATTTGGATCAAGGGCGTGCATATATTTTTGAGATTGCGAGGGATGCAGAGGCAGGAGTAAATTGTCGGGGCTACTGAAAATTTGAATCAAGGGACTAAAGCATGGCAGGAGTAATAGACATCACACACGGTCCGCACTTATTAATCATGTTCTATCAAACGTTAAAACCTTCCAAGTGGTAGATTTTCTCGAGCTTACAAGGCAGTAATATTTTCGAGATTTCGAGGGATGCAGAGGCGGGAGTATTTGGGGAGCTAGCCAGTGTGCTTGACATGCCGGCTGAACATGAATCCAGACATGATTGGCCAAAACTCGTCTGAAATTCATGAAACTTGGCATGCTATCATGGAGCGGCATCAACATGCCGTGGTAAAAAAATTGCCCCATTTGGTGCAGGTTTGTGTATAAGCTTCTGAGAAACCAGTGCTTCTCACAACAAGCATGATGGTTTCGGTAGGGAACATGCCACCTTTGGGGACAGAACGATATCAATTGCCTCATATTGCTTTCAAAATATTTATAGTGTCAACATAGAAAAACAGGAGCGTTGGGTTTAATTTTGGAATTTTTCGGGATTCATTTGGCCTTTTTTATACATTAATTGAGTTCTTGGGCATTTAATGTGCTTAATTCAAATTTGAATTAGAAGCACATGCTCCAGTGCACCAAAGTTGGTTGAAAAATCACATGTGTGTCCTTGGGTGAATTTTCTAGGTCACATGCAAGAAATGGGAATGAAATCCAAACACCAGAGCACTATTGATTGCCGGGAAAACGTTGAGATGCGTGGTTTTTAAATTCTACTAAATCCAAAACTTGTCTGAAATTCATGGAACTTGGCATGCTATCATGGAGCGGCTTCGATAGGCCATGGTAAAAAAATTGTTCCATTTGGGAAAGGTTTGGGTATAAGTTTCTCACAAACCAGAGCTTCTCACAACAAGCGTGATCGTTTCAGTCGGGAACGTGCCACCTTTCGGGACGGAACGATATCCTCTGCCTCTTATTGCTTTCAAAAAAATTATAGTGTCAGCATAGAACAACATGAGTGTTTTGTTTAATTTTGGAATTTTTCGGGGTTCGTTTGACCTTTTTTATACATTAATTGAGTTCTTGTCCATTTAATGTGCATAATACAAATTTGAATTACAACCACATGCTAAAGTGCACCAAAGTTGGTTGCAAAATCACATGTGTGTCCTTGGGTGAATTTCTAGGTCACATGCAAGAAATGGGAATGAAATTTAAACACCAGGGCACTGTTGATTGCCGGCAAAACATTGAGATGCCTGGTTTTTAAATACTAGTAAATGCAAAGCTCGTCTCAAATTCATGAAACTTGGCATGCTATCATGGAACGGCATCAACATGTTGTTGGACATATGCCCTAGAGGCAATAATAAAATGGTTATTATTATATTTCCTTGATCATGATAATTGTCTGTTATTCATGCTTGAATTGTATTATCCGGAAACATTGATAGATGTGTGAATACACAGACCACAACGTGTCCCTGGTAAAGCCTCTAGTTACTAGCTCGTTGATCAACAGATGGTCACCGTTTCCTGACCATGTACATTGGATGTCATTGATAACGGGATCACATCATTAGGAGAATGATGTGATAGACAAGACACAATCCTAAGCCTGGCACAAGTTGGTGTAGTTCTTAATGCTAAAGCTTTTCCAATGTCAAGTATCTTTTCCTTAGACCATGAGGTTGTGCAACTCCCGGATACCGTAGGGATACTTTGGGTGTGCCAAACGTCACAACGTAACTAGGTGCCTATAAAGGTACGCAACGGGTATCTCCGAAAGTATCTGTTGAGTTGGCACGAACCGAGACTGGGATTTGTCACTCCGTATTATGGAGAAGTATCTCTGGGCCCACTCGGTAAGACATCATCATAATGAGCTCAATGTGACTAAGGAGTTTGTCACGGGATGATGTATTACAGAACGAGTAAAGAGACTTTCCATGAGGAGATTGAACAAGGTATCAGTATATCAACGATCGAATCTCGGGCAAGTACTGTACCGATATACAAAGGGAATTGCATACGGGATTGAGTGAATCCTTGACATCGTGGTTCATCTGATCAGATCATCGAGGAACATGTAGGAACCAACATGGGTATCCAGATCCCGCTGTTGGTTATTGACCGGAGAGTCGTCTCGGTCATGTCTACGTGTCTCACGAACCCGTAGGGTCTACACACTTAAGGTTCGATGACGCTAGGGTTGTAGAGATATATGCACACGGTAACCCGAATGTTGTTCGGAGTCCCGGATGAGATCCCGGACGTCACGAGGAGTTCCGGAATGGTCCGGAGGTAAAGAATTATATATATGAAGTCCAGTTTCGGCCATTGGGAGAGTTTCGGGGGTCACCGGTAGTCTACCGGGACCACCGGAAGGGTCCCGGGGGTCCACCGGGTGGAACCACCTATCACGGAGGGCCTCATGGTCCGTAAGGGGAGGGGAACCAGCCCATAGTGGCCTAGCGCACCCACTTGGGCCTCCCCCTGTTCCTATGGTTGGAAACCCTAGGGGTGGGGGGCGCCCCACATGCCTTGGGGGGCAAGCCTCCCCCCTTGGCCGCCGCCCCCATATGAGATTGCATCTCCTAGGGCCGGCGGCCCCCTGGTCCCTACATATAGTGGGGGAGGGAGGGCAGCCGCACGCTTGCCCCTGGCGCCTCCCTCTCCCCCCGTTACACCTCTCCCTCCTCCTGCGGAGCTTGGTGAAGCCCTGCAATATTTCCATTGCATCCACCACCACGCTGTCGTGCTGCTGGATCTCCATCAACCTCTCCTCTCCCCTTGCTGGATCAAGAAGGAGGAGACGTCGCTGCAACGTACGTGTGTTGAACGCGGAGGTTCCGTCCGTTCGGCGCTGGGATCATTGGTGATTTGGATCACGACGAGTACGACTCCATCATCCACGTTCTCTTGAATGCTTCCGCTCTCGATCTACATGGGTATGTAGATGAACTCCTTTATCCCTCGTTGCTAGATGACTCCTTATATTGATCTTGGTGAAGCGTAGAAATTTATAGAATTCTGCTACGTTCCCCAACAGTGGCATCTGAGCTAGGTCTTTGCGTAGCATCTTGCACGAGTAGAACACAAAGCAGTTGTGGGCGTAGATTTGTTCAATTATCTTGCCGCTACTAGTCCAATCTTGATTCGGCGGCATCGTGGGATGAAGCGGCCCGGACCGACCTTGCACGTACGCTTACATGAGACAGGTTCCACCGACTGACATGCACTAGTTGCATAAGGTGGCTAGCGGGTGCCAGTCTCTCCCACTTTTGTCGGATCAGATTCGATGAAAAGGGTCCTTATGAAGGGTAAATAGAAATTGGCATATCACGTTGTGGTTTTGGCGTAGGTAAGAAACGTTCTTACTAGAAACCCATAGCAGCCACGTAAAACTTGCAACAACAATTAGAGGACGTCTAACTTGTTCTTGCAGCATGTGATGTGATGTGATATGGCCAAAAGATGTGATGAATGTTATATGTGATGTATGAGATTGATCATGTTCTTGTAATGGGAATCATGACTTGCATGTCGATGAGTATGACAACCGGCAGGAGCCATAGGAGTTGTCTTATTTTTTGTATGACCTGCGTGTCACTGAATAACGCCATGTAATTACTTTACGTTATTGCTAAACGTTAGCCATAGTAGTAGAAGTAATGTTTTGCGAGATGACTTTGTCAAGACACGATGATGGAGATCATGATGATGGAGATCATGGTGTCATGCCGGTGACGATGATGATCATGGATCCCGGAAGATGAAGATCAAAGGAGCAAAATGATATTGGCCATATCATGTCACTTTAATTGATTGCATGTGATGTTTATCATGTTTATGCATCTTATTTGCTTAGAACGATGGTAGTAAATAAGATGATCTCTCACTAAAATTTCAAGAATTGTGTTCCCCCTAACTATGCACCGTTGCTAAGGATCGTTATTCCGAAGCACCACATGATGATCGGGTGTGATAGGCTCTAATGTTCGCATACAACGGGTGTAAGCCAGATTTACACACGCAATACACTTAGGGTTCACTTGACGAGCCTAGCATGTACAGACATGGCCTCGGAACACGGAAGACAGAAAATGTCAAACATGAGTCATATAGAAGATACGATCAACATGAAGATGTTCACCGTTCATGACTAGTCCGTCTCACGTGATGATCGGACACGGCCTAGTCGATTGGTATCATGTTTCACTTAGATGACTAGTGAGATGTCTATCTGAGTGGGAGTACATTAAATTTGATTAGATGAACTTAATTGTCATGAACTTAGTCTAAATTCTTTACAATATGTCTTGTAGATCAAATGGCCCACGCTCATTTCACCCTCAACTTCAACGCGTTCCTAGAGAAAACCAAGCTGAAAGACGATGGTAGCAACTATACGGATTGGCTCCGTAAGCTGAGGATCATCCTCATAGCTGCCAAGAAAACATATGTCCTAGCAGCACCGCTAGGTGATGCTCCTGCCCCGGCAAACCAAGATGTTATGAACGCTTGCCAGTCATGTTGTGATGATTACTCCCTGGTTCAGTGCGGCATGCTCTACAGCTTAGAATCGGGGCTCCAAAAGAGTTTTGAGCACCATGGAGCATATGAGATGTTCCAAGATCTGAAAATGGTTTTCCAAGCTCATGCCCGAGTCGAGAGATATGACGTCTTCGGCGCATTCTACAGTTGTAAGATGGAGGAGAATAGTTCTGTCAGCAAGCACATACTCAAATCATGTGGGTTGCACAATCGCTTGTCTTAGTTTGGAATTAATCTCCTAGACGAAGCGGTCGTTGACAGAATCTTTCAGTCGCTCCCACATAGCTACAAGAGCTTGGTGATGACCTTCAATATGCAAGGGATGGAGAAGTCCATTCCCGAAGTGTATTCAATGCTGAAATCAACGGAGGTGGAGATCAAGAAAGAGCATCAAGTGTTGGTGGTGAATAAAACCACTAAGTTCAAGAAAGGCAAGGGTAAAAAGAACTTCAAGAAGGATGGCAAAGGAATTGCCGCGCCCGGTAAGCCAGTTGCCGGGAAGAAGCCAAAGAATGGACCCAAGCCAGAGACTGAGTGCTTTCATTGCTAGGGAATGGGTCACTGGAAGCGCAACTGCCCCAAATACTTAGCAGATTAGAAGGCTGGCAACGTCAAAGGTATATACGATATACATGTTATTGATGTGTACCTTACCAGCGCTCATAGTAGCTCCTGGGTATTTGATACCGATGCAGTTGCTCACATTTGTAACTCAAAGCAGGAGCTGCGGAATAAGCGGAGACTGGCGATGGACGAGGTGACGATGCGCGTCGGGAATGGTTCCAAGGTCGATGTGATTGCCATCGGCACGCTGCCTCTACATCTACCCTGGGTATTAGTTTTAAACCTTAATAATTGTTATTTAGTACCAGCTTTGAGCATGAACATTGTATCTGGACCTTGTTTAATGTGAGATGGCTAATCATTTAAATCCGAGAATAATGGTTGTTCCATTTATATGAGAGATATGTTTTATGGTCATGCCCCATTGGTCAATGGTTTATTCTTGATGAATCTCGAACGTGATGTTGCACATATTCATAGTGTGATTGCCAAGAGATGTAAAGTTGATAATGATAGTCCCACATACTTGTGGCATTGCCGCCTTGGTCATATTGGTGTCAAACGTATGAAGAAGCTCCATGCAGATGGACTTTTAGAGTCTCTTGATTATGAATCATTTGACACTTGCGAACCATGCCCTTTGGGCAAGATGACCAAGACTCCGTTCTCCAAAACAATGGAGCGAGTGATCAACTTATTGGAAATCATACATACCGATGTGTGCGGTCCAATGAGTGTTGAAGCTTGCGGAGGCTATCATTATGTTCTCACCCTCACGGATGACTTAAGTAGATATGGGTATGTCTACTTGATGAAACACAAGTCTGAGACCTTTGAAAAGTTCAAGGAAATTCGGAATGAGGTTGAGAATCAACGTGACAGAAAAATAAAGTTCTTATGATCGGATCGTGGGGGTGAATATTGAAGTCATGAATTTGGAACGCACCCAAGGAACAGTGGAATTGTTTCACAATTGACACCGCCCGGAACACCGCAGCGTAATGGTGTGTACGAACGTCGTAATCGTACTCTGTTGGACATGGTGCTATCTATGATGTCTCTCACCGACTTACCACTATCTTTTTGGGGTTATGCTTTAGAGACTGCTGCATGCACTTTAAATTGGGCTCCGTATAAATCCGTTGAGACGACACCATATGAACTTGGGTTTGGCAAGAAACCTAAGCTGTCGTTTTTGAAAGTTTGGGGTTGCGATGCTTATGTCAAGAAACTTCAACCTGAAAATCTCGAACCCAAATCGGAAAAATGTGTCTTCGTAGGATACCCAAAGGAAACTATTGGGTACACCTTCTACCTCAGATCCGAAGGCAAGGTCTTCATTGCTAAGAATGGATCCTTTCTGGAGAAAGAGTTTCTCTCAAAAGAAGTGAGTGGGAGGAAAGTGGAACTTGATGAGGTGACAGTCACCCCTTCCGAATCGGAAAGTAGCGCAGCGCAGGAAATTGTTCCTGAGATGCCTGCACCGACTAGGGAGGAAGTTAATGATGATGATCATGAAGCTTCAGATCAAGTTACCACTGAACTTCGAAGGTCTGCAAGGACACGTTCCGCACCAGAGTGGTACGGCAACCCTGTCATGGAAATCATGTTGTTAGACAACGGTGAACCTTCGAACTATGAAGAAGCGATGGCGGGCCCGGATTCCAACAAATGGCTTGAAGCCATGAAATCCGAGATAGGATCCATGTATGAAAACAAATTATGTACTTTGGTGGACTTGCCTGATGATCGGCATGCCATAGAAAATAAATGGATATTTAAGAAAAAGACTGACGCGGATGGTAATGTGACCATCTATAAGGCTCGGCTTGTCGCTAAAGGTTATCGACAAGTTCAAGGGATTGACTACGACGAGAATTTTTCTCCCGTAGCGATGCTAAAGTCCGTCCAAATCATGTTAGCAATTGCCGCATACTATGATTATGAGATATGGAAAATGGACATCAAAACAGCAATCCTTAATGGCTTCCTCAAGGAAGAATTGTATATGATGCAGCCGGAAGGTTTTGTCGATCCTGAAAATGCTAAAAAGGTATGCAAGCTCCAGGGCTCTATCTATGGGCTGGTGCAAGCATCTCGGAGTTGGAATATTCGCTTTAATGATGTGATCAAAGCGTTTGGGTTTATATAGACTTGGGGAGAAGCCTGTTTTTACAAGAAAGTGAGTGGGAGCTCTGTAGTATTTCACATATTATATGTGGATGATATATTGCTGATGGGAAATGATGTACAATTCTTGGAGAGCATAAAGGCCTACTTGAATAAGAGTTTTTCAATGAAGGACCTTGGAGAAGCTGCTTACATATTAGGCTTCAATATCTATAGAGATAGATCAAGACGCCTCATTGATCTTTCACAAAGCACATACCTTGATAAGATTTTTAAAAAGTTCAATATGGATCAGTCCAAGAAAGGGTTCTTGCCTGTATTGCAAGGTATGAGATTGAGCACAGCTCAATCCCCGACGACGGCAGAAGATAGAGAAAAGATGAGTGTCATCCCCTATGCCTCAGCCATAGGTTCTATTACGTATGCCATGCTGAGTACTAGACCTGATGTGAACCTTGCCATAAGTTTGGTAGGGAGGTACCAAAGTGATCCCGGTATGGAACACTAGACAGCGGTCAAGAACATCCTGAAGTACCTGAAAATTACTAAGGATATGTTTCTCGTTTATGGAGGTGATGAAGAGATCGTCGTAAAGGGTTACGTCAATGCTAGCTTCGACACAGATCCGGATGACTCCAAGTCACAAACCGGATACGTGTATATTTTGAATGGTGGGGCAGTCAGCTGGTGCAATTGCAAGCAGAGCGTCGTGGCACATTCTACAGGTGAAGCGGAGTACATAGCTGCTTGCGAAGCAGCGCATGAAGGAGTCTGGATGAAGGAGTTCATCACCGACCTAGGAGTCATTCCAAGTGTGTCGGGCCCGATGACTCTCTTCTGTGACAACACTGGATCTATTGCCATAGCCAAGGAGCCCAGGTTTCACAAGAAGACCAAGCATATCAAGCGCCATTTCAATTCAATCTGGAATTATGTTCAAGATGGATACATAGATATTTGTAAAGTCCATACAGATCTGAATGTCGCAGATCCGTTGACTAAACCTCTTCCACGGGCAAAACATGATCAACACCAGAACTCTATGGGTGTTCGATTCATCACAATGTAACTAGATTATTGACTCTAGTGCAAGTGGGAGACTGTTGGAAATATGCCCTAGAGCAATAATAAAATGGTTATTATTATATTTCCTTGTTCATGATAATTGTCTGTTATTCATGCTTGAATTGTATTATCCGAAAACAGTGATACATGTGTGAATACAAAGAATACAACGTGTCCCTGGTAAAGCCTCTAGTTACTAGCTTGTTGATCAACAGATGCTCACAGTTTCCTGACCATGGACATTGGATGTCATTAATAACGGGATCACATCATTAGGAGAATGATGTGATGGACAAGACCCAATCCTAAGCCTAGCACAAGATCGTGTAGTTCGTAATGCTAAAGCTTTTCCAATGTCAAGTATCTTTTCCTTAGACCATGAGGTTGTGCGACTCCCAGATATAGTAGGGATACTTTGGGTGTGCCAAAAGTCACAACGTAACTGGGTGGCTATAAAGGTACACAACGGGTATCTCTGGAAGTATCTGTTGAGTTGGCACGAACCGATACTGGGATTTGTCACTCCGTATGATGGAGAGGTATCTTTGGGCCCACTCGGTAAGACATCATCATAATGAGCTCAATTTGACTAAGGAGTCGGTCACATGATGATGTATTATGGAACGAGTAAAGAGACTTGCCATGACGAGATTGAACAAGGTATCGGTATACCGACGATCGAATCTCGGCCAAGTACTGTACCGATAGACAAAGTGAATTGCATACGGGATTGAGTGAATCCTTGACATCGTGGTTCGTCCGATGAGATCATAGAGGAACATGTAGAAACCAACATGGGTATCCAGATCCCGCTGTTGGTTATTGACCGGAGAGTCATCTCGGGCATGTCTACGTGTCTCCCGAACCCTTAGGGTCTACACACTTAAGGTTCGGTGACGCTAGGGTTGTAGAGATATATGCACACGGTAACCCGAATGTTGTTCGAAGTTCCGGATGAGATCCCGGACGTCACAAGGAGTTCCGGAATGGTCCGGAGGTAAAGAATGATATATAGGAAGTCCAGTTTCGGCCATCGGGAGAGTTTCGGGGGTCACCGGTAGGGTATCGGGACCACCGGGTGGGGCCACCTATCCCGGAGGGCCCCATGGGCCGTAGGGGGAGGGGAACCAGCCCATAGTGGGCTGGCGCACACCCTTGGGCCTCCCCCGTGCGCCTAGGGTTGGAAACCCTAGGGGTGGGGGGTGCCCCACATGCCTTGGGGGGCAAGCCACCCCACTTGGTCGTTGCTCCCCTAGGATATTGCATCTTCTAGGGCCGGCGCCCCCCTAGCCCCTATATATAGTGGGGGGGAGGGAGGCCAGCCACACCCTTGCCCCTGGCACCTCCCTCTCCTCCCTGTTACACCTCTCCCTCCTCCCGCGGAGCTTGGCGAAGCCCTGCAGAATTTCCGTTGCATCCACCACCACGTCGTCGTGCTGCTGGATCTCCATCAACCTCTCCTCCCCCCTTGCTGGATCTAGAAGGAGGAGACATCGCTGCACCGTACATGTGTTTAACGCGGAGGTGCCGTCTGTTCGGCACTAGGATCATCAGTGATTTGGATAACGACGAGTACGCCTCCATCATCCACGTTCTCTTGAACGCTTCCACTCGCGATCTACAAGGGTATGTAGATGCACTCCTTTATCCCTCGTTGGTAGATGACTCCTTAGATTGATCTCAGTGAAGCGTAGAAATTTTTTGAATTCTGCTACGTTCCCCAACACATGTCGTGGAAAAAATTTTGTCCCATTTGGGGCATGTTTGGGTATAAGCTTCTCACAAATCAGAGCTTCTCACAACAAGCATGATGGTTTCGGTAGGGAACATGCCACCTTTGGGGATGGAACGATATATGTTGCCTCTTATAGCTTTCAAAAAATTTCTAGTGTCAACATAGAACAACTGGAATGTTGTCTTTAATTTTGGAAATTTTTGGGGTTCGTTTGGCCTTTTTATACATTAATTGGGTTTTCTAGGCATTTAATGTGTATAATTCAAATTTGAACTACAAGCACATGCTCCAGTGCACCAAAGTTGGTTGAAAAATCACATGTGTGTCCTTGGGTGAATTTCTAGGTCCCATGCAAGAAATGGGAATGAAATTCAAACACGAGGGCACTCTTGATTGTCGGAGAAATGTTGAGATATCTGGTTTTTAAATTCTAGTAAATCCAAAACTCGTCATAAATTCATGAATCTTGGCATGCTATCATGGAGAGGCATCAACATGCCGTGGTAAAAAAATTGTCGCATTTGGGGCAGGTTTGGGTATAAGCTTCTCACAAACCAGAGCTTCTCACAACAAGCGTGATGGTTTCATTAGGGAATGTGCCACCTTTGGGGATGGAACGATATCAGCTGCCTCTTATTGCTTTCAAAAAAGTTGTAGTGTCAACATAGAACAACAGGAGTGTTGTGTTTAATTTTGGAATTTTTTGGGGATCGGTTGGCCTTTTTTATACATTAATTGAGTTCTTGGGCATTTAATGTGCATAATTCAAATTTGAACTACAAGCACATGCTCCAGTGCACCAAAGTTGGTTGAATAATCACATGTGTGTCCTTGGGTGAATTTGTAGGTCACATGCAAGAAATGGGAATGAAATTCAAACACCAGGGCACTGTTGATTGCCAACAAAAAGTTGAGATGCCTAGTTTTTAAATTCTACTAAATCTAAAACTTGTCTGAAATTTATGAAACTTGGCATGCTATCATGGAGTGGCATCAACATGGCGTGGTAAATTTAGTGTCCCATTTGGGGTAAGTTTGGGAATAAGCTTCTCACAAATCAGAGCTTCTCACAACAAGCGTGATGGTTTCGGTAGGGAACGTGCCACCTTTGGGGATGGAACGATATTCGTTGCCACTTATTTCTTTCAAAAAAATTCCAGGCTCAACATAGAATAACTGGAGTGTTGTGCTTAATTTTGGAAATTTTGAGGGTTCATTTGGCCTTTTTTATACATTAAATTGTTTTCTGGGCATTTGATGTGCATAATTCAAATTTGAACTACAAGCACATGCTCCAGTGCACCAAAGTTGGTTAAAAAATCACATGTGTGTCTTTGGTTGAATTTCTAGGTCACATGCAAGAAATGGGAATGAAATTCAAACACTAGGGTACTATTGATTGTTGCAAAACGTTGAGATGACTGGTTTTTAAATACTAGCAAATCCAAAACATGTCTGAAATTCATGAAACTTGGCATGCTATTGTGGAGCGGCATCAACATGCCGTGGTAAATTTTTTGTCCCATTTGGGACTGGTTTGGGTATAAGCTTCTCACAAATCAAAGCTTCTCACAACAAGCATGATGGTTTCATTAGGGAATGTACCACCTTTGGGGACGGAACAATATTAGTTGCCTCCTATTGCTTTCAAAAAATTATAGTGTCAACATAGAACAACAGGAGTGTTGTGTTTAATTTTTGCATTTTTCAGGGATCGTTTGGCCTTTTTTATACATTAATTGAGTTCTTGGGCATTTAATGTGCGTAATTCAAATTTGAACTACAAGCACATGCTCGAGTGCACCAAAGTTGGTTGAAAAATCACATGTGTTTCCTTGGGTGAATTTCTAGGTCACATGCAAGAAATGCGAATGAAATTCAAACATGAGGGCACTATTGATTGCCAGCAGAATGTTGGGATACCTGCCTTTTAAATACTAGTAAATTTAAAACTTGTCTGAAATTCATGAAATTTGGCATGCTATCATGGAGTGGCATCAATATGCTGTGGTAAATTTTTCGTCCCATTTGGGGCAGGTTTGGGTATAAGCTTCTCACAAATCCGAGCTTCTCACAACAAGCGTGATGGTTTCGGTAGGGAACGTGCCACCTTTGGGATGGGACGATATTCGTTGCCACTTATTCCTTTAAAAAAAATCGAGTGTCAACATAGAATAACTGGAGTGTTGAGTTTAATTTTGGAAATTTTCAGGGTTCTTTAGGCCTTTTTATACATTAATTGGTTTTCTGGGCATTTAATGTGCATAATTCAAATTTGAACTACAAGCACATGCTCCAGTGCACCAAAGTTGGTTGAAATATCAAATGTGAGACTTTGGGTGAATTTCTAGGTCACATGCAAGAAATGGGAATGAAATTCAAACACTAGGGCACTGTTGATTGCCAACAAAACGTTGAGATGACTGGATTTTAAATACGAGTAAATCCAAAACTCATCTGAAATTCATGAAGCTTGGCATGCTATTATGGAGCGGCATCAACATGTCGTGGTAAAAAATTTGTCCCATTTGGGGCAGGTTTGGGTATAAGCTTCTCACAAATCAGAGCTTCCCACAACAAGCGTGATGTTTTCGGTAGGGAATGTGACACCTTTGGGGACGGAACCATATACATTGCCTCTTATTGCTTTCAAAAAATTTCTAGTGTCACCATAGAACAACAAGAGTGTTGTGTTTAATTTTGGAATTTTTCGGTGTTCGTTTGGCCTTTTTTATAAATTAATTGGGTTTCAGGGCATTTGATGTGTATAATTCAAATTTGAACTACAAGCACATGCTCTAGTGCACCAAAGTTGGTTGAAAAATCACATGTGTGTCCTTGGGTGAATTTCTAGGTCACATGCAAGAAATGGGAATGAAATTCAAACATGAGGGCACTGTAGATTGTCAGCAAAATGTTGAGATACCTGGTTTGGGTATAAGCTTCTCACAAACCCGAGCTTCTCACAACAAGCGTGATGGTTTCGGTAGGGAAGGTGCCACCTTTGGACACGGAACGATATCAGTTGCCTCTTATTGCTTTCAAAAAAATTATTGTGTCAACATAGAACAAAAGGAGTGTTGTCTTTCATTTTGGAAAATTTCGGGGTTCATTTGGCCTTTTTCTACATTAATTGAGTTCTTGGGCATTTAATCTGCAAAATTCAAATTCGAACTACAAGCACATGCTCTAGTGCACGAAAGTTGGTTGAAAAATCACATGTGTGTCTTTGGGTGAATTTTTAGGTCACATGCAAGATATGGGAATGAAATTCAAACACTGGGCACTGTTGATTGCTGGCAAAACGTTGAGATGCCTAGTTTTGAAATACTAGTAAATCCTAAACTCGTCTGAAATTCATGAAACTTGGCATGCTATCATGGAGCGGCATCAACATGCCGTGGTAAAATTTTTGTCCCATTTGTGGCAGGTTTGGGTATAAGCTTCTCACAAACCTGAGCTTTTCACTACAAGCGTGATGGTTTCGGTAGGGAACATGCCACCATTGGGGACGAAACGATATTAGTTGCCTCTTATTGCCTTCAAAAAAATTATAGTGTCAACATAGAACAACAGGAGTGTTGTGTTTAATTTTGGAATTTTTCGGGGTTATTTTGGCCTTTTTATACATTAATTGAGTTCTTTGGCATTTAATGTGTATAATTTAAATTTGAACTACTAGCACATGCTCAAGTGCACCAAAGTTCGTTGAAAAATAAAATGTGTGTCCTTGGGTGAATTTCTAGGTCCCACGCAAGAAATGGGAATGAAACAAAAACACCAGGGCGCTTTTGATTGCCGGCAAACCATTGATATGCGTGGTTTTTAAATTCTAGTAAATCCAAAACTCGTCTGTAATTCATGAAACTTGGCATGCTATCATGGAGCGGCATCAACATGCCGTGTTAAAAAAATTGTCCTGTTTGGGGCTGGTTTGGGTATAAGCTTCTCACAAACCAGAGCTTCTCACAACAAGTGTGATGGTTTCAGTAGGGAACGTTCCACCTATGTGGACGGAATGATATCCGTTGCCTCTTATTGCTTTCAAAAAATTTCTAGTATCAACATTGAACAACAGGAGTGTTGTGTTTAATTTTGGAATTTTTCGGGGTTCGTTTGGCCCTTTTTATAACTTAACTGGTTTTTCTATGCCTTTGATGTGCATAGTTCAAATTTGAACTACAAGCACATGCTCTAGTGCACCAAAGTTGGTTGAAAAATCACATGTGTGTCCTTGGGTGAATTTCTAGGTTCCATGCAGGAAAAGGAATGAAACTCAAACACGAGGCCACTGTTGATTGTCGGCAAAATGTTGACATACCTGGTTTTGAAATTCTAGGAAATCCAAAACTCGTCTGACATTCAAGAACCTTGGCATGATATCATAGAGAGGCATCAGCATGCCGTGGTAAATTTTTTGTCCCATTTGGGGCAGGTTTGGGTATAAGCTTCTCACAAGAAGCGTGATGGTTTCGGTAGGGAATGTGCCACCTTTGGGGACGGAACAATATCTATTGCCTCTTATTGCTTTCAAAAAAATTATAGTGTCAACATAGAAGTGTTGTGTTTAATTTTGGAATTTTTCGGGGTTCGTTTGGCCTTTTTTATACATTAATTGAGTTCTTGGGCATTTAATATGCATAATTCAAGTTTGAACTACAAGCACATGTTCCAGTGCACCAAAGTTGGTTGAAAAATCACATGTGTGTCCTTGGATGAATTTATAGGTCACATGCAAGAAATGGGAATGAAATTCAAACACCAGGGCACTGTTGATTGCCGAAAAACATTGAGATGCCTTCTTTTTAAATTCTAGTAAATCTAAAACTCGTCTGAAATTCATGAAACTTGGCATGCTATCAAGAAGTGGCATCAACATGCCGTGGTGAATATTTTTTCCCATTTGGGGCAGGTTTGGGTATAAGCTTCTCACAAATCAGAGCTTCTCACATCAAGCGTGATGATTTCGGTAGGGAACGTGCCACCTCTGGGGATGGAACGATATACGTTGCCACTTATTGCTTTCAAAAAAATCTAGTGTTAGCATAGAACAACTGGAGTGTTGCGTTTAATTTTGGAAATTTTCAGGGTTCGTTTGACCTTTTTTATACAATAATTGGGTTTTTGGGTATTTGATGTGCATAATTCAAATTTGAACTACAAGCACATGCTCCAGTGCACCAAAGTTGGTTGAAAAATCACATCTGTGTCCTTGGGTGAATTTCTAGGTCCCATGCAAGAAATGGGAATGAAATTCAAAGACTAGGGCACTATTGATTGATGGAAAAACGTTGACATGCGTGGTTTTTATATTCTAATAAATCGAAAACTCGTCTGAAATTCATGAAACTTGGCATGCTATCATGGAGCGGCATCAATAGTCCGTGGTAAAAAAAATTCCCATTTGGGGTAGGTTTGGGTATAAGATTCTTACAAACCAGAGCTTCTCACACCAAACGTGATGGTTTCGGTAGGGAACGTGCCACCTTTGGGGACGGAACGGTATCCGTTGCCTCTTATTGCTTTCAAAAAATTACTAGTGTGAACATAGAACAACAGGAATAATGTGTTTAATTTTGGAATATTTCGAGGTTTGTTTGGAGATTTTTATACATTAACTGGGTTTTCTAGGCATTATATGTGCATAATTCAAATTTGAACTACCAGCACATGCTCCAGTGCACTATAGTTGGTTGAAAAATCACATGTGTGTCCTTGGGTGAATTTCTAGGCCCCATGCAAGAAATGGGAATGAAATTCAAACACCAGGGCAGTGTTGATTGATTGGAAAACGTTGAGATGCGTGGTTTTTAAATTCTAGTAAATCCAAAACTCCTCTGAAATTCAAGAAACTTGGCATGCGATCATGGAGCGGTATCAAGATGCCGTGGTAAAAAAATTGTCTCGTTTGGGGCAGGTTTGGGTATAAGCTTCTCACAAACCAGAGCTTCTCACAACAAGCATGATGGTTTCGGTAGGGAACGTGCCACCTTTGGGAACGGAATGATATCCGTTGCCTCTTATTGCTTTCAAAAAATTTCTAGTGTCAACATTGAACAACAGAAGTGTTGTATTTAATTTTGGAATTTTTCGGGGTTCTTTTGGCCTTTTTTATAACTTAACTCATATTTTTAGGCATTTTATGTGCATAATTCAAATTTGAACTACAAGCATATGCTCCAGTGCACCAAAGTTGGTTGAAAAACCACATGTGTGTCCTTGGGTGAATTTCTAGGTCCTATGCAAGAAGTGGGAATGGAATTTAAAGACTAGGGCACTGTTGATTGATGGCAAAACATTGAGATGCGTGGTTTTTAAATTCTAGTGAATCCAAAACTCGTCTGAAATTCATGAAACTCTGCATGCTATCATGGAGCGGCATCAATAGTCCGTGGTAAAAAAAACTATTTGGGGTAGGTTTGGGTATAAGATTCTTACAAACCAGAGCTTCTCACAACAAACGTGATGGTTTCGGTAGGGAACGTGCCACCTTTGTGGATGGAACGATATCCGTTGCCTCTTATTGCTTTCAAAAAATTTCTAGTGTCAACATAGAACAACAGGAATGTTGTGTTTAATTTTGGAATATTTCGAGGTTCGTTTGGAGATTTTTATACATTAACCGGGTTTTCTAGGCATTATATGTGCATAATTCAAATTTGAACTTCCAGCACATGCTCCAGTGCACCAAAGTTGGTTGAAAAATCACATGTTTGTCCTTGGGTGAATTTCTAGGTCCCATGCAAGAAATGGGAATGAAATTCAAACACTAGTGCACTGTTGTTTGATGGCAAAACGTTGAGATGCGTGGTTTTTAAATTCTAGTAAATCCAAAACTCGTCTGAAATTCATGAAACTAGGCATGCTATCATGGAGCGGCATCAATAGGACACTATAAAAAATCCCATTTGGGGCAGGTTTGGGTACAAGCTTCTTACAAACCGGAGCTTCTCAGAAACAAACGTGATGGTTTCAGTAGGGAATGTGCCACCTTCGGGGACTGAAAGATATCAGTTGCCTCTTATTGCTTTCAAAAAAAATCATCGTATCAACATAGAACAATAGGAGTGTTGAGTTTAATTTTGGAATTTTTCGGGGTTCGATTGGCCTTTTTAACAACTTAACTGGTTTTTCTTGGCATTTGATATGCATAATTCAAATTTGAACTACAAGCACATGCTCTAGTGAACCAAAGTTGGTTGAAAAATCACATGTGTGTCCTTGGGTGAATTTTTAGGTCCCATGCAAGAAATGGGAATGAAATACAAAGAATAGGGCAATGTTGATTGATGGCAAATTGTCGAGATGCCTGGTTTCTAAATTCTAGTAAATCCAAAATTCTTCTGAAATTCATGAAACTCGGCATGCTATCATGGAGTGACATCAACATGCTGTGGTAAAAACTTTGTCCCGTTTGGGGCAGGTTTGGGTATAAGCTCCTCACAAACCAGAGCTTCTCACAACAAGCGTGATTGTTTCGATAGGGAACGTGCCACCTTTGAGGATGGAATAATATCTGTTGACTCTTATTGCTTTCAAAAAAATTCTAGTGTCAACATTGAACAACAGGATTGCTGTGTTTTATTTTGGAATTTTTCGGGGTTTGTTTGGCCTTTTTTATAACTAAACAGGTTTTTCTAGGCATTTGATGTGCATAATTCAAATTTGAACTACAAGCACATGCTCCAGTGCACCAAAGATGGTTGAAAAATCACATGTGTGTCCTTGGGTAAATTTCTAGGTCCCATGCAAGAAATGGGAATGAAATTCAAGGACTAGGGCACTTTGATTGATGGCAAAATGTTGAGATGCGTGGTTTTAAAATTCTAGTAAATCCGAAACTCATCTGAAACTCATGAAACTTGGCATGCTATCATGGAGCGGCATCAATAGTCCATGGTAAAAAAATCCCATTTGGGGCAGGTTTGGGTATAAGCTTCTTACAAACCAGAGCTTCACACAACAAACGTGATGGTTTCGGTAGGGAACGGGCCACCTTTGGGGATGGAACGATATCCGTTGCCTCTTATTGCTTTCAAACAAATTCTAGTGTCAACATAGAACAACAGGAATGTTGTGTTTAATTTTTTAATATTTCGAGGTTCGTTTGGAGGTTTTCATAAATTAACTGGGTTTTCTAGGCATTATATGTGCATAATTGAAATTTGAACTACCAGCACATGCTCCGGTGCACCAAAGTTTGTTGAAAAATTACATGTGTGTCCTTGGGTGAATTTCTAGGTCCCATGCAAGAAATGGGAATGAAATTCAAACATGAGGGCATTGTTGATTATCGGCAAAATGTTGAGATACCTGGTTTTTAAATTCTAGTAAATCCTAAACTCGAATGAAATTCATGAATCTTGGCATGCTATCATGGAGCGGCATCAACATGTCGTGGTAATTTTTTTTCCCCATTTGGTGTAGGTTTGGGTATAAGCTTCTCACAACAAGCGTGATGGTTTCGGTAGGGAACGTGCCACCTTTGGCGACGGAACAATATCACTTGCCTCTTATTGCTTTTAAAAATATTATTGTGTCTACTTAGAACAACAGGAATGTTGTGTTTAATTTTGGAATTTTTCGGCGTGCGTTTAGCCTTTTTAATACATTAATTGGGTTTTCTAGATATTAAATGTGCATAATTCAAATTTGAACTACAAGCACATGCTCTAGTGCACGAAAGTTGGTTGAAAAATATCATGTGTGTCCTTGGGTGAATTTCTAGGTCACATGCAAGAAATCTGAATGAATTTCGAAGACCAGGGCACTGTTCATTGCCGGCAAAACTTTGAGATACGTTGTTTTTAAATTCTAGTAATCCAAAACTTGTCTGAAATTCATGAAACTTGGCATGTTATCATGGGATGGCACTCAACATGCTGTGTTATTTTTTCGTGTCCATTTTGAGAGAAGGAGCACTCGAATAACAACCAACAAAGGCATTTCGAAACAAATAGCTGACACTATAACATCTCGAATGTTTCGTATGATTTAAATTGTGTGCGTTCTGTTAACCTTTCACAAAGCCGGCCTGCAGCATGGCACCGGGGGTCGTCTCCAGACGGTGTTGGGGACCGGCTGGTGCATGGCCGCCGTCGAGACCAGCTATGACTCTTAGTTGGACCAGATGATTGTTTCCACCACAAAAAAGTTCACCGTCATCAAGAAGCTCGCGGAAGACATCGCCATACTCCTCCAGCCCGCGCACATGGGCTCCTCATTACCTACCACCCTAACAGGACTCCATGGTCGGAAGCACTGGTGGCCCTGCGACTGCCCGCCGACACCACAAAGAATGTCTACCTGGAGGTCGCGCTCGCCGCGAGGCGCCTTTCCCTGCAAGAATTCATCGACCTACACATCCACATGTACGAGCAAATCATGTACATAGGTATCTACAAGGCCTGTGAGGATGCTACGACGTTGGCCTTCTTCAACCGGCAGGAAGCCTTGGATGGCTTTGCTGAGATGCACCTAGACCTCGCTACAAAAGCCGCCGCTCCTTAGCCGCCGTTGGGTGGCCCGACACACTGTGTTGAGGAGGAGGAGGAGGTCATACGTTGATGGATGCACCTTTCTTCTTGCCTCCTTTAACCACATCACATCATCGTGGCCTTAATTCTTATTGTGCTATTGCATTCTTGTTCCAGTCAATACAGACATGTGCGATCCCTTTGCTTAATTATATGCATCATTGTAACTAGTACTCCATACGTTTTGGAACGGAGCGAGTAATAGTTAACTTTGGTGTGTGCAAATGACATGGTTGTAGTAGCCACCTATGTAAATGGATGTTTAATTTGGTTATGCAACCATGTCTTATTAGCAGCAGTCGTTTGTGTTATTATCGGTCTTCGCACACATTTTTGATTACAGACCTGTTTGCCGCGTGTCACACACATCTTCTTATATTGAACCATTTTTTTTATCTTGTCTCAACACAAATAGTTCATCCGAGTGAACCGCATGTCATATATCGCACAAACCATGGTCTGGCTGACCATTTCTTTTGTGTTGCCTAATCACAAACAGTTCATCCGAATGAACCGTATGCTATACATCGAACATGCCTTCCTCTGGCAACCTGTTTATTTTGTTCCTCCACATCGCAAACAGTTAATTGAACTGAATCATATGCCCATCATCGCACACACAACTAAAATCTGAATCGTGTTTGATGCATCTGTCATCGCAAATGTTTTGCACCTTTTTTGTTGGTTTTTTACACCAACGTTCGTGATTATTGCATCGCACACAGTTTTTTCGAATGGTCTCTGATCGTAGTGTCGCGTTAGCAGCATCCTGCAGTAGTGTATAATCAATTCCTCATACATCAATGTGCTCTACTTCAAGAATTCCTTTATGAGGCATCTCTTGCCTTTGAGAAATATTTCCAGATCTCTGACAAGTATCACATGCTTCAATATAGGAATGCACATCCTTGAAAAAGGTTGGCCAATAAAATCCAGCATGCAAAATTTTTGATTCAGTCTTTCTAGTACTTGCATGACCTCCATAAGGGGAAGAATGGCAATGATAAATCACACTTTTAGTTTCACTTTCCAGCAAGTATCTTCGAACAATACTATCAACACAATGTTTGAATAAGTAATGTTCGTACCAAAAGAAGTGCTTCTCATCAGATAGGAATTTCTTCTTCTTGTGATACACAAAATTTGTAGGAACTTTGTTACAGACCAGATAGTTTACTATATCTGCATTCCATGGTGTATAGTTTTGTATACTAGTCACTTACATAAGATTGCTCCCTGTAAAAACATTATCGATAGGTAAGAAGTCTACTGTATGGTTTTGCAATCTGGACAAGTGATCTACGATGATATTTTCAGCTCCTTTCTTGTCCTTGATTTCCACATCAGTTTCTTGTAGCAAGAGTATCCATCTAATTAACCTTGGCTTGGCTTCTTTCTTGTGGAGTAATTATATGATTGCATCATGATGACCCACAAGTGTAGGGGATCTATCGTAGTCCTTTCGATAAGTAAGAGTGCCGAACCCAACGAGGAGCAGAAGGAAATTATAGGCAGTTTTCAGTAAGGTATTTTCTGCAAGAACTGAAATTATAGGTAACAGATAGTTTTGTGATAGCATAATTGGTAGCAAATAATAAAAGGTAAAAGTAAATACGGTGCAGCAAGGTGGCCCAATCCTTTTTGTACCAAAGGAAAAGCCTGGACAAACTCTTATGCAAGGTAAAGCGCTCCCGAGGACATATGGGAATTATGGTCAAGCTAGTTGTCATCACGATCATCTGACTCGCGTTCGGTACTTTGATAATTTGGTATGTGGGTGGACCGGTGCTTGGGTGATGCCCTTACTTGGACAAGCCTCCCACTTATGATTAACCTCTAATGCAAGCATCCGCAACTACAAAAGAATTATTAAGGTAAACCTAACCATAGCCTAAAACATATGAATCCAAATCAGCCCCTTACGAAGCAACGCATAAACTCGGGTTTAAACTTCTGTCGCACTAGCAACCCATCATATACTTATTACTTCCCAATGCCTTCCTCTAGGCGAAAATAATGGTGAAGTGTCATGTAGTCGATGTTCACATGACACCACTAGAGGAGAGACAACATACATCTCATCAAAATATCGAACGAAGACCAAATTCATATGACTACTAATAGCAAGACTTCTCCCATGTCCTCAGGAACAAAAGTAACTACTCACGAGACATAATATTGTTCATGATCAGAGGGGTATTAATATGCATAATGGATCTGAACATATGATCTTCCACCAAATAAACCAACTAGCATCAACTACAAGTAGTAATCAACACTACTAGCAACTCGCAGGCACCAATCTAAGGTTTGGGTACAAAGATTGAATACAAGAGATGAACTAGGGTTTGAGAGGAGATGGTGCTGATGAAGATGTTGATGAAGATAGCTCTCCCCAAGATGGGAGAGTTGTTTGTGATGACGGTGGTGACGATTTCCCCCTCCCGGAGGGAAGTATCCCCGGCAGAGCAGCTCTGCCGGAGCCCTAGATTGGTTTCCGCCTCGGTTCCGCTTCGAGACGGCCACGTCTGGTCCCGAAAGACTCTCTTTATTTTTTTCAGGTGAAAACTCTTCATATAGGAGAAGATGGGCACCTGGAGCCCACCGGCTGGCCGTCGAGGCAGGGGGCGCGCCCTGGGAAGGGGGGCGCGCCCCACACCCTCGAGGCCAGCCCGTGGCCCCTCTCGCGGGTTTCTTTCGCTAGATATTTTTTATATTTTCCGAAAAAATGTTTTGTGGAGTTTCGGGGCTTTTTGAGTTGTGACAAATCATGTATGAACAGCCCATAATGCAATAAATATCAAATTATAAGCATGATGCAAAATGGACGTATCAACTCCCCCAAGCTTAGACCTCGCTTGTCCTCAAGCGAAAGCCGATATCAAAAAATATGTCCATATGTTTAGAGATAGAGGTGGCGATAAAAACAAAATACGGACATGAGGGCATCATGATCATTCTCATAACAGCAACTTATATAAGTATAGTCATATGATTCTTATGGTAAAGTAACAATTCATCCACAATATCAAGTATGCATCATAAACTTCATTGGAAACTAACAAACTTTGGTCTCGGTCATTGAAGAAATTGCAATTTATCGTAACATGGGAAAGAGTCAATATAAGAGCTTTTCAGCAAGCCTACATAGTCAACTATCATATAGTCTTTCACAGTTGCTCACACTCACGCAATACTTATGTTTATGGAGTTTTAATCGGATACAGAGAAAGATAGGGGCTTATAGTGTTGCCTCCCAACCTTTTACCTCAAGGGTAACGTCAACAGTAATAGATCATGAAAACATACATCCACGTGAGTATATATGTCAGGATCTTTCCAACACAATGTGCTTGCCAAAGGATAAATTGAAAAAGGAAAGGTGGATTTCACCTTGACACTTATAAGACAAGAATAAATGATAGGCTGTTCGCAGAGGGAAGCATAGGTTGTCATGTGTTTTTATGGTTGGATGCACAAAGTCTTAGCATAGAAGAACTTCGCTTTATATTGCCACTTGTGATAAGGACCTTTGTCCGTCGCTTTTATTAATTCCATATCACAAGCTCGTATAATGCTAATTTCTCCCACACTAATAAATCATACATATTTTAGCGGGTTTGCAACTTGACAACTTACTTGGAACGATATTTCTCAATCCATAGGTAGGTATGGTGGACTCTCATGGCAAAACTAGTTTTAAGGATATATGGAAGCACAAGTAGTATCTCTACTTAGTGCAAGGAATTTTGGCTAGCATGAGGGAGAAAGGCAAGCTCGGCATGTTGGAAGATCCGTGACAACATACTTTATTTCGGATATAAGAAGACATAACCCATTATGTTGTCTTCCTTGTCCAATATCAACTCTTTAGCACGTCATACTTTAATGAGTGCTCACAATCATAAAAGATGTCCAAGATAGTATATTTGTATGTGAAGCCTCTCTTCTTTTATTACTTCCTATTAATTGCAATGATGACCAAAACTATGTTTGTCACCTCCCAACAACTTTTATTTATCATACTCTTGTATGTGAAGTCATTACTTCCAATAAGATTGATATGATCTCTTTGATAATCTTTTTGTTTTCTTTATTTTTATCATGACCCAAGTGAGGAAATCAAGCCCTTGACTCAACACTAATCTTTATTATATAGCTCACGGACTCGATTACAAATGATAAAGCTCACAAAGCAAAAGCTCACAACTAGATCATGCTAACTTTATTCTAATAGATCAAGCTACTACCAAAAGGATCGAATTAAGCAAAATGGTAAAGATAGGAGTGATGGTTATACGATACCGGGGTCACTCCCCCAAGCTTGGCAGTTTCCAAGAGGAGTGCCCATACCCATATGATTATGTCTCCTTCTTCGGGGTTGGTGATGATGGAGTTGCAAGTAATGACGAGGGATCCTCATATATCGAGCGTAGGAGATCTTCCAGCTTGCGGATAATACCTTTGAGAGCAGCTATGTAATCCTTCAACAAAAGATTTTCGCTTGTGAGATGCTTGTTGCGGATCTGAGCTAACTCAAGCATCCTGAAAGGTTCTAGCTCAGTCGAGGTAAAGAGATTAGGAAGGGATTTGGAGGTGTCTTCTTCTCCTGCTGCCAGAGCCGGATACTCCACGTCCATCTTGATCTTCTTCTCCTTGTGGATCTCCTCGGGTCCTTCTCTCTTCAGATCTATCTTCATTAGCCAAGCATCGTTGCCTTCTTTGTCGAAGGAGGGAGACGACATGATGCCTAGCTTCGCAAACCCTATTAGAAAATAGCTCGAAACGAAATCAGAGGAATTCTGCGTGATACAGAGGTCAAAATCTTTGGGAGTATATCTAATGATTTTTTCCCAAACAAAAGGAGTAACCCACAAGAAAACGGAGTCCGAGGGACACACGAGGTGCCCTCGAGGCAGGGGGCGTGCCCTTGAAAGGGGGGCCCGCCCCTACCCTCGAGGAGGCCCCATGTCTCCTCCGGGCTGCGGTTTATTTTTCTATTTTTCTAAATATTCCAAAACGGAGAAAATGGCCTTTAGAACTGTTTTGGAGTCGGTTTACTTACCGTATCACGTACCTCTTCCTTTTCGGAGGCTAAATCATTCTGGAAAGTGTGCCTTACGTATTCCTCCGGGGTTATGGTCGCAATAATATTAGTTTCAACATTTATTGGATTACCTGAGATATAATGTTTGATCCTTTGACCATTCACCACCTTTGGATTTGTGCCTTCGAAGTTGTTGATTTTTATGGCACCGGAACGATGGACCTCCTGGATAACGTAAGGTCCCTCCCACTTGGAGAGAAGTTTTCCTGCAAAAAATCTTAAACGAGAGTTGTATAGCAAAACATAATCACCTACGTTAAACTCACGCTTTTGTATCCTTTTGTCATGCCATCTTTTAACCTTTTCTTTAAATAACTTGGCATTTTCATTGGCCCGGGTTCTCCATTCATTGAGACAGCTAACATGAAATAGCCTCTATTCACCGGCAGGTTTGAAATCATAGTTGAGCTCTTTGATAGCCCAATATGCCTTATGTTCTAGCTCAAGAGGTAAGTGACAAGCTTTTCCATATACCATCTTATATGGAGACATACCCATAGGATTTTTGTATGCAGTTCTATAGGCCCATAATGCATCATCTAGTTTATTGGACCAATTCTTTCTAGACCTATTAACTGTCTTTTGCAAGATTAATTTCAACTCCCTGTTACTTAGTTCTACTTGACCACTAGTCTGTGGGTGATAAGGTGATGCAATTCTATGGTTGACATCATATTGAGCAAGCATTTTACAGAAAGCACCATGAATAAACTGTGAACCACCATCAGTCATCAGATATCTGGGGACTCCAAACCTCGGAAATATAACTTCTTTAAGCATCTTAATAGAGGTGTTATGATCAGCACTACTAGGTGGAATAGCTTCTACCCACTTAGTAACGTAATCAACAGCAACTAGAATATGTGTGTACCCATTAGAGGCAGGAAAAGGTCCCATATAATCAAAGCCCCAAACATCAAATGGTTCAATAACAAGTGAATAATTCATAGGCATTTCTTGATCTCTACTAATATTACCAATTCTTTGACATTCATCACATGATAAGACAAACTTACGGGCATCCTTGAAGAGAGTAGGCCAATAAAAACCGGATTGCAATACCTTGTGTGCAGTTCTGTCTCCCGCATGGTGTCCTCCATAAGCTTCGGAGTGGCACTTGCGTAAGATCTGTTCCTGTTCATGCTCAGGTACACAACGTCTAATAATACCATCTACTCCTTTATAAAGATATGGGTCATCCCAGAAGTAATGTCTCAAATCAAAGAAAAACTTTTTCTTTTGCTGATATGTGAAGCTAGGAGGTATAAACTTAGCAACAATGTAATTAGTATAATCAGCATACCATGGAGCAGTACGAGAAGTACTTATGATAGCTAGTTGTTCGTCAGGAAAGCTATCATCAATAGGTTGTGGGTCATCAATTATATTCTCTAACCTAGACAAGTTGTCTGCTACGGGGTTCTCAGCTCCCCTTCTATCAATAATATCCAAGTCAAATTCTTGCAGCAAGAGAACCCATATAATATGTCTAGGTTTAGCATCTTTCTTTTCCATAAGGTATTTGATAGCAGCATGGTCAGTGTAAATAGTTACTTTAGAATCAATGATATAGGGTGTAAACTTATCACAAGCAAACACAACAGCTAAAAATTCTTTCTCAGTGGTAACATAATTTCTTTGGGCACTATCTAGAGTTTTACTAGCATACTGGATAACATTCAATTTCTTATCAACTCTTTGCCCTAGAATAGCTCCTACAGCATAATCACTAGCATCGCACATAATCTCAATGGGTAAATTCCAGTTAGGAGGCTAGACAATAGGTGCAGAGATCAATCTTTTCTTAAGTATTACAAATGCTTCCAGACAATCATCATCAAAGACAAAAGGAATATCTTTCTGTAAAAGATTAGTCAGAGGTTTGGAGATTTTGGAGAAGTCCTTAATGAACCTCCTATAAAACGCGGCATGACCAATGAAACTTCGTATACCTTTGATATCCTTGGGGCATGGCATCTTTTTAATAGCATCAACTTTAGCTTTATCAACTTCAATACTTGTTTCAGAAATTTTGTGTCCCAAGACAATGCCTTCATTAACCATAAAGTGGCACTTCTCCCAATGCAATACAAGGTTCGTGTCTTCACATCTCTTTAAAATTCGATCAAGGTTGCTTAAGCAGTCATCAAAAGAAGTTCCATAAACGGAGAAATCATCCATGAATACCTCAACAATCTTTTCACAAAAATCAGAGAATATAGCCATCATGCATCTTTGAAAGGTAGCAGGTGCATTACATACACTAAATGGCGTACGTCTATAAGAAAAGGTACCGAAAGGACAAGTAAAGATGGTCTTTTCTTGATCCCCCTTTGACATAGGTATTTGAGAGAAAACAGAATAACCATCTAGAAAGCAGAAATGATTATGTTTGGATAACCTTTCTAGCATTTGATCGATAAATGGTAAGGGGTAATGATCTTTCTTAGTAGCTTTATTTAACTTACAGAAATCAATTACCATCCTATAACTTGTAACTATCCTTTGCAGGATCAGTTCATCTTTATCATTAGGGACAACGGTCATACCTCCTTTCTTAGGAACACAATGGACAGGGCTTACCCACTGGCTATCAACAATATGATAGATAATACTTGCCTCTAGGAGCTGTAGAATTTCCTTCCTTACCACTTATTTCATCTTAGTATTTAACCGTCGCTGATGATCGATAACTGGTTTAGCATTTTCTTCCAATTTTATCTTGTGTTGACATATAGTGGGACTAATGCCCTTAAGATCATCCAGAGTATATCGAATAGCAGCTCGGTGCTTCTTCAGTGTTTTCAATAACCTTTTTTCTTCATGTCCTGAAAGGTTAGCACTAATAATAATAGGATATATCTTCTTTTCATCAAGATAAACATACTTAAGATCATCAGGCAAAGGTTTAAGTTCAAATACGGGATCACCCTTGGGTGGAGGAGGATCCCCTAGGATTTCAACAAGCAAGTTGTTTTTCAATACGGGTCCCTGTGTAAGGAATATTTCATCTATCTCCCTTCTCTCGTTCATATGCATATCATTTTCATGGTCTAGCAAGTATTGTTCTAAAGGATCATTGGGTGGCACAGCAATAGAAGCGAGACCAATAAGTTCATCCTTACTGGGTGGTGCCTTTTCAAGAGGTTGTCCTCGGAATTTAGCAAAGTTAAAATCATGAGACATACCCCCTAATCCGACAGTGACAATATCTTTTACGCAGTCTATCTTGGCATTAACAGTATTCAAGAAGGGCCTACCAAATATAATGGGACATAATGTGTCGGTGTACTAAAGTAGGGGTACCTTAGTATCCCGAACTTGTACACGGGCAGTTGCAGCGTCCCGTGGCGGGGCTTGCCGCGCGACCGCCAAGGCTCACTGTGGTTCCTTTGGAGCCATTCAAGAACAAAGTATTCAAGTTAAAGAGACAAGGCCCCGGCAAGAGGAGCTTGCCGGGAAGGCCACTCAAGGCTCAAGACCACTTCTTTGGTACAGGACCCTAACAAGAGGAGCTTGCCGGGAAGGCCCAAATATGGCGCTTCAAGAGACTTGCCGCGACGCGCCACGCGTCCCGGCAAGGCCCGGAGAGCGACAAGCTTCCGGGCGCGACAAGATAGCAGCCGCGGCAAGGCGCTTGCCGCGGCAAACTTCCACTAAGTACCCGCGCTCCAGCTCATCCGCCCACGCGTCGCCCTGGGACCTTTCCAGGCACACGTGGCGGAAGGCTGTGCAGCCTGGGGTACACGGTGGCAAGCTGCGATGACAAGGCCACCGTCGTGGCGGACGGTGGCGCCCTGACGGACGCTTTTTGCACTGTTTGGAGTGACGGCGACGGGCACTTAATGCCCTTGTCCCCTGCCGTCAGAGTTAGGTATAGAGCACTATGCATACACTGTTCCAACTACCACCCATTTTACATTTTTACCCTCGACTGTGTTGCCACCTGTTGGTGACCCCTTTGACCTATAAAAGGAGGCCCATGCGCAACGTATAAGGGGTTCCGATCCTCGATCACTCTTACGCTCGGTCTTGTTAGAGATCAAGCATTGTAGTTCTTCTCGCTCCCGAGCCCAGAATGCAATACAAACCAAGGCAGGAGTAGGGTTTTACGCCCCCGTGCGGCCCGAACCTGGGTAAACTGCTCGCGTCTTTGCCTCGATCTGCTCTTCGTGCATCCTCCGCCCCCTTGCCGTACTGAAAAGGGGCTCCGGTCCCATAGGTGTTCGTGGGCGATCAGTTTCCCTGACATAATGCATCTTGTGGGGAGCTAAGAACAAGAAAATCAGCAGGGTATTTAACCTTCCCACACAAAACTTCAATATCTCTAACGATCCCAACTGGGGAAATAGTATATCTATTAGCAAGCTTAATAGTAACGTCAATCCCTTCTAACTCAATAGGTGCAATATCATGCATAATTTCATTATACAGATCAAAAGGGATAATGCTCACACTAGCAGCTACGTCGCATAAACCATGATAGCAATGATCTCCTATCTTGACATAGATAACTGGCAAGCCTACGACAGGTTTATGTTTATTCCTAGCATTGGGTTTGGCTACCCTAGCAGACTCTTCTTGGAGATAAATAACATGTCCATCTAAATCTTCTACCAAGAGATCTTTAACCATAGCAACACTAGGTTCAACTTTAATTTGCTCAGAGGGTGTAGGTGTTCTAGTAATACTCTTACGGACTACAGTTGAAGCTTGATCATGATCCTTTATCCTAACAGGGAAAGATGGTTTCTCAATATAAGTAGTGGGAATAACAGGATCAACATTATAAGTGATAGTCTTTTCTTCTACTTGAATTGGTTCAACTACTTTTACTTCAATAGAGGGATAGTACTTAAACCACTTCTCCATGGGGAGATCAACATGAGTAGCAAAGGATTCATAGAAAGAAGTTACTATCACAGAGTCAAGTCCCTATTTAGTGCTAAACTCACATAAAGGATTGGTATCCATAAAAGCTTTCACACAATCAAACTTAGGGGTCATACCTGACTCCTTACCTTCGTCGAGATCCCAATCTTCGGAGTTGCGTTTAATTCTTTCCAATAAATCCCATTTGAAGTCAATAGTCTTCATCATAAAAGAGTCAGAACAAGAATAAACGAGCATGGTGCAATTATTGATAGAAAGTCGAGCATAATTTTTTTGGATAATCATCTTTCTTGAAAGCTCATGATTGGGGCATGAATATAACATTGACTTAAGCCTCCCCCAATCTTGAGCGATGCTTTCTCCTTCGTGAGGCCATAAATTATAAATATAATTACGATCACGATGAACCTTAGGGTAGAACTTCTGATGAAATTCCTACTTCAGACGATTATAGTTCCATGATCCCATATCATCACATAGCCTAAACCATGTCAATGCATCTCTCTTCAAAGATAAAGGGAAGACCTTTTTCTTGATAACATCCTCGGGCATACCTGCAAGCTTAAACAATCCATAAACTTCATCCACATAGATTAGATGTAAATCGGGGTGAAGTGTTCCGTCTCCTGTATAAGAATTTTCAAGCAGTTTCTCTATCATACCCGAAGGAATCTCAAAGAAAACATTTTATAGGTGCAGTAGGTTGAGGAGCAACTCTTTGCTCTTCTGCTCGGGGTGAAGATACCCGGAACAAGCCCCTCAAAGGATTTTGAGCCATAGTAGCAAGTAACAATAAATTTCAGCACACTATATAAAATTTTCCTTACCAAATTCCACTTTCCAAAGGCGCCTCACTCCTCGGCAACGGCGCCAGAAAAGAGTCTTGATGACCCACAAGTGTAGGGGATTTATCATAGTCCTTTCGATAAGTAAGAATGTCGAACCCAACGAGGAGCAGAAGGTAATGATAGGCAGTTTTCAGTAAGGTATTTTCTGCAAGCACGGAAATTATAGGTAACAGATAGTTTTGTGATAGGATAATTGGTAGCAAGTAATAAATGGTAAAAGTAGATACGGTACAGCAAGGTGGCCCAATCCTTTTTGTAGCAAAGGACAAGCCTGTACAAACTCTTATGCAAGGTAAAGCGCTCCCGAGGACATATGGGAATTATCGTGAAGCTAGTTTTCATCACGATCATCTGACTCGCGTTCGGTACTTTGATAATTTGGTATGTGGGTGGACCGGTGCTTGGGTGCTGCCCTTAATTGGACAACCCTCCCACTTATGATTAACCTCTGATGCAAGCATCTGTAACTACAAAATAAGTATTAAGGTTAACCTAACCATAGCCCGAAACATATGGATCCAAATCAGCCCCTTACGAAGCAACACATAAACTAGGGTTTAAGCTTCAGTCACTTTAGCAGCCCATCATCTACTTATTACTTCCCAATGCCTTCCTCTAGGCCCAAATAATGGTGAAGTGTCATGTAGTCGACGTTCACATGACACCACTAGAGGAGAGACAACATACATCTCATCAAAATACCGAACGAAGACCAAATTCACATGACTACTAATAGCAAGACTTCTCCCATGTCCTCAGGAACAAAAGTAACTACTCACGAGACATAATATTGTTCATGATCAGAGGGGTATTAATATGCATAATGGATCTGAACATATGATCTTCCACCAAATAAACCAACTAGTATCAACTACAAGGAGTAATCAACACTACTAGCAACCTGTAGCGACCAGACCTCAAACAGTCTGATCTCTGTGCATCAGTGTCATCCCTGGATCAGTAATGCTGACACGCACAGTACTTGAAGGATTTATAACAGAGTAGCAATCACACACTTATTACATCGATAGTCCAACGATGAATTTATTACAAATAATATGGCTGAAGGCCATCTAACACGATAACAGCGGAAGGCTTGGAAAATAAGTGAGTCCATCAACTCCAGCGGCATCACTGAGTATAGAACCACGACCTAAAAGGGCATCTTACTCGTCGTCTGAAAAGTCTGCAACATGAAACGTTGCAGCCCGAAAATGGGTCAGCACATGGAATATGCTGGCAAGGTAACACAAGAGAATGCAATGAAAGTGAAGCTATACTATATGCATATTTGGCTGGTGGAAAGCTCTATGGTTAAGTTTTTGCGTAAAGCCAATTTTTCCCTACTTCAAAGGAATAGATTTAATTAACTATCATGGTAGTTGAAACATCGTTGAGAACATAGACATCCTCTCAACCCCAGTTAAAGTAATCATTAAACCCAACACAATTAAATTAGAGTAACATGTTGAGATGCACATGAAAATCCAAGTACTAGATACTCAAGACGTCCATAACCGGGGACACGGCTAATCATGATCAGTTTGTACACTCTGCAGAGGTTTGTGCACTTTTCCCACAAAACTCGATCGCCTCCGTTTGGTTTCTCGCACTACATGGTGTTTGAGAAACGGATGACCGAGACATAGTCTTTCAGAAGCGCTAGCACCTTACGATCGGGCGGACCGTACCAACCTACATCCCCTACATCTACTAGTCCACCACTGTAAGAGTTCGCACGACTTACTCATACTATGCTAGAGCCCATAATAGCATTGTGGTTGCACACGGATGTTTCTAGTATGAATAATCTCATGATCCCTTTGAGCCTGGGTGGCGGTCCAAAAGAAAAACAGGCAAACCTGGAATACCCAGATGCCTCAATCCACCCAGATGTGTATTAATGTTGCCACCTTAAGTTGAACCATTAATTAAACAATCTCACATCTGTCATGGAGTTTCACTCACCCAATCCACGTCTACGAGCATAGCATGTCCTAACAGCAAACGTAGAAGTAACTCCCAAGGGTTTGAATGTAATGCAGGTAATAGGTACTACCTCATTCTACTTTCCAATCCCACAAGTTAATTAATCCTACTCATGCAATGTGTGAGGGTTTGACTAATGCAATGAAAACTGGGTAATTGGAAAGCATGATCAAAGTGTTACTTGCCTTGCTGATGATCCGCAAAACCTAGAGACTCAAAGTAGCAAGTGGCGCACTCCGGGTACTCTATCGCAATCAAACAAGCATACAATAAGTACTTAACTAATGGACGGGTAAAACACAAATAAGAGATCTAACCAGAAAGTTCAACTTAAGAACTCCGGTTTGCAAAAAGAATCAACTCGAAAGAAGCAAGGAAACTCAAACTCCAAAAGAAACGAGCTCCGGTTTACTAGTTGGCCTAAAGTCAAATTTTACAGTAGCCAAAACTTTGTTTAAGTTGATCTAACGTAAAGAGGGCTTCGAGATGAAGATCTGGGATTTTGAATCACCTGATTCCGACTCTCGAGCAAAAAGAAAAACGAAAAACAAGATCAGGGCAGAAATCTCGATCGGAATAACCACGGATAAATACCTCGAAAAAAGAAAAACGACGAACAGGCTAACAAACGAACGTTCGCTGTCTGCGGTTAACTAACGAAACCCGTTCGTTAAAACGAATGTACGGACGAACATCCGCTAAATAACTAAACCGAAATGAAAACCGAACCGATCTATTCTAAAAAAACAAATCTAGGTTTTCTAAAAAAAAACGCTCGGTTAAACGAAAAAAACTACCTCTTCTCAACCAACTCCGGCGGAACTCCGGCGGGGCGGCGGCGTGCTGGCGGGGTGGCGGAGTGGCGGCGGGCCGGCGGCGGCGGTGCAACGCGGCGGCGGGGCGAGGCGGTGGCGCGAGCTGGCGGCGCGACGGCGTCGGGCGGCGGCGGCGGCTTGGGCGGGCGGCGGCGGCTCGGGCTGGCTAGGGTTCGGGCGCTAGGCTGGGGCGACTTTGGCCGGCGGCTGCGGCTTATAAAGCCCAGTCTCCTGGTCCTTCACGAGTCTAAGTCGGTTTCCTATTTTTTTTAAAGAGTCCCGGCGCAGAAAAAATAACGAAAGAAATACCAAACGGACTCCAAAAATCCCGAAATAAATTTTCACCGTCCTCTAATAATATTTAGGACAAAGTGAACATTTTTCCCGGACCTAAATGCAATTTTGTAAAACGCATATTTTTCCTATGCAAATAAATCCGCAAATAAATCCCGAAAAATACCAAAAGTGATTTTAACATTTTTCCTCCAATATTTATGTTATTTTGGAGAAGTCATATTATCTCCGCTCATATTTTGTATTTAGAAATATTTTTAGGAGAGAAAATTAATTAGAATCACACTGTCCTCGTACCGGTATTCGAGCGAACTCAAATACGAAAACGGTAAAATTCCCAACTCTCTCCGTAGGTCCTTGAGTTCCTTAGAATTTCGAGGAACGCCACAAACAAAAATGCAAAAACATGAAATGCAATATGATCTATGTATAACATTCCAAATTGAAAATTTGGGATGTTACAAACCTACCCCCCTTAGAATGAATCTCGCCCTCGAGATTCGACTTGGCTAGAGAACAGGTGTGGGTGGTCCTTGCGTAGATCATCTTCTCGCTCTCAGGTGGCTTCTTCCTCGGTGTGATGACTCCACTGAACTTTGCAAAACTTGATAACCTTACTACGAGTAACTCTACTCGAAAATTCGAGAATCTTAACAGGCTTCTCCTCGTAGGTCAGATCACTGTCCAACTGAATTGCTTCCAGGGGTACTATGTCTCTAAGCGGTATATCGGCCATCTCCGCGTGGCACTTCTTAAGCTGCGAAACGTGAAACACGTCGTGCACTCCTGACAATCCTTCGGGCAATTCCAACTTATAGGCAACCTCTCCCATGCGTTCCAAAACATGGTAAGGTCCCACAAATCTCGGGGCTAGCTTCCCTTTAACTCCGAAACGTTTAACTCCTCGCAGAGGCCATACTCTCAAGTACGCTCTGTCTCCGACCTCATAGGTTATCTCCTTACGCTTCGAGTCGGCATAACTCTTCTGCCTGGACTGAGCTACCTTCAGTCTATCTCGAATCAACTTAACCTTCTCCTCAGACTCTTTGATTAAGTCTGGGCCAAACAACTGTCGGTGTCCAACTTCATCCCACGACAATGATGTTCGGCATCTCCTTCCATACAATGCCTCGAACGGTGCCATCTTCAAATTGGCCTGGTAGCTGTTGTTGTATGAGAACTCCGCGTAGGGCAAGTTGTCATCCCAACTAGATCCATAATCTAATGCACAGGCTCTCAGCATATCTTCCAAAATCTGATTTACTCTCTCCGTCTGTCCATCTATCTGCGGATGAAATGTTGTGCTAAACTCTAGCCTGGTACCCAAAGTTTCATGTAACTGATTCCAGAACTTTGCAGACATACAATTCTGGTCATGTATATCTTAGCCAACTTTGCACTGGTATAAGTGGTTTTCACAGGAATAAAGTGGGCTACCTTTGTCAATCGGTCTACTACTACCCAGATTGAATCATATCCTGCTTTGGTCCTGGGCAATCCGGTGATAAAATCCTTGCCAAGCTTCTCCCACTTCCATTCGGGTATTGGCATAGGTTGTAACAATCCTGCTGGCTTCTGATGTTCTGCCTTCACTCTCTGACATACAACACAAACTGCTACAGACTCCGCAATATCCTTCTTCATACCGGTCCACCAGAAAATATCCTTCAAATCCAAATACATCTTAGTATTTCCTGGGTGAATCGAGTATGGTGAATCACGGGCCTCCTGTAAAATCAACTTCCTGATCTCCGGGTCATTGGGCACATAGATTCGATCCTCAAACCATAGGGTGTCGTGTTCATCCTCACGAAATCCTTTAGCTTTTCCTTCGCTCATCCTCTCCTTTATAGAGACAACCTCCTTGTCAGCTTTCTGAGCTTCTCTGATTTTATCCATCAGGGTAGACTGGATTTCTAGTGTTGCTACATAGCCTCTCAGAACTATCTCCAAACGTAGTTCTCGTAGGTCCTCGGCTAACTCCTTTGGAAACTCCTCCATAATTAGAGTATTGACATGGCTCTTACGGCTTAGCGCATCAGCAACTACGTTAGCCTTTCCGGGATGATAATGCAATCTCATGTCATAATCCTTAATGAGTTCCAGCCATCTCCTTTGCCTAAGATTCAACTCCTTCTGAGTGAATATATACTTCAAACTCTTGTGATCCGTATATACTTAACAATGGTTTCCAATAAGAAAATGTCTCCACGTCTTCAATGCATGCACTACGGCTGCTAACTCCAAATCGTGGGTGGCATAGTTCATCTCATGAGGTTTCAGTTGTCGTGAAGCATACGAAACAACTCTTCCTTCCTGCATAAGAACAACTCCAAGTCCTCGACGTGAAGCGTCACAGTACACCTCGTAATCCTTATGTTGATCTGGCAGAATCGACACAGGGGACGAGACCAACCTTTTCTTCAACTCTTGGAAACTAGTCTCACATTCTTCGGTCCATCTGAACTTGGTGTCCTTCTTCAACAACTCCGTCATTGGCTTTGCAATCTTCGAGAAATTCTCGATAAATCTCCGGTAGTATCCTGCGAGTCCAAGAAAACTCCGGATCTCTCCAACTGTTGTCGGTGCTTCCCAATTGGTCACAGTGTCCACCTTGGCAGGATCTACTACTATTCCTTCTCCGGATATAACATGTCCGAGGAATCCGACTTCCTTCAACCAAAACTTACACTTTCTAAACTTGGCATATAACTGATGTTCTCTGAGCTTCTCCAATACCAAACGCAAATGCTCTTCATGCTCCTCTTCATCCTTCGAGAAGATCAAAATATCATCTATGAACACTACGACGAACTGATCCAAATACTCCATAAACACTTTGTTCATCAGGTTCATAAAGTATGCCGGTGCGTTTGTCAGACCAAACGACATGAAGGTATACTCATACAACCCATACCTAGTGGTAAAGGCCGTCTTAGGGATATCTTGCTCTCGGATCTTCAATTGATGGTACCATGATCGCAGATCGATCTTAGAAAATACCTTAGCTCCTTGCAATCTATCGAACAGATCGTTGATCATTGGCAATGGGTACTTGTTCTTGATCGTTACTTCATTCAATCCTCGGTAATCAACAACCATTCTTAACGATCCATCCTTCTTCTCCACTAGAAGTACTGGCGAACCCCAAGGCGAAGAACTTGGGCGTATGAATCCTTTATCCAGTAACTCCTTAATCTGCTTCTTAATTTCCTCCAAATCTTTTGCGAGCATCCTATAGGGTCTCTTAGAAATTGACCCGGTGCCTGGCAAAAGTTCAATCAAAAACTCTCCATCTCTATCCGGTGGCATGCCAGGTAAATCCTCTGGAAACACATCCGGATAATCCTTCACTATTGGCACTTCCTCCTGAACAACTCCTGACAAGGAATTTAATCTACTCCTCTTTGACTCATGCCGGGATACATACTTGATCCTTCTTCCTTCCGGCGTAGTAAGCAAAATGGTCTTACTGGCACATTCTATATTCCCTTCATACTTACATAACCAATCCATGCCTAATATCACATCCAGTCGTTGAGATTCCAATACTATTAGGTCAGAAGGGAATATGTAATTACCAATCCTTAAGGGCAACTGATCACACCATGACTTAGCCATATACTCTGCTTCTAGTGAGGTTACTAACATGGGCGATATAAGGGCTTGGGTCGGCAACTTATACTTATCCACGAATCCCCTTGAAATATATGAATGCGATGCACCAGTATCGAAAAGAACGAGTGCAGTAAAGGACTTAACTAAGAACTTACCTATAGCTGCATCTGGTTGCTCCTCTACCTCCTCCACAGTCACGTGGTTCACTTGTCCTTTGTTGAACGGGTTGGGCTTCTTCCCGGCGCTTCCATTGCCGTTCCCATTCTTAACTTCTGGGCATTCATTGGCATAATGTACAGTCTTCCCGCACTTGTAACAAGTGACATGGCTAAAATCCCTCTTGGTGGGTGTGGACGGTGTAGGGCGGTTCTGGTTTCCATTGGCTCCATTCCCATTTCCATTCTTGGTGCCATTGTGATTGTGCGAGCTACCTCCTCCATGGGTATGCTGAAACTGTCCTACCGCTTTAGGGGTAAAGCGAGGCTTCTGCTGAGCTCCAGAGTTATACTTTCCTTGCCCATACTTCCTCTTGCGACTCTCAATCTGTTGATGCTTCCTTTCAATCATTAGGGCGCAGTCAACCAACTCCTGGTAATTATTGAAAGTTGCCACCATCAATTGTACACTCATCTCATCATTCAGCCCTTCCATGAATTTCTCCTGCTTCTTGGCATCTGTAGCCACATCATCTGGGGCATAACGAGACAGGGTACTAAACTCATCCACGTACTGGGCCACAGTACGGTTCCCTTGGCGCAAGTTGCGAAACTCCTGCTTCTTCATACTCATTGCTCCAGTTGAGACATGGGAGGTACGAAAGGCTTGCTGAAACTGATCCCAAGTGACATTGTCTACGGGGTAAGTGGCTGTGTAATTCTCCCACCATGCTGCGGCTGGTCCAAACAACTGGTGTGCGGCAAATCGCACCTTCTCAGCATCCGAGCAATTGGCGGTGTTCAGATCCCTTCCAATCTTGCGTAGCCAGTCATCAGCCACAATTGGTTCGATGCTGCTAGCAAACACGAGTGGCTGCAACCTTAAGAAACGTGTCATGTTGTCCACAGGTGCTGGTGGTGGAGGGTTGTTGTTGTTGTTCTGGTTGTTCTAGTGTTCTGGACAAGAAGTTGCATCAGGGTGTTCTCCTGCTGGATCAACTGGGTGAGCTCAGGGGGAAACCCGAATTCACGTCTTGGAGGCATCTGATGGGTGTAGAGGGAAGAGATTAGAATAGAATTGAGGTCTAGGGGAAAATCACTAACCATATGCACATGATACAAACACACAATCATATCACACCAATCAATTTCAAACATGGTCTTACAAATCTAACGATCGTTACAAAAGTGCTCTAAAACTAATACTTGGTGGTAAACTACTAGTCATAGGGTGGTCATCTAGAAATATTGATCGGCAGAGGATTCAATAATATCTGCTCCAGCTTCATCTTCATAATCTTCATCCTTGCTATCCTCAGCTTCCAAATCCGTGTCATCTATGATGATATAATCTTCCGGTGGTATCTCCTTGGGTTCTTCTTCCTCGTCTTCCTCTCCCATGAGTATCCCTAACTTCCGGGTCAAATCATCATTCTTCTCCACAAGTATCTTCATATCCTCCTCATATCCGTCGCGTGTAGACTTGAGTTCTTCCTCTAGCTCCAAATTCCTATTTAGGGCCTTCTTCAAATCTATCATACCAGCACACATCTGGTGCTCCTGGCGACGAATGTGGTGGTTCAACTCCTGGATGAATGCTGCAATGGATATACCCTTCCGAGTGCTGATCATATCCCAATTCTCATCTTGGCGTCCACAAATCTGGTAGATAGTGTCCTTTAGCTCCTGCTGGTAGACTTCTCCAATCCTTCCCATAGCAATGTGGGCTGCCATACTCCTTCCTAGGCTCCATGTAGGTGCATTAAAGGAAAATGCTATGAGTGGGGTGACAGGTGCGAACGTCCTTCCTGGAACTTGAGCTTGAATCAACCAACGCTCCTCCTCAGGTAGAGTGGCATTGTAGGTTCCAGTGAAACTTGGTAATCCAATGTTGAGATATCTTGTGACTTCCTTCAGGTGTCGTCCAAAAGGTGTTTCTTCATCCGGTTGCATGAACTTGTGCTTTGCTTCCACCATCCTAAAGAGTAGAAAAGATGAGGAGTCAGAAAAGAGAAGAGTGAATTGCGCTCTAGGGCTGGTCTTAGTGGTTGTGTCCTACAGTCAGCGTGTGCTCTGATACCATGTTGTAGCGACCAGACCTCAAACAGTCTGATCTCTCTGCATCAGTGTCATCCCTGGATCAGTAATGCTCACACACAGTACTTGAAGGATTTATAACAGAGTAGCAATCACACACTTATTACATCGATAGTCCAATGATGAATTTATTACAAATACTATGGCTAAAGGCCATCTAACACGATAACATCAGAAGGCTTGGAAAATAAGTGAGTCCATCAACTCCAGCGGCATCACTGAGTATAGAACCACGACCTAAAAGGGCATCTTACTCGTCGTCTGAAAAGTCTGCAACATGAAACGTTGCAGCCCAAAAACGGGTCAGCACATGGAATATGCCGGCAAGGTAACACAAGAGAATGCAATGAAAGTGAAGCTATACTATATGCATATTTGGCTGGTGGAAAGCTCTATGGTTAAGTTTTTGCGTAAAAGCCAATTTTTCCGTACTTCAAAGGAATAGATTTAATTAACTATCATGGTAGTTGAAACATCGTTGAGAACATAGACATCCTCTCAACCCCAATTAAAGTAATCATTAAACCCAACAAAATTAAATTAGAGTAACATGTTGAGATGCACATGAAAATCCAAGTACTAGATACTCAAGACGTCCATAACCGGGGACACGGCTAATCATGATCAGTTTGTACACTCTGCAGAGGTTTGTGCACTTTTCCCACAAGACTCGATCGCCTCCGTTTGGTTTCTCGCACTACATGGTGTTTGAGAAACGGATGACCGAGACATAGTCTTTCACAAGCGCTATAACCTTACGATCGGGCGGACCGTACCAACCTACATCGCCTACATCTGCTAGTCCACCACTGTAAGAGTTCGCACGACTTACTCATACTATGCTAGAGCCCATAATAGCATTGTGGTTGCACACGGATGTTTCTAGTGTGAATAATCTCATGATCCCTTTGAGCCTGGGTGGTGGTCCAAAAGAAAAACAGGCAAACCTGGAATACCCAGATGCCTGAATCCACCCAGATGTTTATTAATGTTGCCACCTTAAGTTGAACCATTAATTAAACAATCTCACATCTGTCATGGAGTTTCACTCACCCAATCCACGTCTACGAGCATAGCTTGTCCTAACAGAAAACGTAGAAGTAACTCCCAAGGGTTTGAATGTAATGCAGGTAATAGGTACTACCTCAATCTACTTCCCAATCCCACAAGTTAATTAATCCTACTCATGCAGTGTGTGAGGGTTTGACTAATGCAATGAAAACAGGGTAATTGGAAAGCATGATCAAAGTGTTACTTGCCTTGCTGATGATCCGCAAAACCTAGAGACTCAAAGTAGCAAGCGGCGCACTCCGGGTACTCTATCGTAATCAAACAAGCATACAATAAGTACTTAACTAATGCACGGGTAAAACTCAAATAAGAGATCTAACGAGAAAGTTCAACTTAAGAACTCCGGTTTGCGAAAAGAATCAACTCGAAAGAAGCAACGAAACTCAAACTACAAAAGAAACGAGCTCCGGTTTACTAGTTGGCCTAAAGTCAAATTTTACACTAGCCAAAACTTTGTTTAAGTTGATCTAATATAAAGAGTGCTTCGAGACGAAGATCTGGGATTTTGAATCAATCGATTCCTACTCTCGAGCAAAAAGAAAAACGAAAAACAAGATCAGGGCAGAAATCGCGATCGGAATAACCGCGGATAAATACCCCGAAAAAAGAAATACGACGAACAAGCTAACGAACGAACGTTTGCTGTCTGCTGTTAACTAACGAAAACCGTTCGTTAAAACCGAAAAAAACCGAACCGATCTATTCTAAAAAAACAGATCTAGGTTTTCTAAAAAAACCGCTCGGTTAAACGAAAAAAACTACCTCTTCTCAACCAACTCCGGCGGAACTCTGGTAGGGCACCGCGGGGCGGCTGCGGGCTGGCGGGGCGGCGGGGCGGCACGACGCGGCGGCGAAGTGGCGGCGGCGGTGCATCGCGGCGGCGGGGCGAGGCGGCGGCGCGGGCTGGCGGCGCGGCGGCGTCGGGCGGCGGCGGTGAGGGCGGGCGGCGGCGGCGCGGGCTGGCTAGGGTTCGGCCACTAGGCTGGGGCGACTTGGGCCGGCGGCTGCGGCTTATAAAGCCCAGCCTCCTGGTCCTTCACGAGTCTAAGTCGGTTTCCTATTTATTTTTTTAAAAGAGTCCCGGCGCAGAAAAACTAACGAAAGAAATACCAAACGGACTCCAAAATTCCCGAAATAAAGTTTCACCGGACCTAAATGCAATTTTTAAAAACGCGTATTTTTCCTATGCAAATAAATCCAGAAAAATAGCAAAAGTGATTTTAACGTTTTTCCTCCAATATTTCTGTTATTTTGGAGAAGTCATATTATCTTCGCTCATATTTTGTATTTAGAAATATTTTTAGGAGAGAAAATTAATTAGAATCACACTGTCCTCGTACCTGTATTCGAGCGAACTCAAATACGAAAACGGTAAAATTCCCAACTCTCTCCGTAGGTCCTTGAGTTGCTTAGAATTTCGAGGAACGCCACAAATAAAAATGCAAAAACATGAAATGCAATATGATCTATGTATAACATTCCAAATTGAAAATTTGGGATGTTACATAACCAGCAGGCACCAATCTGAGGTTTGGGTACAAAGATTGAATGCAAGAGATGAACTAGGGTTTGAGAGGAGATGGTGCTGATGAAGATGTTGATGAAGCTAGCTCTCCCCAAGATGAGAGAGTTGTTGGTGATGATGGCAGTGACGTTTCCCCCTCCTGGAGGGAAGTATCCCCGGCAGAACAGCTCTGCCAGAGCCCTAGATTGGTTTCCGCCTCGGTTCCGCCTCGAGACGACGGCGTCTGGTTCAGAAATCCTCTCTTTATTTTTCCCAGGTCAAAACGCTACATATAGGAGAAGATGGGCACCTAGGGCCCACCGGCTGGCCTTCGAGGTAGGGGGTGTGCCCTAGGAAGGGGGGCGCGCCCCCCACCCTCGAGGCTAGCCAGTGGCCCCTCTCGCGTGTTTCTTTTGCTAGATATTTTTTTATATTTTCTGAAAAATGTTCTGTGGAGTATCAGGGCTTTTGGAGTTGTGCAGAATAGGTTTCCAGAGTTTGCTCCCTTTCCAGCCCAGAATTCCAGCTGCCGGCATTCCCCCTTCTTCATGTAAACCTTTCAAAATAAGAGAGAAAAGGCATAAGTGTTGTGGCAAATCATGTATGAACAACCCATAATGCAATAAATATAAACTTATGAGCATGATGCAAAATGGACGTATCACAGCATGGTATGTGTAAACTACACAATGAGACCCAACAAGCGATTGCCTGAATTTGTCAAACTCATACACTACCACCAACAACTCCTTTTTAGTGGTTGTGTAATTAGCATGAGCACCATCAAGTGTTTTGCTAGCATAGTATATTAAATTCAAATCTTTCCCTTTTCTTTGACCAAGTACTACTCCCACATCAAAGTCTCTTCCATCACGCATTATCTCAAATGGTAATTCCCAGTCAGGGGGTTGCACTACTAGAGCAGTCACCAATGCATCCTTGAGAACATTGAAGGATTTTTCACATTCTGCGTCAAACTTGAACTTAACATCATTGTTTAGGAGATTAGTGAGGGGTTTTTCTATCTTGGGGAAATACTTTATGAATCTTCTATAGAACCCATCATGTCCCAAAAAGCTCCACACTCCCTTCACATTTACAGGTGGTGGAAGTTTTGATATTACTTCAAATTTTACTTGATCAACCTCAATTCCTCTTTTGGATACCAAATGTCCCAAAATAACTCCTTCGTTTACAAGAAACTAACACTTCTCCCAGTTTAGGACTAGATTGTGTTGTGAACAGCTCTGAAGAACTGCTGCCAGATTATTCAAGTAATCTTCATAACTTTTTCCAATGGCTATAATATCATCTATGAACACCTCCACATGGATTCCGATCATATCAAAGAATATAGAGAGCATAAACCTTTGAAATGTTGGGGGTGCATTACAAAGTCCATAGGCTAGTCTTTTGTAAGAAATGTTCCGTACGGGTAAGTGAAAGTTGTTTTATCTTGATCATCCGGGTGAATTGGTATTTGCAAGAATCATGAATACCCATCTAAGCAGCAGAAATATTCATGACCAGCAAGCCTTTCCAGCATTTTGTCAATAAAAGGTAAAGGGAAATGGTCCTTCCTCTTTACTTCATTTAACTTTCTGAAATCATTGACCGTTCTCCACCCTGTGACAGTCCTACTATGAATTGTTTTCCCTTGTTCATTTTGGGGACCATGTGAATGGGGATCACCCACTCACTATCCGAAATTGGGTATATGATATCAATAGAGAGCAATTTAAGAATCTCCTTTTTGACAACCGCTTGGAAATGGGGATTGAACCTTCTTTGACTTTCTCTAATGGGCACACTACTTTCATTCAAGTAAATCCTATAAAAGTAAACAACATGATTTATCCCTTTCATATCATCAATGGAATATCCAATAACATCCTTGTACTTTACAAAACTGTTTGAAGCTCTTTTGCTTGCATTTCCATCAACTCACTATTTACAATAATTGGCCACTGGGTTTCATTGTCTAAGAATGCATACTTCAAACTTTCTGGAAGTTGTTTCATTTCTATTTGCCTTGGTTGCATCTTCTCTAATGGCCTTGCACTGCTAAACATGCTCACAAGTCTGATTTCCTCACATCTAATTTCATTATTTTCCACCTCAACTACTTCACAACAATTACTTCCATATATACCTCTATTCATAACCATCTTCCACACATTTCTGCAGTGTATCAATTCAGTTACATTGTTCTTCTCTTTGTGGAACATGTGTTGCATGCTTCATGTGGAACTCCACCTTTTCATTTCCAAACCTCAAGCTTAGTTTAACTTATTGGACATCAATAAGTGCACTAGGTATGTCCAAAAATGGTCTTCCAACTATCACAGCCTCACTTTTGCCTCCCAATCTAGCACTACAAATTCAACCGAATAAGCAAACTTCCCAACTTTGATTGAAACATACTAAAGAATTCCATCCGGTTTTCTGTATTTTTGTCGGCTAACTGGTGTGTTATTGCAGTTGGATTTAATTCTTCCAAGAACATCCTTTTGCTAGCTGAATGTGGTAGCACACTAACACTTGAGCCCAAGTCACAGAGAGCACCGTAAGTTTTGTTTCCAATCACACACGATACACAAAAGCTTCCTGGATCATCCAATTTTGCACGCAGGGAATTCTGAATTATGGCACTGCATTCTGTTGATAGAGTCACTACTTCTAGTTCATACATGCTTCCTATCTTTGTTAATAATTCCTTGAAATATTTGGCATGCATTGGAACATGCAAGAAAGCTTCAAGAATAGGAATAGTAATCTGAACTCCTTTCAAAGTTTCCAAGAATTTGGCAAATTGCTTGTCATCTTTGGATTTGTTGAACCACTTAGGAAAAGGAATATTGTTGGTTGTTATTTGCTTCCTCTAGCAAAGGATCTGCTCTTGTTTGAAAACCAGGAAATTTGACTTTAGTTTCAATTTGATTATCAACTTCTTTCTCCTTTAGTTTCTTTGATGATGTTGAAGGTTGAGTTCTGCATGAACTTGGCCTTATAGCAGGAGGCACATATGTCTTCGAAGTAGGAAGTAATGGCCCTATCGTCACTCCACTCCTTGTAGTCACATCATCAACTGAGGATATTGCCCCATAGTGATCTTTTGGGTTTGGAGTTGGCTGAGTAGGCAGCCTTGCTTCATATTCTCCCACCATACTATCCATCTTGCTCAGAAGCATCTTAACAGAGTCTTTTAAGTGATTAACTTCATTTGTCATCTTGCTAATTAGTTCCAACTGCATCTTCATGATTTCCTCCATTCCATTTGATGAACATTTTGTTGTTCATTCTGCCTTGACATTTGGAATTGGCTTGGATGATTTATTGGTGGATTTCCTAGAACAGTCGATCCACTTGCGTAAGATTGATTGTTCTTCTATGACAAGTTTGGTTGATTCGTCCAAGAAGGATTGTAGGTATTTGAGAATGGACCTTGACTTTGGGCATAACTTACTTCTGAAACTGATGATCAAATTGCTGAATAGAAGGTACATTCTCCTGGGAGATGACCTTCTTGGCCACATACATCACACATTTGAGGCACACTTACTGAACCTACAAATGTACCGATGCAATTTGACATGATACTTTCCATCTTCTTGTTCAAAATGTCAATTTGTGCTGCCATGCTATCATTTGTTGACACATTGTACACACCAGGATGCGGTGGTGCTATTGCTCTTTCACTTGACCATTGGAAATGATGAGACACCATACTTTCAATCAATGCAAATGGTTCATCAAGAGTTTTGTTCCTGATTCCTCCTCCAGCAGTAGAGTAAATAGTTGAATCTGCCATGCATCATACAGACTTACTCAGTCGTATTGAGTGAAACTTGTTATCTTGTCCCTCAATTCAGCAGCCTTTGTTGGTGGAAAGTATCTCTCAAGAAATGTCTCCAATAAAGTCTCCCAAGTATTCTTCAGATGTTCAGGCAATGTGTCAAGCTATACTCTTGCTCCGTCTCTCAATGAAAATCAAAATAGTAACAATCTGATAGCACTCGATGAAACTCCATTTTGCTTGAGGGTGTTGTAATACTCGAAGAAAGTCCTAATATGCTCATGTGGTTCTTCTAAAGTTGTTACACCAAATCTGGACTGATGTACCATGTTAATTAGAGTTGTCTTCAATTCAAAATTGTTTGCCTGAATAATGGGTTGCACCATTTCTCCTGGTATCCAATGATCTCTTGGGATCCACAAGTCCCGGAGCAAAGGCACTGGATTAGGCATATTTTATTCTTCTTGATCTTGCAAAATTTCAGCAACATGAATCCGTGTTTGATTGTCTCTTCTTCTTCTCAATAAATTCCTTTCAACTTCTGGATCAAACAAATAATCCTGAAGTCAGGTAGATATTTTTGAGAGGGGAAGCCTTGTGGAGCCCAATGTACTTTGCTGATGTGCGTGACCGGGGCACCGGCGTGGCACACGGTTAGTGTTAGTGAGCCGTGTCTGTTGAGTCATCCGACTTGTCTAATGATCGTAAATTTGGCAAAAATCACGCGGGAAAGGGTTAGAACACGAACACACTTGCATGTGGACCAAATATATGTATGAAAAGGGTTGTTTCATGTTCAGATACCAAATGGAACTTAGATGTGGCACCTATCTCGCAAAGCGCAGGGTATTTCTTGCCCCCCTCGTGTCGGCATGAGGGGAATCCTAAGATATGAACACATGGCCGCCCTTACGGAGGTTCACCTAGCAAAGTCTGAAGTAGCAATCCCCCAATCACACACACACAGACACACACACTTTAAGTCGGCGGGAGAAGGCATCACACCAAGATACATCATAAAAGGGACCAAGAATAATCCACCTTGGTCGTACAACCTCTTTTTTTTTCTCGGTCAAAGTGATGGTCGTCCATGCAACCCCAGAGATGGGCTAGTTCGCCAATAATCACACACATAGCTAGTCCCTAAAGACAACCACTGCCTGCGTGTGGCCCAAACATATGTATCGAGGTTTTTATGTTTCAATACACAATGGAACACTTTGATGTGGCACCATGATTATTTGGAACCATAAATCCCCACACAGAGCGAGGGTTAGTTGATGATGCATACGTATGTCACACCACACTTCCAGCCGATGACAGGGATTCATGCATGCATCATGCATAGTATGCGCTCAAACCTAATTAGGTCTGAATCTCACCATGACCTACTACGATAACACAAACCAAAAGGAAGAATCTGCCATGGTAACCTATCTTGTTGTTGGTCAAAGTTATCATGTGGATGTCCACGCGGGCCCATGAATATGTAGGCTTGTCGCCGATAACCACCTGAAGGAGTGTACCGTTTGAAGACAACCACTACATGCATATGTATGTATGGAGGTGATGTGTGCATGCATGTTTGAATACCATTTCATAACATTGATGTGGGGCGTGCGTAAAAAATCATACAGTCCCCACATAGTGCGACACCGGTTCATGCCATGTCGTGGTAGTGGCCACTTTGACTTGATGGGAGGAATTCATGCGTACACATGCATGTGTGCTCAAACTGTATCATGTCATCCCAGAGCATGACCTATATACCGTAATACAAAAAAAATTCCACTCATGAGTCAAATTAACCTCTCTCGTTATCAGGCAAAGTAGTGATGGAACAAGCGGGCCAACAGATGGATAGCATCGATATAGTTGATAACCGTGTGAGTGGGTGCAAGAGGAAAACCAGCATCGCTTTGCATGTGGGACAAATTAACATATGTTGAATATCCAAATTGCAGCACTTTGATGTGGCACATGCCTCGAAAAGCATAAAGTCCCCACATAGAGCGAAGTTCATGAAGAGGACTACATATAATGGTCCCCTTCCCCCTCTTCGATGTAATACAACCCAAAAAGAATCGTCATTGATGGTGAAATTAATTAACCTCTCCCGATGTAGCTCAAAGTGATGCATTCATCAACGATAACCTCAGGGGCCCAAAAATGGAAGTGTCACACATGAGTGTCCTAGGATAAGCACCGCCTTCATGCATGTGGCCAAAATAGGTGTTGTGTGGTGTTTTAATAGCCAATGCACACCTTCGATGTGGCATGAGCCTCGAAAACTGAAAAGTCCCGACACTAAGTGAGGTGTACATGTTCACAAACGTGTACATATAGTATATATGCTAGTCCCGTCCCACCTCTTCGACGCGTACTATATACTCCCACCATAACACAAACAAAAAGGGTTCTACCTTGCTAGCCAAATTAACCTCTCTATTGGTTGTTGGTCAAAGTGATGGACGGTGACCTCGCGGGCCCACATAAAGCGTCACACGGCAGTGAGTGTCGTGTAGGACAAACACCGACTACACGTGGCTAAAACATGTATGTATGAGAGGGTTGTGCAATGTTTTTAATAACGAGTTCACAACTCGTAATGTACTGCCAGCCACGCACCAGACGCACGCGTGCAAAGACACACACACACACACACACACCACACATCCACCGCAACTATGATGCATGTTAAATTTTCCCGCGATGAACGCATGTTACCAAAGGAGGGCCGTTTTAATTTAAAATAAAACAGAGATCATTAAGACGTTTTAGTACATTGAATGATTTTCTAGGGGTATAATGTGCAGAAATCAAATTTGAGCTACATGCACACGTGATAGTGCACCTAAATGGACTGGAAAAACACATGTGTCTCATTGGGTGCATGTTTACTCCCTGTGCAAGAAATTTCAAACATTGAGAATCTTGATTTTTGAAATCTAGTACATCCAAAATTTATTTGAAATTCTTAAAATTTATCATGTTGTCATATCGACACCAATACATGGTGGCATTGTACTTTTTTTGTCTAATTTGAGACAAGTTTTGATGTAATTTTTATCTTCTTACAAACGGGAGATTATTAACAACTGGGAACCAATATCGCAAACAGATGAATTATTCGAACCATGTGCGTTAGACCAACAGTGGATACCTGCCATGCTTCGGTTAAGCAATAAAGCGTCAACGTTAATAATAAAAGTAGAAAAACAATATACGTGCCGACACACGACTCGTGTGTCATGCGAGCAAGCATGATTTGACGGGATGCATGCGGGGAGTCCACCACGCAGGCAGACCGGGAGGCGTGCATGCAATTTTGTGAATTGACGGGAGGCGAGCTCACTGCGCAGTCTCATCGGGAGACATGCAAGTAGTTGTGTGAAATGACGGTAGGCATGCCAGCAGTTCGGTGCACAGGCTCAACGGGAAGAGAGCCAACGGTTTGACTGCCGCTAGCCTATCTCCCCTACTCAATATTAATGGCATGCCCGAGCGGAAACACCACCATCCTCACCACACGCACAATCCTCTCTCTCCGCATGCATCCTCGATGCCGCTCTCAGTCCTCAAAGCCGTCAGTGTATGAGGATTCCGCCGAAGCGCCCCATCGGAGGTACTGGTGACGTCGGGGTTGCTAAAGCATCGGAGCACGGCGTGGAAATGGAGACGAAGGTTTCCATCACCGCCAGCGAGGTATCGCTGTACCCTGCCATCATTGACGGCGTCGTGCTTCCACAGCCGAGCCGGACGTCCACACTTACTCCCGTGACGACTCCGCCGATGACTCCAACGGCGACGGAGAACTGGTTAGTTATCTATACCCATGCGTGTGTCACATACATCTTAGGGTTTCTCTAGTTACTCGTATGTCCCGCCTCCCCCTTTTCGCAATAAAAATCCAATGGTTATGTTCTCCCAATCCATGAAATGTGAGTAACTTTTGTTAGATCTTTGTATTGTATTGATTGTTTGAATGATATACATGATAAGTGATTAGTTGTTTCATCTATGCAAATGATTTCTGCTAATTATCCGACTTGTGTTTGTGTTTGTGCTAATAATTCCTAGCCAAGTCTTGACAATTGATTTTGAATGACCTACATATATGTTTGTGCCATTATTTTCTTCAAGATTGGTCTGTACATAGAAGATTGTGCTTAAAAGTCAAACCATAATCTCTAGATATGTCTAACAAAATATTAAAAAACCCTAATCCTAATGTACGGCACGTAAACGTTGATTATATGCCAAATTTTGGCAACTGCCAATTGTTCGCTAGGGATTATTTTGTTAACATTAATTTGACACCACATTTTTTTACTGTATGTATAGGTGCTGTCTGACGATGTCGACGGCGGGGATGAAGATGGCCAGAGGAGGTACAAGAGGCAAATCCTCAGGGAGTTTTATGTGGGAATGCATAACATGGATATCAGGACTTGGAACTGGGCTATCGATGCCCATTATGCAACCAAAAGCTTCATCCTGTGTATCAGAGTGTTTTGGCGCATGCAAGAGGACGATCCATTGGCTCCTTCACGCAGAAGTATTCTCATAATGTGGTGCACGCCGCACACGCCGAGTACTTGGAGAAGCTTCAGGATCGTGCCGGCAGATGAGATGAGATGTGGGATCAAACTATGTATGGCTATGTATTGTGTCAATTATAAATGCGCTTGAGTATGCTTAATGACTTTTGAACTATATACTCATGGTTGAACTATACTTTTGTACACTTATTATCTATGTTTGACTATGTTTAATATATGTTTACTTATGTCTAAGTGTGGGATATGGATGCAATCAGTTCGGTTGATGGAATATACCTCCATCCTGGTTTGTTGGTCCCATTTGTAATTTGGGTTAAATTTTCACCAAAGATTTAACTGAAAAAACATTAGTGCAGGTCAGCAAAAAACATATCCTTCGATGCGTATTTGAACATAGTGTTCAATGATATAATTTTTGGTGACATGCATAAACATTTGTTAGTTAAATCGTTGGTCAAAATTCGGCACAAATTACAAAGGGGGCCAATAAACAAGGACGTAGGTAGTACGTCAATCACAAACGGTTCCCAAAATTGGAACCGTGTGCCATGACTTTCATTTAGGCTATTATGTCAATCACACACAGTTGGCTCTAGCAAACCATTACCTCCGAAACTCTTTGCGGGATAGAAAACCCTCACTACCCAATTCAAAAAAGAAAAAAGAAAACCATCACCATCGCCACGTCACAACAAACTTCACCCCGCCCGCCACCCCCTCCGGTCCCCATTCACACCTGCACAAGATACTCCGCGTCTATGCATGGCACCGCCTATCGCGGTGGCAAACACTTAGCTCGATGCCTGCCACCGTCGCCAGGCTACCGACAAACCCCACCGCATTTCGCCGCTTCCCCTTGCCGCCGCCTATCACTATTGACTTTCTCGATGTTGCTCGTGGTCGACCTTGCTCCGCCCGATTGGGGAATCCACTGTATTATGGTTTTTTCTCTTCGACAACAAGGTAACTAATTTAATGAGATATTATATCATCTCTTATCCCACTGGATCTGCCTCCTTCAGTCACCAGGCCGAAATCGCCGTGAATTCATTTTTACTCGAGATGATTTGAGGACTTTCTTTCATTCATAGAGTGTAAAGTGCGCGGACACATCAGGACTTTGCTCCTTGCCTAGACATGCATGGAGTTCCATCTCACCGTACCAGATGACTTGAGGATGCGCACAGTATGTTCAATATCACCCTAAATCAGTTGGCACGGCCTACTTTCCTGAACATATACTATATATTCTTGCATTTGGATATACGTGAAAGGGGTTTAGTTTTCCTCTTGTTTCCATATTAGGCAAATTAATGATGTATTGTTCTTTCGATTACTCTCATATTTCCGTAACATCATGGTTACCCTACTCGTTTAATTATAGATTTTTGTCCTTTTATTTCACCTGTTGTACAGTTCTTTCAATTTCTCCCATATTTGCATGTTACCATATTCTTTAACAATCCTACCATTTACTGCAGCGCATCCCTTTATATGCAACAGAATCTGTAGTACACAATCGTGCCCTTTACATAAATCAAGACTGCAGGGATGTCATACTGAACAGAAACCATGGATTTACAATCGTTGCTTCTGTAGGACATGATCAATGTGGTCACTCCTGTTTTGCCATGGGCCTTTGGACATAAATTTCTAAGTTTTATATACTAAAAGCGGGCACTAAAATTGTGCTCCACATAATAGAGCCTAGTCCTGAGATATATGCTAACTTCCTCGACGATATCACCCATACAGACTTCGTTCGTAGTATGTCTTCTTTTCAAGTTTCTGCATGCTGACTTACCCAATAATACCAATGGAATCATGTAGTATTTAAGAAACCAATTGTTATTCCATTTTCTTACTCTATTCCTACCTAATAACTTGTAGATACCAACACACTTTTCTATTGCCCTATTTTAATTAAATATTCCCTGTACTCCCGCTTCTATCTAACAGTGTCGCTGACGAGGAGACTCCGGAGGTGGAGAACGGGGCTACCAATAAGCAGAGCCGGGTCGAGAAAGTACCGCAAGAGACTCCAGGAGGCCTAGACTTCATAAGAAGTCGGGTCCTCATCTACCTTCCCCCAATCAAATATGGGGCATGGACAACCGTCCTTTCCTCGCGGTGGCGCATAGTATGGCACTACACCCCTCTCGACCTCATTGACACCCATGAGCTTTGCCATGGCTATTGCAAAAGCATGGATGCGTTCTCCAAGATCCTTGGCAGTCGCCATGGCCCACCCAGAGGCTTTAGCATGGGCAAGTTCTGTTCCAGCTACAAGAACCAAGCCAAGCTTGATGAGTGGTTCCGATTACTAACCCTAGATCACCTCGAGGAGCTCACTTTTGATGATGGGCATAAGCTCTCGCTGCCAACGTCCGCACTCAGCTTCACGCCCAAAAGTGCCAACCCCCGCTTAATGATGCGCCGACTCTTTTTCTACCATGACTGAAGCACCTCGAGCTCGTCACCATCTGCCTCCCAAATAGTGACATGGAGCACCTACTCCGTGCTTGTACTGCACTTGAGTACCTTCGTCTTCATGCGATGAATGGGTTTTGTAGCTTCTACATCACCTCCATGACTCTCTGGACTATTTATCTGTGTTAATGGTGCTGCCAGAAGACATCACAAAATGGGAACCACGGTATGGTCATTGAGGACACACCTTCACTTGAGAGATTACTTGTAGCTGATGAAGAAGGTCCCACAAGAATCAATATCCTTTCTACGACGAAATTGAGAGTAGTGGGATACCCGTCTGAAAAATACTTCAAACTTGCTATTGGATCCACACCGGTTCCGGTAGAACAACCGCCTTCTACCTCTCCAAGAAATTAACATTATTTCTAATTTTTAAAATGTATGTTCGTCTGTCCTCCAGAAAATGATTCCGACAAGCTTGACCTCGAAACTGCGCACAGTGAAGGTCTTGGCACTAGAACTATCGCCCCAAACCTGGACCAAGTTGTCAGTTTCCCGAGATGCTTTCGTGCCTGGAGAAGCTATATATCAAGGTGATGTTCCATTCCTATTAAACGTTATCCATAAGGGAGTTCAACTTTTAACGCCTTTTTCCAAGTTTCCAATGAAAATGTACTACGATTTCTGAAGGATTTTTGAAGGATTTCAGTACATACATGTTTCCCCCCATATTATTTGATTGATCCATATGGTTACAATCCATAAGCATTTCTCCTTTGGATTCATCTATACTAGTTTTCTTAGGGAACTTTTCATCCACTCCAACCTCTTGTGAAGAAGGTTAGGTTTTTCTAGATTGTAATCATTACAAATCCTGCAAAACAAATAGGCCAGTAGTAGTGTTCAAAACTACATGTAGGCACTAACACGTTTTCTTATTTTTCATATAAGATTAGACCCAGTGGTGGATAATGTGATACAATATAATAGTGACATCGAATGCCAAGATCAGCATCTTAGAAATTACTTTCAACTCCTACTGAGGGACCTTACCGGATATTATATTCGCCAAGTTCTTTGTTGTTGGAGCAAGGGTGCTGAAGGTAATGAGGTTTTCCCTACATTTATTTTGTAAAAATAAATGGTTTGGTGATCAGCTCCGAAAAAGCTGGATTTCATTTTGGAACTTCAGATGATAGATTAATCGGAAGTCATCATTTCAACCACATACATGACTTTTAAGTGGTTGGCCCCTTTTGCAAAAATCATGAGGTTTCGAAACCAGCCTGACAAGTGGTAGTATTAATTTGAATCTCTATTATATCCATGATCAGCGGATCAGCTTGGGTGTTTGCAGCTGATGAGCTGAATTACATTTCTAATATCAACTTGAACTTTGTAATCTTGGAATTTGAGCCATATAACTCTGGGATTTGAACCTTGTAATATTTCGAGCTTTTGTGGTACAATATTTGAAATGGCATCATATGAGACTCGTATATTGGTAGCACAATTTTGACCTTAGTATGCCATGGACTTAGATTTTATTAACCATTCTCGAATGTCTTTACCTTGTCGATCTCATAGCACACGATATGTATAGCTAACTCGACTACGATCTTCGACATTATTGCACACAGTTGGTTTCTTCAACCGTGTGCCCCTAGAGTGCCTAATTAATTATTGCACTCGAGTGTCCCTCATCACCCTTCTGTGTAACTTTGCCGACATCACCCACGGGTAAACTTATGACCGAAGTCATTCCACACAATTCATTTTTACAAAGGTTTTTGCCAATAAACACTCACGATTTTCCCTATTATAGACGACGCGTGGCCAAACTAGCCGGGCGGGAAGCTTGCACGGTTGCACGGGAACAAGCTCAACAATGATAGATTTGGTGCCTCTTCGAGCCCACGTGTGCGGTATTCTGAAGCGTGCACTGGAATCCCCCGCTACGAATGCAGTGGCATGACGTGAAGATTACAGGCCGGCCAGCGCCCATTTATTACAGTGTCCATTTAAGCCTTGTGTCTCTTCAACCATTCAATCGTGCCCCACTTTTGCAAGAAGCAAACCCACAATGAAAAATTCTTCAAGGGTATCCTGCACGGCTCCAATGGCGTTTCGAGCGGCCACTGTTGACGATTAGCAGTTCACCATGCATACCATGGTGGAGACCCACAGAAGGTTCACCGAGCTCTCGGTGGTGTACACCAACAACCCGGTCTGGGTGGAGCACTCCATCCACATCATGGAGCTGTTGCTTGCTGAGGAGAAGTGCAAGGTGGTCGGGTTCGATCTCATTTACACCCACGCTCGTGTCGGGTCTCGTCCAAAGGTCGCCTTTGATACGTCTCGAACTTATCTATAATTTTTAATTGTTCCATGCTATTATTTATGAAGTCTTGGATGTTTAATGGGCTTTATCATTCACTTTTATATCATTTTTGGGACTAACCTACTAACCGAAAGGCCTAGTCCAGATTGCTGTTTTTTGCCTGTTTCAGGGTTTTGTAGAAAAAGAATATCGAATGGAGTCCAAACGGAATGAAACCTTCGTGAGAGATATTTTTGGAGAAAATCACGCACTCGGAGCTTGAGAACCACGTTAGGCGATCGAGGGCTGGCCCACGAGGGTGGGGGCGCTCCCCCCTTCCCAGGGCGCGCCCCCCTGGCTCGTGGCCCCCTCGAGCGTCCCCCGATGCCCTCCTTCTTCCTATATAAGTCAACGTACCCCAGAACCTCCATGAACAGAGAGTAAACCCTAATTCCACCGATGTACCTTCTGTTCCCGTGAAGATCCCATCTTGGAGCCTATTCCGGAGCTCCACCGGAGCGGGATCTATCACGGAGTCCTTCATTATTATCATCATCGCCCTCACCATGAGTTGTGAGTAGTTTACCACAGACCTTCGGGTCCATAGCTAGTATCTAGATGGCTTCTTCTCCCTCTCTGGATCTTAATACAAAGTTCTCCTCGGTCTTCCGGTCTTCGAGGAGATCTATTCGATGTAATCTCTTTTTGCGGTGTGTTTGTCGAGATCCGATGAATTGTGAGTTTATGATTAAGGTTATCTATGAAAGATATTTGGTTCTTCTCTGAACTTTTTATGTGTGCTCATAATATCCTTGCAAGTCTCTTCGAATTATTGGTTGGGTTTGGCCTACTAGATCGATAGTTCTTGCAATGGGAGAAGTGCTTGGCTTTGGGTTCAATCTTGCGGTGTCCTTTCCCAGTGATGGTAGGGGCAACAAGGCACATATTGTATTGTTGCGTTCGAGTATAAAAAGATGGGGTTTATATCATATTGCTTGAGTTTATCCCTCTATGTCATGTCATCTTGCTTAAGGCGTTACTCTGTTCTATTGAACTCAATACACTAGATGCTTGTTGGATAGCGGTCGATGTGTGGAGTAATAGTAGTAGATGCAGATAGGAGTCGGTCTACTAGTCTCGGATGTGATGCCTATATACAATGATCATGCCTAGATAGTCTCATAATTATTCGCTTTTCTATCAATTGCTCGACATTAATTTGTTTACCCGTCGTAGAATATCGCTATCATGAGAGTAGCCACTAGAGAAAACTATGGCCCCGGGTCTATTCTCAACATATTAATCTACATCTACTTTACTTTTCTTGCTTTTATTTGTTGTTCTTATAAACGAAAAATACCAAAACTATAAACTATCATCTCTATTAGATCTCACTTTCGTAAGTGACCATAAAGGGATTGACAACCCCTTATCACGTTGGCTGCGAAGTTCTTATTTGTTTGTGTAGGTGCGAGGGACTCGCGCGTGGTCTCCTACTGGATTGATACATTGGTTCTCAAAAACTGAGGGAAATACTTATGCTACTGTGTTGCATCTCCCTTTCCTCTTCGAGGGAATACAACACAAGCTCAAGAGGTAGCAAGAAGAATTTCTGGCGCCGTTGCCAGGGAGGCTTACGCAAAATTCATATACCAAGTAGCTATCACAAACCCTTATCCTTCGCGTTACATTTATTTGCCTCTCATTTTCCTCTCCCCCACTTAACCCTTGCTGTTTTATTTGCCCTTCTTCCGCCGTGTGTTTATCGTTAGCTTGCTTCTTGTCTGCTTGTGTGTGTTGGAATGCTTGCTTGTTACTATGGCTCAGAACAATACCAAATTCCGTGACTTCTCCAATACCAACAACAATGATTTTATTAGCACTCCGATTGCTCCTATTAACAATGCTGAATCTTGTGAGATCAATGCTGCTTTGTTGAATCTTGTCATGAAAGATCAATTCTCCGGCCTTCCTAGTGAAGATGACGCTACCCATCTAAACAACTTTGTTGATTTGTGTGATATGCAAAAGAAAAGGGATACGGTTGAAGTTATTTCTGTTTTCACTTAGAGATCGTGCTAAAACTTGGTTTTCCTCTTTGCCAAGAAATAGTATTGATTCGTGGAATAAGTGCAAAGATGCTTTTATCTCTAAGTATTTCCCTCCTGCTAAGATCATCTCTCTTAGAAATGATAATATGAATTTTAAGCAACTAGATCATGAGCATGTTGCACAAGCTTGGGAGAGAATGAATCTATGGATCAATGGATGATTATTCAGAGTTTGAATCTATGGATGATTATTCAGAGTTTTTATGCTGGCTTGAATTTCTCTTCTAGAAATCTTTTAGATTCGGCCGCCGGAGGCACTTTCATGGAAACTACCTTAGGAGAAGCTACCAAACTCCTAGATAATATTATGGTTAATTATTCTCAATGGTAGACCGAAAGATCGACTAGTAAAAAAGTGCATGCTATCGAAGAAATTAGTGTTTTGAGTGGAAAGATGGATGAACTTATGAAAATATTTGCTGCTAAGAGTGCTTCTTCTGATCCTAATGATATGCCTTTGTCCACTTTGATTGAGAATAACAATGAATCTTTTGATGTGAATTTTGTTGGTAGGAATAATTTTGGTAACAATGCTTATAAAGGTAATTTCAATCGTAGGCCTTTTCCTAGTAATTCCTCTAATAATTATGGTAATACCTACAACAACTCTTATGGAAAGATGCCTTCTGAATTTGAATCTAGTGTTAAGGAGTTTATGATCTCGCAAAAGAATTTCAATGCTTTGCTTGAAGAGAAATTGCTTAAGGTTGATGAATTGGCTAGAAGTGTGGATATAATTACTGTTGATGTTGATTCTTTGAAACTTAGATATATCCCACCTAATCATGATATCAATGAGTCTCTCAAAGCCATTAGAATTTCCATTGATGAATGCAAAGAAAGAACCGCTAGCATGCGTGCTATAACAGAGGATTATATTAAATCGTGTTCTTCTAGCTATAATGAAAATAAAGATGAAGATCTGAAAGTTATTGATGTGTCTCCTATTAGATCCTTGTTTTCTAGTATAAATCTTGATGAGAATAGGATAGGAGATGATTCTTCCTTAAGGTGTCCCAATGATTCAGAGTTTTTGGATCTTGCTGCTAAAATTGCTAAAAGTGGGAGTGAAGAGATTAAAACTTTGCATAGTGATGAACCCACTACATTGGATTTCAAGGGATTCAATTATGATAATTGCTCTTTGATTGATTGTATTTGCTTGTTGCAATCTGTGCTAAATTCTCCGCATGCTTATAGTTAAAATAAAGCTTTCACCAAACACATAGTTGATGCTTTGATGCAATCTTATGAAGAAAAACTTGAGTTGGAAGTTTCTATCCCTAGAAAGCTTTATGATGAGTGGGAACCTATTATTAAAATAAAAATAAAAGATCATGAATGCTATGCTTTGTGTGATTTGGGTGCTAGTGTCTCCACTATCCCAAAAACATTGTGTGATTTGCTAGGGATCCATGAGCTTGATGATTGTTATTTAAATTTGCATCTAGCATATTCCACTATTAAGAAACCAATGAGGAGAATTAATGATGTTCTTATTGTTGCCTATGGGAATTATGTGCCCGTAGATTTCATTGTTCTTAATATATAGTGCAATCCTTAATGTCCTATTATTCTTGTTGACCTTTCCTTAGAACAATTGGTGCAATTATTGATATGAAGGAAGGAAATATTAGATTCCAATTTCCATTAAGGAAAGACATGGAACACTTTCCTAGAAAGAAAATAAAATTACCATATGAATCTATCATGAGAGCCACTTATGGATTGCCTTCCAAAGATGGCAATACCTAGTTTTATGTTGTATCGTGCCTAGCTAGGGGCGTAAAACGATAGCGCTTGTTGGGAGGCAACCCAATTTTTTGTTTTTGTTTTTGTTGCTGTTAGGGAATAAATATTGCATTGATCCTCTGATTAGATATGGTTTCATGTTTTGTTTAGTGTTTGTGCCAAGTAGAACCTTTGGGAAGACTTGTGTGAAGTTTATGTGATCTTGGTGTGAAAAACAGAATCGTTAGCGCTGGCTAAAGTGGTCTTCAGATTTTACTGGAGCATTATTTTTAGTTTATTCTTGTTGCAGATGATGGGTAGACAAATTCCCCAAATTTACCAATTTAGTTTGATTTTTTTGGAGTTCCAGAAGTAGGCGAAACCTCCAGATTACTACAGACTGTTCTGTTTTTGACAGATTCTGTTTTTCGTGTGTTGTTTGCTTATTCCGATGCATCTATGAGTAGTATTGGAGGATATGAACCATACAGAAGTTGGAATACAGTAGGTTTAACACCAATATAAACAAATAACGAATTCATTGCTGCACTTTTGAGTAGTGGTTTGCTTTCTTATACTAACGGAGCTGACGAGAGTTTTTTTCTAAGTTTTGTGTTGTGAATTTTTCAAGTTTTGAGTATTGCTTTGATCGACTATGGAACAAGGAGTAGCAAAGGCCTAAACTTGGGGATGCCCATGGCACCCCAAGTAAATTCAAGATGATCAAAAGCCTAAGCTTGGGGATGCCCGGGGAAGGCATCCCCTCTTTTGTAGCGACCACGATCCGAATGGACCGAAGTCTCTGTGTTCTGTGTCATCCCTGGATCGGTATGCTGACACACACAGTACTCGAGGATTTATAACAGAGGTAAATCACATGTATTAAGTAAAGTAAATACTATTACCTCAATCAATCATAGCGGAAGCATAAAATGTTGCGGATTCCCATCAACACCAATGGCAAAGTTGAGTGTAGAAATCGTAACCCTAACGTATCACTTACTCTTTGTAAGATAATCCTGCAACATGAGACGTTGCAGCCACAGAGGGTCAATACATTGAATGTACTGGCAAATTCACACTGTAATGATAATGATGAATAAGGCCTACAACTACATGCATATTTGGCTGGTGGAGGCTGTAAGGGTAAAGTTTTTGCGTAAAGCCAATTTTTCCCTACTGCAAAGGAATATATTTTTAATTAACTATCATGGTAGTTGAAACATCATTGAGAAGATAGACATCCTCTCAACCCCAATTAAAGGTCATCGTTAAACCCAACAATATTAAATTAAAGAGTGATGAGATCAGCAAATAATCCACTTCTAGATACTCAAAGATGTCCATAACCGGGGACACGGCTACTCATGAATAGTTTGTACACTCTGCAGAGGTTTGTGCACTTTTCCCACAAGACTCGATCGCCTCCGTTTGGTTTCTCGCACTGCATGGTGTTTGAGAAAGGGATGACCGAGAAACAGTCTTTCCGAAGAGGTCCCCTTAACCAGATAGATAGGCCGTACCACCTACAATTCCCCTACATCTGCTAGCCCATCATGGAAAGGTTTCCCACAACTTACTCAACTATGCCAGAGCCCATATTGGCATGTGGTTGCACATGGAAGTTCTAGGCATGAATTATATGATCCCTTTGAGCCTGGGTGGCATTCCAATAGGACAATCACATGGAAACCCCGGGATTTCCTAGGACAACACTGGCATCACCAGGTGTCTGGGCAATCCACTGGTTCACTCCCAGGGTGCCCCAAACCAATCCACCCCGATGTGTTTTCAAGTAGCCACATTAAGTTGAACCATTAATTAACAACTCACATCTGTCATGGATTTCACTCAAACCCAAACCATGTCTACGAGCATAGCATGGCCTAACAGCAAACGTAGAAGTAACTCCCAAAGGTTTGAATGTAATGCAGGTAATAGGTTCTACCAAAATCTACTTCCCAGTCCCACAAGTCAAAAGATCCTACTGATGTAATGTGTTTGAGGATATAACTAATGCAATGAAAACTAGGTATTGCAAAATATGATCAAAGTGTGAATTGCCTGCAAAGTTGATGAAGATGATTCGCACTAAAAACTCTGGATAGATCTACTCGTCACACTCCGGCAATCTATCGTAAGCAAGCAATAGTAACCACACATAAGCAATCACTCAGAAAGATCGGACAGGACGAATAAACACTTCGGAAAACATCAAAAACAAACGAATGACTCTTGAAACACAAACCAATTTCCAACAGTACCAAAACTATGTGAATTTGGCCTTATCAGAAAGTTTAGGTCGAGAGCTTCGATTTGCAAAAAGAATCCACTAAAACGGAGTTACGGAACTCAAGTTATGATCAAAACAAGTTTGAATCTAAAACTAGTTGAATTCAAATTTTGAAATTTTGAAAAACATGTTTGAGTTGTATTACTGGAAAGAGGGGATCGTAACGAAGACGTGGGCATTGGTTTCGTTGGATTTGGACTAAATGGTAAAAAGTTATGGCCGAAAGAAGATTAGGGCTAATCTGCAAAAGAATAATTACAGACGGGTCCCTGGCCGAAACTAAACAGAAAAAAAAGCTAAAGAGTGAACGTTCACTACTGAGACTAAACTAATGAATTCGTCCACTACTACTGCCAAACGAACGAACGTTCGTTAACTAACCTAACTACAGGAAAAAAACGGTTTTTTTAAAAGAACCGAAGAAACCGAGATCTAAACCGGACCGGGCGGTTTTCCCTTACCGGTTCTTAGATCGGGGCGGATCGGGGCGGTTCGTCGGCCGGCGAAGCTCCGGCGATGGCGGGGCAGGCTGCGGCGGCGCTGCATGGGGCGGAGGTGAGGCAGAGGGCGGAGGGCAAGGCGGAGGGCGAGACGCGGCTGCGGCGGTGAGCAAGGGCAGCGGCGGAGGCGCAGGCAGCAGCGGCAGCAGCAGCTATGCGGCGGCGGTGGGCGAGATGTGCGGCGGCGGCACGAGGAGAGGCAAGGGGAGGAACGGGGCGGCGGCGGCGGCTTAAATAGGCGGAGGGGGAAGGGGTCTTGCGTGGGGAAGGGGACGGCCGAGGGGGAGTACGGGCGTGGCACGCACGCCGAGGCGGCGGCGGTGTCCATCGTCCGCATGGGGACGAAGGCGAAGGCAAGCTGGGCCGACTGGCCTGGCCCAGTTGGCTGGGCCGGCGGCCCAGAGAAGAATTTTTTTTAAACAGACAAAGAAAACAAATAAAAGCAAAATAAATAAAAATATCCTATAGGCATATAATATATCAAAATTTGCAAGAAAATAAATCCTACAACATGCACATTTTACTATTGTCAAATAAAATGTCCACAAAATCTAATTATTCAAAAGGTGCTACTGATGCAAATAAAAACCAATAAAAATCATTCTTAAAATACCAAAAGAATTCAAATTCATTTCTCACCAATTTTGTGCACTTATGTCGTAGCTCCTGGATCAGCACCGAGTGAAGTTCTGCAGACTCCAGCTCCACCTTCAACAAGACTCCATAGAAGATGATCAGTCCACCCTCACGCCCCATCGACTTCAAGCTCCGTGTGTACACCACCTTGAATCAACCTCGCGCCATAGTCTTGCCGAAGCTACACAAGCCCTTGGGTCCGCGCCACATGTTTCCACGCCCAACAGTCGGTCACCATCAGCATCACGCTTGTATGTCTTCATCGCCGATCCCACCACCATCTTCTATTCCAACCAACTCGCGTCAATCCATCAAACTGACTAGTCCATCCCAGCCAAACTCGTTCAAATGTACGACACGCTCGAGGCTCCCTAATCGTCTTCCATGAATTTCCATCCATCACATGATAATTCCATCTTAGCTGGCCTGACTTCCCGCAACGCCTTCAAGCATCCCTATTGTACTAACATATCCGAGCTATCAACGCCATGCCCAAGTACACGAACAGCCTCCGGATACCAATAGCGATTTCCAACCAAAAAATTGTTTGGTCTTCTCACGTAGCTCCCTTGACCAAAAACTTAATGCTGACTAGTTGCCTCTGCGTCGCCAACGTCTAGGCAAGTAGTACTCCTGATGGATATGTATCACCTAATTAGCCCTTGCCTGAGCGTACAACACCACGACAGGCATTCACCTGACATTCCTTTTTCTTCGAAACAGATCTCGCACGTACTAACTTCCAAACAGCTGACTCGGGCCTTCTTCGGACATGCACGGCCCCGCCTGGCCTGCGCACAAAGCAAGCACTACGCTGCTAGCACCAACATTTGTCGCGCATAGACCTTACTGCCCTTCGGCCTGCACTAGGCCACCACGCTTTGACCACACGTGCTTTGGGCCTCCCCGCGTCGTAAGACCATACCACCCCGCTACTTCCTGCGACTCGCAAGACCGATATGGAACTGCCATACGCTACATGACACCACCTGGATAAGATCCAACTTGCCGAGTCCTCTGCATACACGCCGCCCCGGCTTCAGATAAATTTGCTGCTCGCACGTTATGTCGCAGCTTCCTTTGACGGTTACTATCCCGCAAAATCTTTAGTGGATCTAACACCTCGTCCGTGGAACCTACGGTATGATCGCCCTGTTGTTCCAATAGCTGCTCCTGTTGATTGTCTCGATAATTTCTTCCGGCTCCTAGATCAACGAACAATCTCCAAACAATCTAGCTAATGATACCACTTGTTGGAATATTAATCCGAGGCCATTGTCCATCATCCAAGGACCAAGAAATCACACGAGGCATGGCACCAAGATTTGTTAATAAGGTTCACCGATATGGCGACATCCTTGAGGCCTGACTATGGGCGCTCATCCCCACGATACCGTCAATACCGCCCCAAGTTGCCGGCACATGTGGCCTACTTCCCCTGCGTTCCTGTGCTATTTTGTTGGCATAGGTTACATCATGGGTCTACCCTCGCTATATATGAGAGGCTTAGGATACAAGTGTCCTAATAGGACACAACTCCATAGCCTATCTAAACATAATACTACTCAGAGTCCAACTATAACCAACCTTGTACACAATATTCGATACTACTCTAACAATGTTCTCCTTGATGTTCTTGGAGATCTATTCTATGTAATCTTATTTTGCGGTGCGTTTGTTGAGATCTGATGAATTTTGGGTTTATGATATTATTATCTATGAATATTATTTTAGTTTTCTTTGAACTCTTTTATGCATGATTAAGATAGTTTTGTAATTCTCTTCGGTCTATTCATTTGGTTTGGCCAACTAGATTGTTTTTTCTTGCAATGGGAGAGGTGCTTTATAATGGGTTCAATCTTGCAGTGTCCTCACCCAGTGATTGAAGGGTTAGCGAGGCACGTATTTGTATTATTGCCATTAAGTATAAAAAAGTGGGGTTTATTCATATTTATTCGATCTATCCCTCTACATCATGTAATCTTTCTTAAGGCATTACTCCGTTCTTGTTAGCTGAATACACTAAATGCATGCTGGATAGCGGTCAATGTGTGGAGTAATAGTAGTAGATGCAGGCAGGAGTCGATCAACTTGTCATGGACATGATGCCTATATTCATGATCAATTCCTTGGACATCATCATAATTATTTTCTTTTCTATCAATTGCTAAACACTAATTTGTTTACCCACCATATGTATTATTTCAAGGGAGAAGCCACTAGTGAAAACTATGGCCCCCGAGCATATTTTTTCATATTATTTTCAGATCTATAGAACCAAAAACACCAAAATACCCTGATGCAATTTATTTGCCTTCACTTTATTTTGCACATTATTTATCTTTTATACCTATATCTATCAGATCTAACCCTTGTAGGTAACCGTGAAGGGATTGACAACCCCTTTAACGCGTTGGGTGCAAGTATTTGTTTGTTTTTGTAGGAGCCACTAATGGTGACTTGTGTGTTCCTCCTACTGAATTTATACCTTGTTTGTTTACTGAGGGAACTACTTATCTCTACTTAGCTGCATCACCCTTTCCTCTTCAAGGGAAAAACTAACTCAACATCAGGAAGTAGCACTTCTTCGAGTAGCTCCAACGCCAGCCTTCTCACTATCTGCTTCATGGGTCGACCATGGGGTGACAGCAAGGTGGTTCTCGATTACCTCCCCGGGAACGTCGGGGATGTCTGAATCTTGCCAAGAAAACACATCGAAATTCGCCCGCAAGAAGGCAACAAGCGTGTTTTCCTATTTCCTATCGAGAGTGGCCACTACTGCAGGTTGCTGCTAATGCGACACTACGATCAGAGACCCTTTGGCAAAACTGTGTGCTATGCCATAATCGCAAACGGGGGTGTAAAAAACCATATCAAAAGGTGCAAAACGTTTGCAATGGAGGATGTATCAAACGCAATTTAGATTTTGGTTGCGTGTGCGATGAGGGGCATATGGTTTAGTCCAATTGACTGTTTGTGATGAGGAGGAACAAAAGAAACAGGTTGCCAGATTAAGGCGTGTGCGATGTACAGCTTGCGGTTCAGTCGGATGAACTATTTGTGATTAAGCAACACAAAAGCAACGGTCAGCCTGATCAAGGTGTGTGCGATATACGGCATGCTGTTTACTCGGATGAACTGTTTGCATTGAAAGATGAGAACCGAAACGGTTGAACTTAACAAGATGTGTGTGATACGTGGCAAACAGGTCTGAAATCGGAAACATGTGCGAAGACCTATAACAAAATAGACGATCACTGCTAACAAGCCGTGTGTGTTGCGTGCAAACGATTGCTAGTATACAATTGTGAGTAATTGATGAAAACGTCACCGATGGAATCCATTGTTAAGTCCGTGTGCGATGTGATTTTCTTTGTCCGCACAACATCTAGGCTCTGTCTACAGAGCATCAACATATATACTTCAAAAGACAGCATCGCATTACCAAATTAAGCATACAATTACACAAGTGACTACACACATAGCATTTCCACACACCAAAGTAAGCAATTACATGGATACCCTCTAAGATTTTCTCGTGGTGGTTGTGCTTCTTGAAATGGTGGGGCGCGATCGAAAGGTTGGCCGCTGTAATAAATGGGGCCTGGCGAGCCTGTAATCATCACGTCTTGTCACGGCATTCATAGCGGAGGATTCCAGTGCATGCTAGACAACACCTCACCGCACACATGGGCTCGAAGAGGTGCCAAATGTATCGTCCGGTAGCATGTTCCCGTGCTACCACGCAGTTTACCGCGCAAAGTTCCCGCCCGGCTAGTCTGGCCAAGCGTCGGCCAGAAGTGGAGGAAACTAACTGTGTGAAATAATATTGAAGATCGCAGTCGAGTTAGCTATACAGATCGTGTGCTGTGAGATCGACAAGTTAAACATATTCGAGAATGGTTAATAAAATATAAGACCATTGCATATTAAGGTCAAAATAGTGCTACCAATATACGAGTTTCACACAATGCCATTTCACCGGTTGTACCACAAAAGCTCGAAAATATTACAATGTTCAAACTCTAGAGTTATACGGCTCAAATTCGAAGATTAAAAGGTTGAAACTGATATTGCAAATGAAATTCAGCTCATCGGCTCCAAACGCTCGGGTTGATCTATTGAACATGGATATCAGAGAGGTTCAAACTTATATTACCACTTCTTAGTCTGGTTTTGAAACCTCGCAATTTTTGCAAAGCGGTCAGCCACTTAGAAGTCATGTATGGGGTTGACACGATGACTTCCAATTATTTTGTCATTTGATGTTCCAAAATGAAATTCAGCATTTTTGGAGCCTATTCCATTCTGCCGCAGGCGCCAACGCTGAACAAAATACCATTCATTTTTGCTAAATAAATAAGGGCAAACCTTATTTCCTTCAGCACCCTTGCTCCGAGAACAAAGAACCTAGCGAATATAATCTCCGATAAGGTCCCTCGGTAGGTGTTCAAAGTAATTTCTGAGAGATGCAGATCTAGGCATTCGACGTGATTGTTATATTCTATCACATTATCCACCACTGGGCCTAATCTTATCTGCAAAATAAGAAAACTTTTTAGTGCCTATTTGGTTTGCCGGACTTGTAAAATACACTAGCATGCCATCTTCGCTCTGACATGATCACTACAGGAATCAGACACTTTGCTGTCCGCCATGGCCCAGGTCTTTGCTGTCAGCCGGCAAACGGCAAAGGTCCTGGACGTCACACGTGGCAGCTTATCACCGTTAGGGGGCTAACGGTGTGCTTCGTCGTCCGCTGGCAGACGACAAAGACCATTGAACCTTTGCCGTCAGCCAGCAGACGACAAAGTAACCAAATAGGCCAGCCCACAGGTTCTACAGGTAGCTGCCACATGGCATCTTTGCCGTCTGCTGGCTGACGGCAAACCTCTTTGTCGTCTGCCAGCGGATGGCAAAGATCCTGTCTAGCCCCTGTTTTTTCTATTTTTATTAAATTCATTCAATTTGAACACACAAGTTTCAACACACAAGTTTCATCACAGAAATTTCACAGTAGACGTATCCAACACACAAGTTTCATCATACATACATAGATAACCAACACAAAGTTCCATCCATACATCTTATATTACAAAAGTTTGACATTGTTCATCCAACACCGTTATCCATCCATCCATATAAAAATTTCCATCATGCAAGTTTATCGATACAAAATAAAAGCAGAAAGGGAAAATAAGCACTCAATCCATGCAAGCTTCCGTGAATTAAATGAAGTCTCTAGAATGGGAAACAAGAGAGTTAGAAGAAGAAGAAGAGAATGAAGAAGAAGAAGAAGACTAGAAGAAGAAGTAAGCATACTTAGGTAAATAAAATGGAGCTAACCTGGCTAATTATGCCATTTATGAGTGCACCAAGCATATTATCCCATTTTTGATATAAAGCAGCTAAGTATATGTCTTTATTGAGCTAACCTAGGTAACTAAGGATATTAGAGCTAACTTAGGTCATTTTGGAGAAGAAGAAGAAGAAGAAGAAGAAGAAGAAGACTAGAAGAAGGAGAAGACAACTAGAAGAAGGAGGTTCTTACCCATTTCCATCTCATTCTTCTTCTTTTATTATTTCTTTTTCTTCTTTTTCTTCTTCTATTCTTTCTTTTTCTCCTCTTCCTTGTTTTCTTCTTATTCCTTATTTGTGTCATTTTAGAGCTTACATAGGTAATTATGCCATTTTTAGCTAACTAAGCTTATTATGTCAATTTGGAGGAAAATAAGGTAAGTATAGGTCATTTTTGTGCTAACATAAGTAATTATGCCATTTTTAGCTAACGTAGGTGATATGGATCATTTTGGAGCTAACCTAGCTAAAATGGATCATATTGGAGCTAACCTAGGTAAACTTGGTCATTTCGAGCTAACCTAGGTAAAATGGATCATATTGGAGCTAACCTAGGTTAAATGTGTCATTTTGGAGCTAACTTAACTAATTATGCCATTTCTTAGTTAACTAAGCATAAATATGCCATTTTTACACAAGTAAGCCATGTGTATGTCATTATTGAGCAAACCTAGGTAACTAAGCATATTAGAGAGACCTTAACATATTAGAGCTAACTTACGTTATTTCGGAGGAAACGAAGCTAAGTATAGATCATTTTGGACATCTGACATACCTGACATTGTTCACTCCTCCTTCGTCTCCTTCTCCTTCACCATCCTGATGCGCCTAGAGCGGCGAGGCAGTGGGATGTAGTCTTCTACCACAATTGGCATGGTCATGTCGCCTGGCTGTGGGATCGCCGACGCTGCCACCATCGCGAGGTCATTGTCAGGCATCACCACCGTCGTGAGGTCATCTTCAGGCAGCACCATTGCTAGGTCATCCTCAACCACCACCATCTCTTGCCCATCGTCAGCCACCACCATCGCTTGCCCATCGTCAGCCACCATCATCTCTTGCCCATCATCAGCCACCACCATCTCTTGCCCATCGTCAGCCAGCACCTCCTCATCCCCACTCTGCTCCTCGTCTTCCCCACTCCATTTCGGATCATCCTCGCTGCTGGTTTAACTATAGCCAGACTCGCTGCTGCTAGTACCGTAGCCAGAGTCGTTGCCGCTACTCCGATTGCCTAATCAAAAGCAACAAAGTTTTTTTTTAACAATCAGTGTGAGACAAAGCCAAATGGAGAGGAAGAAGAGGCAGAGTGTACTGGCATCATCGTCATCCTTGTAGTGCATGCGACACATAGTCATGTTGAATACCTTCATGGTGAGCATGGCGTTGGCGTCGTACCTGAAGACAAGGAAGTACCCGTGCCTCAGGTCGTAGCTACGGACAAACTGCTCCCAACCACGCCACAGGTACATGTGGTCCCTCCTGATCACCACCTCCATATCCCAATGCCTGCAAAGCCCGTTGTCGGCATGTCGCAGCATCACATTCTTTGGCCGATGGCCGTCCAGCACCTCCACGAGAGTGTCAGGTAGCCTCTGCAACGTGGGTAAAGGAGTTATGTAGCAAACAACAGAGTTATGATAAAGTGATGGGTGAAGGGGTGATCTCTCCTTTTATATACCTGCCTCTTGGAGGAATTCTCAAGTATGATCGTGAAGAACTCGAAACCGTCCAACTCGTACTCCACTGTGGTAGAGCGTAGCCTGTGGTGGCGGCCTCCCCCATCTTTGATAATCAACAACATCAACAACACTTAATTAATTTTGTAGGTTAGTTGGCAATGGCAATTGGCACCCTTCAAAACTAGGGATTTTTAGACATGAAAGAAAACTGAAAATGTTGAAAAACAGAGCATTTATATCCAATCAATGTTTCCAAATTAGTGGGACCACTAGATAACACTTTAGATAACACAAAGCAACACCATTTATATCCAATCAAAGAAAGGCCTCAATAATGTTTCCAAATTAGTGTGTTTTGGGACCACCAGTACTAACATAAAACAACAACTTATAAGAAATAACCCTACCATCTAAAACCCTAAAAGTGATAGGATCCTAAAAGCGCCAAATAATAATACACTACACTCAGGAGCACATCTTCTTCTTCTTCTTCTTCTTATTTGTTTTCATCTTTCTTCGTTCTTCTTAACATAAACTAAAACTGAACTAAACCTAAAATAGTCTAAATCTAATACTAATCCTAAAATAACTGAAAAAACCTAAACTATATCTAAAAAAACAGAAAAATACAGAAAAAAGAGGAGAAGAGAGAGAGCTCATCGGTGGAGGAGGGGGCCGGTGGAGGAGGGGGCCTAGTCGTTAGGGACGCGGGGCGGCGGGCTGGCGAGGCCGTGTGGCCGCGGGGCACTAGACGGCGGGGCCGTCGGGCGACGAGGAAGGTACTCAACCCATTGATCGCCTGAAGACGAAGGTACTCGAGTGCAGTACTGCCACGGAGCAGGCACTCCATGTCACCCTTTGAGAGGCAGACGGTGACGAGCTCGAGGTGCTTCAGTCGTGGTAGAATAAGAGTGGGTTCATCATTAAGGGGCGGGAAATGGCAGTTCCTGAAATTGGCGACGCGTAGCGTAGGTGTGAGGCGAAGTGCGGACGTTGGCAGCGACCACATATGCCCATCATCAAAAGTGAGCTCGTCGAGCTGATCTAGGACGGGGGATCGGAACCAATCGTCAAGCTTGGCTCGGTCCTTGCCGTTGGAACGGAACTTGCCCATTCTAGGGCCTTTGCTTGGGCCAAGGTGACTGCCGAGGATCTTGGACAATGCATCCAAGCTTTTGCGATAGCCATGGCAGAGCTCGTGGGTGTCGATGAGGTCGAGAGTGCTGGAGTTCCATAGGGGGCGCCACACCGGGAAAGGAGGGTTGTCCGCACCCCGTATTTGTTTGGGACGAGGGAGATGATGACTCTCAACATATCATCAGGGAGGCTACTGATTAATTCTAGGCCTGCTGGAGTTGCTTGCGGTTCTAGCTCGCGCTGCCTCCGCCTGTTGGCAGCCACGTTCTCCACCTTCGAAGTCTCCTTGTCAGCGGCTCTTTCCGATGGTAGTATAGGGAATATTTAGTTAAAACAAGGCAATAGAAAAGTGTATTGGTAACTAGAAGTTATTAGGTAGGAATATAGTAAGAAAAGGGAATAACAATTGGTTGCTTAAATACTAGACAATTCATTTAACATTGCTGGGTAAGTCAACATATGCACATAGTCTAAAATAAAACTTACTTCGAACAAAGTCTGGATGGATGTTTTGTCGGGGAAGTTAGCATATATCTCACGACCAGGCCCTTTTATGTGCAGTGCAATTTTAGTGCCAGCTTTCAGTACATAAAACTTTGCAATTTCATTCCAAAATCCAGTGCCAAAATAGGAGTCACCACGTTCATCAAGTCTTACAATATCAACGATTGTAAATCCATGGTTTGTGTGCAGTATGACATCCGTGGATCCTTGATCTATCTAAAGGGAAAAATTGTGCACTACATAATATGTTGCATAGCGAGGTATGTTCTGCAGAAAATGGTAGGATTGTTAAAGAAAATATGGTAACATGCAAATATGAGCCCAAATTGAAAGAACTGTACAACAGTTGAAATCAAAGGACAAAAATCTATAATTAGACAGATAGGGTAAACATGATTTCATGGAAAAATGAGAGTAATTAAAAGAACAATACATGATTAATTTGCCTAATATAGACCAAAGCGGGGAAAAATCCCCTTCGACATATATGGTGCATGTGTCACCTTTTATCCAAATGTAGAAATATTTATAATATGTTCAGGATAGTAGGCCATGCCAACCGATTTAGGGTGAGGTTGAACATACCGCGCGCGTCCTCAAGTTATCTGGTACGATGAGATGGGATCTCTGGTGGCCGTCAGAAAGTCATGAAGTGTCGGCGCACTGTACATTCTACAAATGAAAGAAAACCCTCAAATCACCTCGAATAAAAATGAATTCATGGAGATTTTCTGCCTTGTGATTAAAGGAGGCAGATGAACTGGGATAAGAGATAAGATATTATCTCATTAAATTAGTTATCTTGTCGTCCATCAGAAAGAACCCTCAGTATGGCAGATTCCCCAACCGAGCGGACCTGGGTCGACCGCGAGTAGCGTCGAGAAAGTCGATGGCGATAGGCGGCGGCAAGTGGAAGTGGCGAAATGTGGTGGGCTTTGCCGGTAGCCTGGCAGCGGTGGCATGTGTCGAGCTAAGTTTATATCGCCGCAATAGGCGATGCCATGGCATAGACGTGGAGGAGCTTGTGCATGTGTGAATGGGGGACGTACCGGAGGGGGCGAGGGCGTGGCGGGCGGGGTGAGGGTTTTTGTGACATGGGGATGGTGAGGGTTTTCTTTTCTGTTTTTTGAATTGGGTGGTGAGGGTTTTCTGTCCCGCAAAGAATTTTAGGGGCGATGGTTTGCTATAGCGAACCATGTGTGATTGACGCACGAGGCAAAATGAAAGTCATTGCACACGGTTCCAATTTTGGAAACCGTGTGTGATTAACGTACTAGCTCCATCTTGGTATATTGGTCCCCGTTGTATTTTTTAACAAAATTTGGCGAAATATTTAACATACTCAGACATAGATAATAAGGGTACACGCACATAAGCATATTTCAACCATAGGTACATAGTTCAACCGTCATTAAGCATAATCAAGCGTACATAGTTCTATCCATCCCACATCCCATCTCACATGCGGCCGACACGATCCTGAAGCTTCTCCAGGTACTCGGTGTACGCGCGGTGCGCCACCTTCGAGAATACTTCTGGTTGAAGGGGCGAGTAGCTTGTCCTCTTGCATGCGCCAGAACACTTAGATACGCGTCATGAAGCTTGTTGTTGCAAAATGGGCATCCATAGCCACCGTTCCAGGTCCTAATACGTGTGTTATGCATTCCTGCATAAAGCTCCCCCAGGATTCGCCTCTTGTACCTCCTCTGGTCATCTTCATCTTCGCTGTCCATATCGTCATACTGCACCTATACAAATAATAAAACAAATTTGCCATCCAATCACTGATTACATGTCGTGAAGTAGTATTTGGAATTTATGACTATTTATTTACATATATCCATATATTATGGTTCGATTTTTAAGCACAGTCGTCTATGTACAGACCAATCTTGAAGAAAATAATGGCACAAACATATGTAGGTCATTCAAAATCAATTTTCAAGTCTTGGCTAGGGATTATTAGCATGAACACTAACCCTAGTCGGATTACTAGCAGAAATCATTTGCACAGATGAAACAACTAATCACTTATCACCTATACCATTCAAACAATCAATACACTACACGGATCTAATGAAACTTACTCAGATTTCATGGATTGGGAGAACATAACCACATGATTTCTATTCCAAAAAGGGGGGGAGGTGTAACCAGAGAAACCCTACGATCTATTTAACACATAAATGGGTATAGCTGACTAAACAGCTGCCCATCGTCACCCGAGTCATCGTCGGAGTGGTCGTCGGAGTTAGTGTGGAACTCCGCCTCTGGCTGTGGAAGCTCGACGCCGTCGACGATGTTGGGTTGCAGCGATAACTCGCCGACGGTGATGGCAACCTCTATCTCCATCTCCACGCCGTGCTCCGGTGCTTTAGTTGCCACGGCGTCGCCACTCTCTTTGATGGGGCACTTCGGCGGCATTGTCTGATGGCTTTGAGAACTGAGAGCGGCGTCGAGGATGCAAGCAGAGAGAGAGAGGATTGTGTGTGCGTAGCGAGGATGGGGGGTGCGGCCGCTTGGGCGCACCATTAATATGGAGTAGTGGGAGTTGTGGGAGAGAGGCGGGCGGCGGTCAAACCGATGGCTCGCCTATGGCTCGCCTACCGGTGAGCCTGCGCACCGGACTGCTAGCATGCCTACCAAAGTTTCACACAGATACTCACATGCCTCCCAATGACACTATGCGGCGAGCACGCCTCTGTCAATTCACACACCTGCACGCACGCCTCCATGTATGCCTGCACGGCGGACTGCTCGCATGCGTCCCGTCAAATCACGCCTGCTCGCACGACACACGGTTGGCGCGGTGGCATGTATATTATTTTTCTATCTGGATGATTAATGTTGCCGCCTTATTGCTTTACCGGAGCATGGCATGTATCCATTGTTGGTCTAATGCTCATGGTTGGAATAAATAATCCGTTTGGGATATTGGTTCCCAATTATTAATAATTTCCCGTCTGTAATTAGATAAAGATTACATCAAAACTGGTCTCAAATTTGACAAAATAAATTACAATGCCACCTTGTATTCGTGTCCATACGACAACACGATAAGTTTCATGAACTTCAAATAAGATTTGGATGTACTAGAAATTAAAAACCAAGAGTATCAATATTTGAAATTTGTTGCACGGGGAGTAAACATGAACCTAGTGAGACACATGTGTTTTTGCAATCCATTCAGGTGCACTGTCATGTGTGCATGTAGCTCAAATTTGATTTTTGCATATTATACCAGTAGAAAATCAATCAACCAATGTACTAAAACGTCTTAATGACCTCTGTTATTTTTTTTCAAATTAAAATGTCCCTCCTTTGGTAACATGTATGTCCACCATGTGATAATTAATTTAGCATGCATCGTAGTTGCGGTGGATTCACGGTGTGTGTGTGTGGGTGTGTGCGTCTGGGGGTGGCTCGTGGCTCGCAGTACACTACGAGTTGTGAGCCACCATGTGGGTTGGCCGTTTTGTTAGGCAGGCCGGTACCACATCAGAGTCGTGAAATTGTTATTTAAAACATTACACAACCCTTTCGTACATAAATGTTTTGGCCACATACACTCGATGGTTGTCTTACACGACACTCGATACTCGTGTGTGACGCTTTCTGTGGGCCCGCGAAGTCATCGCCCTTACTTTGACGAGGTGGGAGGGGACTAGCATATATACTATACGTACGCGTCCGTGAACAAGTACACCTCACTCAGTGTCGGGACTTTTTGGTTATCGAGGCACATGCCACATCAAAATTGTGAAACTGGTTATTCAAACATCACACAACACTTTTTTGGGCCACATGCACATTATAGCTAGTACACTCATCTGTGCGCTTCCATCTGTGGGCCCACGAGGCCATCGTCGATGCATGCATGCATCATTTTGACCTACATCGGGAGAGGTTAATTAATTTCACCATCGATGAGGATTCTTTTGGGTTGTACGTATATTACGGCAGGAGCATATAGTATGCGGTGAAGAGGGGGGGAAGGGGACCATCATATGTAGTATGCTTGATATGAACTTCCCTTTGTGTGGGTGCATGGTTTACGGTTTTTGAGGCATGTGGCACATCAAAGTTGTGCATTTTGAGTATTCAACATATATATGTTTGGCCCACATACAAAGCGGTGGTGGTTGTCCTCTCGCACCCACTTAAGCTGTTATCAGCGATATCAATGCTTTCCATCTGTGGGCCCGCTTGGTCCATCACTACTTTTGGCCTCACAACAAGAGAGGTTAATTTGACATATTAGGGGATAATTATTTTTGCTCTGGGATGGCATGCATGATACAGTTTGAGCACACACACATGCATGTGTACACATGAATCCCTCGCATCGAGTCGAAGTGGCTAGTACAACGAGACATCATGAACCGATCTCGCTCTCTGTGAGGAGCTAGTGTACGATATTTGACACACGCACCACATCAATGTTGTGTATTCACACATGTATGCACGCATCACATCCATACACATGCACGTGTGGTTGCCTTCGAACGATACACTCCCTCATGTTGTTATCGTCAATAAGCCTATACATTTGTGGGCCCGCGTGGACGTCCATGATCACCTTGACCAACAACAAGATAGGTTACCATGGAGGATTCTTTATTTGTTTCGTGTTATCGTAGTATAGGTCATGGTGAGATTCAGACATAATTAAGTTTGGGCACATATACTATGCACGGATGCATGCATGCATGAATGCCTGTCGTTGGTTTGAAGTGTGGTGTAACATACATATGCATCATCAACCTAACCCTCACTCAGTGTGAGGATTTCTAGTTTGAATTCATGGTGCCACATCAAAGTTGTTCCATTGTTACTCAAAAACACACCTCTCCATACCTACGTTTGGGACACACACATGTCGTGGTTGTCTTTGGGGACTAGTTACTTGTGTGATTATTCGCGAACTAGCCCATCTCCTGGGTCACATGAGATATATGCCTCTCTGGCTTGCCG
>LR738709.1:202273558-202285284 GCA_902687465.1 Secale cereale
GAGGGATGGGCGGCTGCTAGCTACTTCGCACTTTGCTAGATGAATGAACCTCGGTTGGGGAGCATGCATTCATAGCTTAGGATCCCCTGCGTGCCGACACGAGGGAGGAGGGGGCTGCTAGCTACTTCACACTTTGCTAGGTCAACCTTGGTTGGGTGGAGGGGGCATGCATTCAAAGCTTAGGATTCCCTTTGTGCCGACACAAGGGGGGTGGGGGTGGGAGCAAGCAATACCGTGCGCTTTGCGAGAGAGGTGCCACATCGAAGCTGCATTGGGTATTTGAAAATCAAACCATCCTTTCAATACATAAAGTTGGTCCACATGCAACTGTGTTCGTGTTCTGACCCTCTCCGGCGCCATTTTTCGCAAAATTTATGAACATTAGACAATTCGTATGACGCAACAGACACGATTCACTCAAACTAATCGTGTGGCACACCGGTGCACCTGTCACACACACACATTTGCATAGTATGTTTGGCTCCACGAGGCTCCCACTCTCAAAAATATCTACCCGCTTCGAGTGTTTTATGTTTGATAACACACGGTTGTTATCTCAGGACCATGTGCAATGTTTCTTGTTCACAATCCCGCCAGCATACCTAGAAAATATCTACACGCCTCGATGGTTTTTCTGTTTCATAACACACTGTTGTTATCTCTGGACCGTGTGCGATGTTTCTTGTTCCCAATCCCACCTGCACCCCTAGGAAATATGTGCCCGCCGCGATGGTTTATCTATTTCATAACACACGGTTGTTATCTCCGGACCATGTGCAATGCACTATCATCAAAATTTGAAATAGCCCGGCATTTCACTCCCACGTTTGACCCCCGCGTAGTAAAATTTTTAGTACCCGCTTCATTTCCTCAAACACCCCGCGCCCCCTCCACACACACACACACACACACACACACACACAAACCAAAACCTCTTCGGGCGTGCGCGTGCAAACACACACATCCTCCCTTGCTCGAAACCCTAGAAAGGTCCCAGCCGCCGCTGCCGTCGCCGCCGCCGCAAGGCCTCCATTGTCAACATCTGCGGGTTTGCCCGCGCAGCTTACCTACCGATCTCCATACCGAGGCCGCCCTGAGTTTCTCAGATGACACCTGTCAAATACCCCTTTCCCACAGATCCCCATTCCCATCCTCATCCCCCACTCCAAGGTGTCGCAGCCTAAGCCCGGCTACGCTTCGCATGGAGCTCGAGGAGCGACTGGCCCAAAAGAGGTGTATAGCGGTCTCTTCGCCCGACGTCAGCGAGGAAGCTGACGACCATTAGTAGCGGCAGGCATTCAAGCAGTGGACTAGAGTATGCGGGCATGTCTCGGCCGCCGGCTACGACATCGAGGTCATCGACAGCGACGGCCTGAGGCGGACTGTGTCATAGGTTAAGTGGCTCACCCCCAAACCCTCAGGTTCAATCGCCGTCGATCTCATCCATGGACCCGGCGCTGATCTCCTCTGGCTCACTGTCAACAATTTGCAATTCTACATCGCCGTCGAGCCCCTTTTGTCATTTCTGAAGGACACATTCCGCGAAACAGACATGTGATCCAAAGCTTCCAAGTCAGACCTCATCGACGGCGACCACGAGGCGGGCACGCTCTCCGGCTCTTCCAAGGTAAAAGAGCCCATCTGCTCTTCCAAGGGGAAAGCACCCGTCTGCGACATCAGGAAGGGCACCCTACAGCCGTGCTCTTCCATGGGGAAGGAGCCCATCTGCGACAACATGGAGCGCATCCAGGGTCCGTGTTGTTCCCACGGGAATGAGCCCATCTGTGACAAGTGAGGAAACCCATGATTTGTTTTGCCATGCCTCTTCACAGGGGGAAACCCATGATATGTTTTGTCGAGTCCTTTTTGTAGTGTAGTGAGAATATGTCCAGTTTTAAATGTTATATCTGTTTGTTTGCAGTTCGCCTTGTTTATTTCAGTTTTTTTACAATGTGATGCTCTATATGTGAATTTATTTACTGTGCAGTACATTTCATCAATCCAGTTTTAAACATACCGATAGGAATGCATATATTTTCTTGTTGTTAAGCCTGTTATAGCTAGCATATGCCTCTGTTAATGTTTTTCGATTGTTTGGTTGTTTGTAGTTAGCATATGTTCAGTTTCAAATGCTATCTTTGGTTTTTCTTTGTATGCCTTGTTTATTCCAGTTATTCATAACGTGATGCTCTATATGTGCAAGTATGAACTGTGCAGTTGAATTTCATCAGTACCATTTTCAAGAATACCACTATGAATGACTACATTTTGTTGCTGCATCTTGTAATTAACACGCCTTTCCATTTTTATGTAACCATAACAAGTGTACTTAGACCGGCACAATACCAGTTCGAATGACTACGTTTGCTTGTTGTTAAATGTTAGGCCTGTTGCAGTTAGCACACCTTTCCACTTGTTCGGATTTACTAGCATGCTTAAACCTGCACACTGAAGCTATCTTTTGGAGATTATTTTTCTGCCATGTATAATTTTGGTTGATGTTTAGCCTGTTGTGTTTAACATGCTTCTCGAGGTACCTGCACAGGATAATTTTGGGAAAGACTATTGTTTTCAATCGAGGTTAGTTTCATCCCATGGCTTATATCTGCTCATTGTTCAAGATATCGGTAGCTGGTACCATATAGGTCGGCGGCTGATAAGGGACTAATCGGTGAATTGGACATTTAACTGAATATATCTGCAACACATTTTACATTAGGTTAACTAGGGCCATATGTAATATATCTGAAGCTACAGAGCAACATGCACTGTACTTAATGTCTAAATATGCAATCCTAGGCTACATAGCTACAAGGAAGAGTGTTACGTTAATGTTCTAATGATGTCTAGATATACGTACAAGAGCAGCAGCAACAACAACAACAATACAGCCCTCATGTTTAGATATACTTTAGTGCTATTTGAGCCTGAACTAGCTCAAACTAACTGTAACCCATGGATACAGTAGCAGTTAATCAGCCGATAATTTTTAAGAATGAACTAGACTCCTTCCGGCCCATAATATAAGATGTTAATTCATCTAATATGTGAGTATATTGGATGTTATAACAAATTAGCAAGACAAGCAAGATCTAGCATATGCAAGGAAGAAGATAGAAAAAAATAGCAATCTCAACATAACGAGAGGTAATTTAGTAACATGAAAATTTCTACAACCACACTTTCCACACTCTTAATAATTGCATGTAGGATCATAAGCAATCACATAACATATTCTCCACACGATCCACATGCATGCGACGTTGACACCCTTCCAAAATAGTAGTAATAACATTAACTATAGTCATGACCACTCCAAACCCACTTTCATAAAAAATCAACATTCACCAAATATGTGGGATCTAAAGTTGACACTCTTCCAAACCCACTTTCAATATTAGTGCAAACATTATTATCAATCTCATATTCATCATGAGGCTAAAATAAATTTCCAAGATCATAAGATGAATCACCCCAATCCTGATCATTGCAACAAGTAGTGGACATAGCAATACTAGCATCCCCAAGCTTAGGGTTTTGCATATCATTAAAACAATTGACATTAATAGAATTTACAATAGTATCATTGTAATCATGTTTTCATTAAAAGAGCTATCGTGAATCACTTCATAAATTTCTTCTTTCAAGACTTCGTCACAATTTTCAGATTCACGAATTTCAAGAAAAACTGCATACAAAAACTGTAGTGCACTAAACTCACTAGCAATTAGTTCATCATAGTTGGATCTCTTAAAAAGATTAGCAAGCGGATGAGGATCCAAAGATAGATTTCCAGTAAGCGAAGATGCAAGCAAATAGAAGACACATGGCAACACGAGCAAACATAAGATCGAACTAGAAAACGGCAAGCAAAAAGAAGGTAAATATTTTTGTGTTTTTCTGAAAAGGTTTTAGAAGTGGGGGAGAGGAAAATGAGAGGCGAATGGCAAATAATGTAATGCGAGGGAGAATAGTTTATGATGGGTACTTGGTATGTCTTGACTTGGCGAAGATCTCCCCGGCAATGGCGCCAGAAATCCTTCTTGCTACCTCTTGAGCATGCATTGGTCTTCCCTTGAAGAGGAAAGGGTGATGCAGCAAATTAGCATAAGTATTTCCGTCAGTTTTAAGAACCAATGTATCAATCCAGAAGGAGACAATGCACATGTCACCTAGTACCTGCACAAACAATCAAGAACCTTGCAACCAACGCGATCAAGGGGTTGTCAATACCTTCACGCTCACTCGCAAAATTGAGATCTAATAAAGATAGTAAAGTAAATATTTTTGGTATTTTTGTTGTATGGATTGGAGAGTAAAGATTAAAAAATAGTAAAAGAGATGCGAAGTAAATAAAAGAGATTCAATATAATAGGAAAGAGACCCGGGGGCCATAGGTTTCACTAGTGGCTTCTCTCAAAATAGCATGTATTACGGTGGGTGAACAAATTACTGCTGAGCAATTGATAGAAAAGCGCATAGTTATGAAGATATCCGAGGCAATGATCATGAATATAGGCATCACGTCCATGTCAAATAGACCGAAACGATTCTGCATCTACTACTATTACTCCACACATCGACCGCTATCCAGCATGAATCTAGAGTATTAACATCACAAGAACGAAGTAATGTATTAAGCAAGATGACATGATGTAGAGGGATAAACTCAAGCAATATGATATAAACCCCATCTTTTTTTGCTCGATGGCAACAAGACAATACGTGCCTTGCTGCCCTATTGTCACTAGGAATGGACACCGCAAGATTGAACCCAAAGCTAAGCCCTTCTCCCATTGCAAGAAAGATCAATCTAGTAGGCCAAACTAAACTGATAATTCGAAGAGACTTGGAAAGATATCAAATCATGCATATAAGAATTCAGAAAAGAACCAAATAATATTCATAGATAAGCTTGTTCATAAATCCACAATTCATCGGATCTCGGCAAACACACCTCAAAAATTATTACATCGAATAGATCTCCAAGAGAATCGAGGAGAACTTTGTATTTAGGATCAAAGAGAGAGAAGAAGAAATCTAGCTAATAACTATGGACCCGAAGGTCTGTGGTAAACTACTCACGCTTCATTGGAGAGGCTATGGTGTGGATGTAGAGGCCCTCTGTGATTGATTCCCTCTCCGGCGGATCGCCGAAAAAGGCCCCATGATCGGATCTCACGGGTATAGAAGGTTGCGGCTGTGCAAAAGTGGTTTCGTAGCTCCCCCTCATGTTTGTAGGGTATAAGAGTATATATAGGCGGAAGAAGTTCGTCGGTGGAGCTACCAGGGGCCCACGAGGGTGGGGGCGCGCGTACCCCCCTGGGCGCGCCCTCCTGCCTCGTGGCCTCCTCATGGAGTTCCGGACTTATACTCCAAGTCTTATGGATTTCTTTCAGTCCAAGAAAGATCATCGCAATGGTTTCATTCCATTTGGACTCCGTTTGATATTCCTTTTCAGGGAAACTCTAAAATAGGCAAAAAAAAAAAATTTGGCACTGGGCCTCCGATCAATAGGTTAGTCCCAAAAATAATATAAAAGGGCATATTGAAGCCCATTAAACATCCAAAACAGATAATATAATAGCATGGAACAATCAAAAATTATAGATACGTTGGAGATGTATCGCTATCATGCACCAACTTACTCTGCACGGGTTACCTCGTAACCAACACATGCACAAGCTTACCATCACGGACATCACACGATCATTTTAGGATCAAATCAAGCTTGGTATTAACAATATCGTAGTAATAATTCCATGACCACAAGGAGCTTGACCTTTACCCTGGACTCTCGCACAACACCACAAATATACATCAACTCGGGATCCTCGATACCAAGGTGATCCTCTCATGATCACAGTCAACTTCTGTCTCATCATCGAACCAGGGTTGTTATTAATCACATTATTATTATTATTACTGTTGACGCATAGTGTGACCGACTATGAACTGGGCCCATATCCGCGGGCGGGGCTATCGATAGATTTAAAACACACTCTACAGATGTTAGCACACAATACCCACACCCCAAAACACAAGGCCTCACAGTCCCATTCGGCTGGACAAACAACATTCTGACATAACCGTTCCACTACCAAGACATTGTCCCGGCCACTCCGACCAACTCTTCTTTGGGCTAAGTCATGGGTGGCCCCGTGCCTACCAAAGGCATCAATGGCCATCATTGTGGCAAAACATAAATGGTCCCAAACGAGGACATGTGCACATAACCAAACTCCGTCTGGCAAGGTTTATGTCCGCCTACCAGATCAGGGTAGCGCGCGCCCATAACCTTCCTCATTGGAGGCACCGGCGAGAGGCATGACAAAAGACCCAGTTAGGACCTTTCCTATAAAAAGCAAATGTTGTTGCACTGGTCAGCTCGATGCAGTGGCACCATGACTCAGCCAATAGTTGTTCAAGTTCATTTAATTTTTGTTAAACTTGAATGCAAATGATGTTGAGCCATATTAAAATAACATGAGGAAACTACAATGCATGAGCATGATATCAACATAAGCATGGGGTGCAACATAATCATCGAGCATTACCACAATAAAGCATATATTCAACTGAGCATGGCATACTGACGAGCATGAATATCACAAGTATAACACTACTCATGGCATAACATGACTACTATCATCATAAATAAATACCATGCAAGAACAGAGCAAGAACACTACCAAGTAAGCATGTAACCAACTAGTTGCAACGGAACAAGCAAATCAACGGTACTTGACAGACAACAAGAATGCATGAGGATAAACACCACTACTACCAGCACGTATTTCTACTACCAAGCATAACATGCAAACATGATACTAGCAAGTAGTACAAGATAACAAGATGCATCGAAACATAACATGTATCTACAAGCTTAACTGAAACAATGATAGGAGTATCGAACCAGCAAGCAGATAACAGGCAAACTTTTATCAAATATTCAAGTAGAAACCATGGCTACTACATGGTTATCATGCAAGTGGCTATTGTGGCTTGCCTGGGGGTGACGGAGACCCCGGGAAGAGGTGTGGTGAAGCCACGGAATGAAACGCCAGATTGTTCTCTCTCGGAGGGGGATGATTAGGGCAAGGGTACCATGTTCATTTTCACAGTGTGGACACCTTATGAAAATGGAACCAACAGAAAGATCTCGACGATATTAAGAAGTGATTGCTGGTTTCACATCAATCGGAGTTACGGTCACGAAGTTATGAGGTGTAGAAGATTAGGGACTAATGTGTGAATATTTTCATCACCAACAAGTCCCTTGCGGCTGAAATAGAAAGTGCCTTTTGGTAGAATATGTTTATGTAAATAGAAAGTGTATTTTTAGCAAAAATACAAACAGAATGCGCTTTGTGACTTGGAAAGCTTATTTCCAGGAAATATGTTTCCACTTAAACAATGAGGGGATCGGGGTTGTCTCACTTACAGATCGGGTCCATGGGCAGGGGAGGGGCCAGGGCACTGTCTTCTTCCTCCGTAGGCCAGAACAAAGCAGGCCACGGGAGGAACTGATGCGCGGTGCGGTGAGGGGCCCGGCCAACTCCGGCCACCACTAGCCCGCCATGGGCACCGGCGGGATCGGTGCGGTGACACGCACCCGTTCAGAAGACCAGTGGGCACAGGGGATGACGAGGAGAGGCGACGCTTTGAGATGAACATGGAGAGGTAGGCGGCGATGGTGATGGTGTTTTCCTGCGAAATGGCCGTTTCCAGCGAGGGCGATGAGACGCGAGGTTCAGCGTGACGCGGGAAAGCTCGGGGTGGAGAGAGGAGGCTAAGGAGGGCTCGAGATGGCTCGAGATGAAGAGGAGCAGAGAGGCGGGTGACGGCCTGACTTGTGGGGCATGCGGCGAGAGTGGCTTCTGCGAGGGTCGAGGAGGTGGGGCGAACGCGGTGGAGAGGAGAAGCTATTGGAGGTGTCTAGAGGAGGATAGGAGGGCTAGGCGCGCCTGGAGCAGGAGGAGACAGAGGCGGCCATGGCGGACGACGGCGGACGGAGGCGAGTAGAAGCAGCTCCGGTGGGTCAAGAGGGGAAAAGAAGGTGCTACGAGGTGCGGAGGAGCTTAGCCATTCCTTATATATGCGCGGGAGGGTTTCGGAGGCACTCTAGAGAGCTCGGCCGACACAACAATGGTGGAGCAGAGCTTCTACTGCCACACGCGAGCTTGATAGTGACAAAACGAGGATGAAACAGGGCTGGGCAGAGGCACGGCTTAATGAAGGGGGTCAAGACGAACCTGTAGGACATTAATGGAGGTCGAGACGACGAGGGTTACGACGGGAACAATGGTCGTAACTAGCCAAAGCGCGTGTTTCGCTGTTTCACCCCGTGGTCACAGTGTGAACTAGCATATGTGGTGCCTGGTGATCGGACACATTATGTCTGGGCGATGGACCAAACTACCCTTAGTCAAAACGAGTAAACAAATCAGTCCAGGCGCAAAGAAGAGATTTGGAGGAGGAGCCAAAGCATGTTGGCAGCAAGGTGTTTGCTGCCATCTACAAAGGATTGGTCGGGAGGATTAGAATGAGATTTGACTGGGGTTTATCACACACTATGGTGAGTAAGACGGCAAGGTTTCAGCTCATACCGAGGGGTTTAGCTAGTACTTGTAGCGCGAATTGTCAAACTGACCAGAATAGCAAATTTTGAAGTAGCAGTCACATACTAGCATGGATTGAGCTGAAATTTGGGATGGTTGTTTGATCATACGAAGCTGCTGTAAAAGTTTCATGCCATTTGGAAACACCAAAGTTGCACTTGCTTCACAACGCTTCAATCTGATCAGAAACATGGAAAAATTCTTGAGGGCAAATGACTGAATGGATTGAGCAAAAACTTGGGAGAGGGAGCTATATATAATATAGTTGTTTCACAAAGTGAAAATGTGACCAGAAACCAAGAATTCATGCTGAGCTCATATGGATGGATGGAATGAGCTCACATTTGGTAGAGAGTAATGATTTGGTCATAAGAAGGATGTGTTAAAGTTTCATCTCATTTGGACATGCCTAGAATATACTTCCTTCACAAAGTTCCTTTCTGGATAGAAACTTTGGGAAATTGCTGAAAGGATTTACTAGGCAAATGAGGTTGAAATTGGGCACAGAGCATTGATATGGATAGTAAAAGGTGTCCAAAATGTTTGGAGGCAATTGGGCAAAGATAAATAGCACTTGCTTCACAAAGTGTTATTTAGGGCAGAATAGGAAAATGTTTATTGCAGGATGATCTTTGAACATGGCAATGAAAATTTCTGCCATATTTGAGCATGATATGACCCAAACAATTTATGAGAATTATTTTGGAATTTAAGGAGTCACAGATATAGGTTGCTTCACAACCTAGGGCAAAAAGAATTATTCCCTTAACAGAAAAGGAATATTCCTTGGAAAAAGCATATTGAGTTGGGTAAAGGATGAAAGTGACAGGGTTTTGGGATGATGAAGAGGATAGCAAGCCACTATAAAACCTAGGAAGACATGATCTTCCCAAGTTTCATAGCCACATAGCCACAGAAAAGCAAATCAAAACAATAAATCCAAGAAAATCGTCAGAAAAAGAAAAGGGAAAAATCCAAGTTGTTAGAAACCTTCCGCTTAAAGAAATCTTGTCCTCGAGATTTTTGTGCTTAGGGAACAAGTAAGTATTCTGACTTGAGGAAACTGTTTCCAACTCGGGTTACTTTTATTCACTCTTATAAAATGTTCCCACTGGATTTGATCTGACTGCCTGCATTGATTTTGGGTGGTTTGCTTCACCGTACCTGTCATTTTGACCGGGCTTGTCAGATATGTTCCTGTTCATACTGTCTCAAATTTTCTTTCATATCTACTGGCTTCACTGAGGTCCGATAGATTTTCATTACTCACATGTGTCCTTCTCGATATTGATCCTTTAGAGAGGTATTATTCTGTATCGAGTACCTAGAATATTCCACGTAGTTCGTAACACATCTTCCTGTGGAACAAGGAATCTCTTTTCTCCATACATCGGGTTCTTCAAATATATGCATGCCTTCTGAGTTCAAAATAGTGATGTGAATAATATCTATTCTTTTGAGGGATTCTGACATACTGCATGAGTTTCTGAACAGTGATGTGAATCATATCATATCTTGAATGGCTTCACAGTCCTAAGTATCCAATGTGTACCAAACGTTTAACTGTCCCTTGACGTGACTGATAGAAAATGCACTATCTCCGGATGATAACATTTGCAGACTTGTCTTACGGTGATCCTGGCAAAGAATCTTGCTCACGGCAGGTTATTCTTTAACCTATGGGAGGAAATAACAATCCTCAAAGTATGTGCTCTCACACTGATTTTTCATTTTGCCAGTATATCCATGGGGATAACAGTCCGTGCGATGCTTCAGCATGCTTACCGAGGTCAATATATTTAGCTGTCCTAGGGTCGGACTAGACTGACTCGGGGATTCAATGCTGACAGTTCTGAGCATACCATGGACTGGGCTAGTTGTCTTGATACGAGGTCATGTATCATTGATCTAGCTCCTTCATTATTATTATCTTCATCTGGATCTTTAACTGAAAGAATGGGGCCGTATATATCCTTGATTATTTTCGTGGCCCTTAGTACTGTCATGGTCAATACCTTGCAATCATATCCTGGCCTTATACGTGTCTCTAGTCTCGGTATATTTATCCGGCTCACGTGTCTCATACCATTGTTAATTATGCTAGACAGTGCCAGGATTAATAACATCACCTTGTCGGATGTGTGGGGCTGGTCTTGCTAATTACTGCTAAGATGGTGTCTCAAGGTTGTCTTCTTTCAAGGCTTCTCAATCCTTGCATCACCCACTGGTTTTCCGTCTCTTCAGTAACCGGTGAGGCTCTCGGATGTGGACCATGAATTCTTCCTGGTGTGAGGGACTTGCATGAACTTGACAGTATACGCATTGTATGAATGATTCTTGTTTCTGATCCATTGTTGTAGATCTGAAACTTGGACAAGACTGCCACATGATGACAACTCATTGTTTAATTTCTTGTACTAGTGTCATGCTGAAGAAGACTGGGCAGCTTGCGTCGGAAGCTACCTTGGGTATCTTGCTGAGGAAGACTGGATGGCTTGTGCTCGAAGATTTCGGCGGATAGCTTGCTAAGGAGGACTGGATACCGTACCTCATAAGCTTCCCCACTTAAAGACTAGCTAGGGAAGAATCGATACCTTATGCCAGAAGCTTTTGGAGTATCTTATTGAAGAAGACTGAATATCTTGCATGGGAAACCATCCGTTTATACCTTACTGATGCAGACTGGGGAATCTTGCCTTGTACGCTTTGCTGATAAATTGTGGAGAAGCTCTGGGCGGATTTTCTTTGTGAATGAATAACACACACACACACACACACACACACACACACACACACACGCACACACACACACACACACACACACAAACATATATATATATATATATATATATATATATATATATATATATATATATATATATATATATATATATATATATATATATATATATATATATATATATATATATATATATTCTTGTCATATGGCTACTGATATCTTGTATGACTAGAATTATCTGACTGTACTGGCTGAATTCATTGAATATTTGGACTGATTTCTAGGTGTCGCATGTTTCAAAGCTGACTCATAGCATAATCAATCGTTGTGTATGGACCATAACTTTGACTTGAAATGTACGGTTG
>LR738709.1:202293471-202349234 GCA_902687465.1 Secale cereale
CGGGTCCCCTCCACTGGGCCGCCCCCACTGAGCCACCATCGCCCCGTCCATGTCGCCCCGCCGCCACGCGGCCGTCCCGCCGCCCTCCCCTCTCCAACGGAGCTCCCCCTCCTCCCGCAGCCGCCCCGCCCCTCCCCTGCGGTGGCCGTCCCGCCACCCCGATAGGCTGTGACGCTGCCCCTCCCCTGCGGGAGAGCTACTTCATCGGGCTGCCCCCTCCTCCACCAGGCGCCCCTCCCCTGCGATGAGTTCCTCACTCCTTTTTTCTGTGTTTTTTATTTTAATTTTAGGTTTATATTTTAGTTCAGTTTATTTTATTTTAGTTTTCGTTTTAGTTTACAAGAAGAAGAAGAAGAAGAAGAAGAGTAGGAGGAGGGAGGAGGAGTAGAAGAAGAAGAATAATAAGAAGAAAGAAGAAGAAGAAGAAAATGAGGAAGAAGAAGATGGAAAAGAATAAGAAGAAAAGAGGGAGGAATAGAGGTTTAGACTAGATTTTTTTTCTTCTTTTTTAAGGTTTAGTTAGTGTAATTAGTGTAGTTTAGGTCTACATTAGTTTTTTCTACAATTTTTAGGTTTAGGTTTGTATTTGGTTTAGCTTAGGCCGAGCTTTGAGGGGTCGAGGGTAGCCGAGGAGTCGAGGGTTGCCGAGGGGTCGACAATCACCGAGGATTAAAAGCCAAGTGTTGAAACTTGAAACACGTACCCAAATTGACTCATGACAACAAATCAAAGCATAGAAAGAGAAACCAAAGACGAAAGACTACGTAGTCAGAGGTTCAGCAACTAGGATGATATTCTGTAACAGCTTTTTTAACGAATTTAAGAGGATGATGGTGAAGAGCTCCGAAGACATTGGTGTCTTTCAGATACTTCTCCATCATTGTCTGCAATTCATTAAAAAAGCTGGTACAGAAAAATCATCCTAGTTGCACAACCTCTCACTATGTACTATTTCGTCTTTCATTTCTCTTTCTATGCCCTGAATTTTTGTTAGTTTGGTTGTTTGAAGTTTCAAAACTTGGCTCTTAATCCTCATCGCCAAGGGGTCGAGGGGTCAAGGGATGAGGATTGACAAGGGGTCGAGCATTGATGAGGGGTCTAGCCTCGATGGTCGAGGATCCTCCGGTCCGAGTGTTGACAGACTAGTGTAGTAGCTTAAGATGAGGATGTCCCCGAGCTAAAGGTCATGAGAGTGGGTGAATTGCTTCCATCCGTGCGCGAAGAACCAATGGAAGCAGTTCGCTCGCACAGATGACCTTCAGCTCAAGCACGTCTGCATCTTAAGCTACGACAATAGCCGCACCATGCTCACAGTGAAGGTGTCCGACAAAACCGCCGAGTGGTCGCGGTTCGAGGGTCGAGGATTGCCGAGGGTTCGAGGGTCGAGGATTGATGAGGGGTCAGGGGTCGAGGGTCGCCGAGGGTTCAGGGGTAGACGGTGACCTAGGGGTACTAATTCCGTTTACTCTTCTGTTATGACAGGTGTTAAAAGATGGTAGGCGCTGGTCCTCAGCGTGGTGGGAGTGGTACTTCCATTCCACCCGTACCTCTTCATAGAGCGTTGTACGAGGATATGACTTCACCGATGGGCGCCTCAATGTCGGCGTCATTGCCAATGGGAGAGGATGTCAGGCAGGGAGGTAGAGAGGAGGTCCGGTGAGGACGTGGACACGGAAGAGGTAGGCAGGATCTTACGCCTTCTTCGTCGCCACCCCCAGCTGAGTCACCCGAGCACATGACTGCTAGGGGGTGCCACGTCTGAGGAGGAGGCTACATGGACTCCGGTCCATGAGCCTCGGGTCGACAGGCCTTCCGCCCATGATACTTCGGGGCAGGACGCCTGGGCCCATGTGACTCCGCCCCAGTCTACGTCCCAGGAGACGTCAGGATGGGGTACCTGGCAGGATCTGCCTCAGGGGTCGAGTGGCCATGCTGATGGTGGCAGGCAACAGATTATTGATAGCAGCAAGGACGAGGTGGTTGAGGGGGCTACCGTCTACCAGCGTGGTAGTACATGGCTCCCGTCAGTGTCGGCGACCCGCGAGCGGTAGTGGTTGACTTGGCCTGATGGGACTAGGTAAGTGCATTTACTCTTTTTGTACATTTTGCCATCATGTTTTTTCAAAATATCTAATGCGTTGGCCTTGTCCTACTGCTAGGGTTGGGACTACCCTTAGGATGTCCGTAGGCCCAACCAAGTCCTTGGTGTGAGTTTTCGGCAGAACTTCCCCGGGTGGGTCACGTTGCCTAGTGAGGGTGAACTTCCAGATCTAGGATTGACCTTGGAGCACTACTTGGCTTCCTCGGCCCCGCCGGAGGAGATCATCAACGGTGTCTTGTGCCACACGAGGGTCGACATGGTGATAAGAACGTTTTGGGTAGTTTCTCATTTACACAATTAAAAATCTTTGAATAAGCTTACTTATTGTACTAATCAATGTTGCCTCGTTTGATTGCAGACTTCTACATGTGTGAGGAGGGATATGAGGAGGCCTATGTACGGGTTATCGATGCCGAGTGAACGCGCCTACTACAAAACTTATGGCACGACGCTCGGGTGCAGGATGTTCAAGACTACTTCACCTCGGATTAGTGTTCGGAAACCCAATATGAAGTGCCACGAAAAGTTTCTAAAAAAGGAGCAGTACATGGCAGTAATTGCCTATATTCTTAAGGCCTTGTTCTTTCTTTCATTCATTTGGTTCATTGGCGTAGCGCTCAAGTTTCTCTTTACTAAATTAGGTGACCCAAGATGGTGTGCGAATAAGATGGATTGTTGGGACGTGTTGGTGGATGAGTGAAGCTTAAACACCTGGCTGGCCCCCACAAGAGTACCAAGAACAAGTGTGCCGAACTGCAAGGTGTGCCACACCATCAACGCGGCGCCAACTTATATTAATATGGGCGGAACTGTGTATGTGGTTTGCTTCATGATTCATGCAATTCATTATCTCATGCTAGCCTCAGCCCTTTGATTACTATTACTATGTTCCTCTCTTTTAGGCGGGATACAAAATGACACCGGTGCCAGAGGTGTTCTACCTCTATGACATGGCCCATACTGCCCCGTACAAGATGGCCAAGGCATTCTTTGCGTCTGAGCTCGATCATCCAGAGAACTTCACTAACATTTGCTCCCACAACAAGCTCATGAAGCACAGTGATCATGGGAATGCGAGGAAAGGGGACGAATTTAACTCGAGCGGGCCGTTGGATCCAGAGCTGGTGATGATATCTGGGGGCGAGAGGCCCCATGGCTTGATAGCAACTGGAGATGGACTTATCCGTTGTCCTCGCACTCTCCTAGAGATCAAGGCACGCAAACGAGATCAGATCCTGAGATAACGCCTCATCCACGGCCAATCGAGCTATCCTTCCACGTTAGTTATATAGACTCAAATTTCTTTCAAGACTTACATTGTGCGTGCATCCATCGATGATTACAATGCTAACGAGAAGTGGTGTTGCAGGCTGCTCTTCAGACTAAGAGAGATAGAACAAAGGCGCTTCTAGCGGAGAGTGAGCTGGAGTTGGACGAGAAGATGGCAAGGTTGATGGAGGAGGAGAGGGCACGGAATGACATGCAGAACCAGGCCATGTACGAGCTCCTCGTGGTATGTTTCTTCTACATATTAGCCAAATCATGCACGAAATGTTAGTTTCATTACTATCTTGTTTGACTGACAAGTGAAAACTAAATGTGCAATCTGTGTGCCAAAAGACCGGCCAGACCCCTCCGTCGATTCCATACATTGCTCCGGGGACCACGGAGAGTTTAATTTGAATGGTCATCAGTTACTAGTGTTAACATTTGAGTGTCGTCATGCTAAAGAGATATTGCAAATGATCTTTGGTGCAGCGTGCGTCTAGAAAAGCATCACACGATTCTTCTCCAGGTGGTAGTACCGGCACGAGCCACGGCGATGCTTTAATTCCATGATGACGGTAAGTTATCTCTTGTGTTTTGCTTACCAAATGCATAAAGACCTATACTTCACTTTATTTCCTCCAAAATGCTTAACATAATGACCTAGACTTAGCTTATCTTCCTCCAGAATGACATAATTAGCTTACTGAGGTCCAAAATGATCTATACTTAGCTTTGTTTCTTCCGAAATGACCTAAGTTACCTCTAATATGCTATGTTATCTCTAATCTACTTAGTTACCTAGGTTTTCTCAATAATGACATGCACGTAGCTTACTTATGTAAAAAATGGCATAATTAGATTACTTAGGTTTGAAATGGCATAACAACCTCCGTAACCTCATATATGTCATATAGTTAGCTTATTTTTCTCGAAAATGACATAATATGCTTAATTAGCTCCAGAATGATCAATTTTATCTAAGTTAGCTATAAATGGCTAAATTAGCTCTAATATGCTTAGTTACCTAGGTTAGCTCAATAAAGACCTATACTTAGCTGATTTACATCAAAAATGGCATAATATGCTTAGTTCACACAAAAATGGCACAATTAGCTAGGTTAGCTCCATTTTACCTAAGTATGCTTTCTTCTTCTACTACTACTTCTTCTTCTTCATTTTCTTCTTTTATTCTTCTAGTGTTCTTCTTCTTCTAGTCTTCTTCTTCTAACTTTCTTGTTTCCCATTTTGTAGATTTCATTCACTTCACGGAAGCTTGCATGGATGGAGTGCTTGTTTCCCCTTTCTACTTTTCGTTTTTATCGATGAACAATGTGGAACTTCTTAGATGGATGCATGGAAACAATGTGTTGGATGAACATTGTGATACTACTATAATATGTATGGATGGAATTGTGTTTCTTATGTATGTATGTTGTCATGGATGTAACTATGTGTTGGATATGTCACATGTCTATTGTGCCTATGAAAAAAAATCATATATTTTGTTGTGAAATTGCTTGGATATAAGAAAAAACTGAAAAAAGAGGCAATGCATCCTTTTTGTCGTCAGCCACCAACGTCAAAGGCCTCTTTGCCATCGGTGGCTCGTGGCAAAGAGGGCACGTGCCAGCAACCTATTCAGTCTCGGAGCTGACCGTTTGGTTACTTTGCCGTCCGCCAATGGGCGGCAAAGGGGAGGGCATGTTTGCCGTCCGCGGGGAAGCCATAAAGGCTGCCGCTAGCCACCTAATGTGGCTAACGTCTATTAGTTACCATCCATGTTCTTTGCCGTCTGCCATGGATGACAAAGAATCTTTGTCATCCGCTATGATGAAGCAGACGACGAAGAGCTTTGCAGTCCGCTTTTTGTGCCTTTGTCGTCCGCCATGGCATACGGCAAATAAGCTAAATCCTATAGTGAATGGGCTTCTTATCAAGCAAATTGTCTCATAGAAATCTTGTTGTTTTCTTGTGTGAAAGCGATAACTAGAAGCGGTCCTGCTTCTGGCAGAGTAGGGATCAACTTTCCTCCACTATCTCAATCCACTATCCTTCCAGAGCATCATGTTTTCTGCAATAGGATAAACATTATCATGATTTCGGATCTTGGGCTTGAGCTTCCTAAGCACTAGAGGCTCATCATCATCCTCAACTTTCGGCACTGGGCCTTGTTCTGCTCTGCAGCTGGAATGCTTCTTGTAGACCTTTTAGGTGTTGGAGCTTTGGACTTGGAGGGAGTAATTACCTTCATGGCATCAGACATGAGTTTTTGTGCCTTACTGGAGGTGCTTCAGCATGTTCTTCCTCCTCCTCCTCCTGATCATCTTCCATCATGGAAGGTTTGCCAATGACTGCAGTAGTAGTCTTTCTAACCCTCTTATTTTTCTTGCTAACAACACCTTCTTCATCACTTGGCTCCTCAAGTGTGAAGGTCACGGTTTCCTTTGGAGCCGAGACTTTGATTGCCCTTGATAGCGGCACTTTTCTCACATGAGTCCTTTCCTTGTCACTTGCTCTAGTACTAGCAGAAGTACCATATTCTTTTCTCAGCACATCACTTTCTTGGATGTGGCCTCATGTTCAACAAAGTCGTCATCCTCATCATCCGAGTTTTTCTTCTTCTTTGTTCTAGTGGCAGCCTTAGGCAAGAATATGGGAGTGCTCATGCTGCTTTCATCAGAGCTCTCAATGGGACTAGAGACCTCACTATGGTCAACATTCTGCTCTGAATGATTTTTTCTGTTAGTGGTACTCGACATCTTGCAAATAGACCCTATGAATAGATAGGTATGGGGGCATAAAAGAGGAGTATCACTAAAGAAAGATAGTTTTTCAAAAAATTGAGTTCAAACTTTAGGTTTTCATATAATGTATTTGGTAGCTACCGAGTTGATCATTTCATTGACACCGAAGCATTCAACAGAAAAGAACACAACATTTTAGTCTAACCGAGATGTGTATCGGTTTTGCTAGGGTTTCACTGAAACTTTACTTTGGGTCTTGCTGATTAGTAAATTTTGGTAGAACCAAGCTGTACTTGTGCAATGGCCAGGGCCAAATCGGTGGGACCGAGAATCCTATTCGGTCTATTGGAGATACGTTCTACGGAAACCTAAACATTTTTTTGCTCGAGTCTATTCTATCAATCTAGTCTCATAGATAGAAGTATTGCAATCATGGCAACAAATAGGGCATTATGCTCACGCATTAAATCGGAGAAAAGACATATTAGGCGATCGAATCTCACCTTAACCTGGTGGAGGTCCTCTACAATGAAAATGGTGGAGAAGATTGCTGTTGACGGTGGTGGATCCCTACGCAGGAGGCGCACAAGAGATTACGGGGACGATCCGAAGACCAAGGGGGTGACAACAACAGGGTGCGGAGTCATAGTATTTGAAGTAATTTTGAACATATGGTCGCATGAACTATATATACCCATATATTGTCGATGGCACCCAGTGGAACAAATCGATGTCTCCGAGATGTGTAACTGCATGCTTAGAGCAAATTGGCGGGACCGAGTTGGTCTATTCAGAAACATCGAGTTTGAAAACCTAGATTAGTATTTATGATTTTGGTTCGACCGAGTTTTATGTATTGTTCTGACCGAAATGCATGAAGTAGGTTTTGGATATCAGCCCTTGATTGATCGGTGGCTCCGAGTGCTCCTCACCTGGATGGTCCTGAAAATACTCGTCAATTTTTTGTGATATAGGATGAATAGAAATTGAGACAAGAAAAGCATAGATAGCTAGAGGGGGTTCTTAGGCATTCTTGTAAATCCACTTGGCCAATAAAACCAAGACAGCCAAAACAACAAGTGGATGTTCTCGAATTGTGAAAATATTAAAGATGCAACCAACATGCTCACACATCAAAGATAGAAAATGAAATATGTGTCAAATATACACGACCAATTCTAGCATCTATCAAACAATTGGCAATGACTAGGTCATCTATATATGAGTATATTGACTGAGGAGTCAAATGAGAACAGTTAATCATAGGTCATACTCATTGTTTAACCACAAGTAGGGTTACCAGTTTTACATAAAGCATTAATGTGTTCGTATCATTAGAGTTGCCCGAGCTCTATTTTTAGAGTAAAGCACCCCCCTAGATGTGATATCCCAAATAAGACGTATGAAGTAGCCTTGGGTTTTTGCCGATGATGCCTTCATGAAGATAGTGAAGATGTGGATGCTCAATGTTGATGTAAATCATTTGGAGCAATCCTTTGGAGTGTTGTAGTTTCAATACCAACATGGTGTAGTCCCACAAGGAACATACAAGTATATATCCATATACATAGAGTGAATTTCACATATGATGATGTCCATGAGAGCATTATGTTATCTTGTCCCCTGTCTTACCAACAAGAGGGTTTGTGATTCCATGAACTAGTGCATGATCTGAAAGTTGATTACACAAGTCCTTGCCAAAATGAGTATGAGTGAGATATGTTGGCGGATTCACCCTCAAGAACACTCTAGTTCTTCCTTAGGATTCACATAAACTTGATGGGAATCGTTGGAGTTGTAGTTGCAATTGACGAAGTATAGCTTGAGTAGTATTGGGAACCCACTTGACCATGGCCTTAGGAGCTTCTTCAAATAAGTCAATATCTTGTTGAAGCTTGCCCTTGCCTTTTAGATTGTGGTCTTGTGGTGGAAGATCATCTTGATCTTGTGTTCCATCAAAAGAAGTGGGATCATACTTCTCTTGTTGAGGAACAAACTTTGTCTTGGGGTATTGTTCTTCTTCCCATTCAACTCCATTGGCATTGAACTTTCATTCAAACCAACACCTTGATTCTTCCAGTGTCCTCCTTGCTAGCGTACAATTTCCTCAAATTGCTTACTCCTGGCATGACTCTTGTAACACCTTTCTCTATAATTCCCTTCTATAAGCTATTTCTTTCTCAAGTGTAACTTGGTTAAGAGAATCATTAGTGGTATCAAGAGAATTACTAGAAGCAACATTATTGGATTTAGCATGGTTATTGTTACTACTAGAACTAGAATATTTCTTTCTCTTGTTACTAGTTTTAACTTGTGGCATATAAGTAGACAAGTGGAGACATTTGGCAATGTAAAAGGAACTCGTCTTTCGAAGATCATCATTGATAGCTTTTAGAAACCCAGGCTCTTTCTCTAAATTTAGTTTCTCTAAGCGTAGCTTCTCATGAGTTCTTAGGAGCTCTCTATGATCCTCTATAGTTTGTTAGTTAGACACTCAATCTCCTTCTTATCATTGTCATTCGTTTCATCTTGATTATCATGATTACTAGCAAGTTCATTATAGCTCACATCACTAGCTTTGTCAACGAGTAACTCATCATCACCTAGCAAATCATCTTCATCACTATTCCAATCAAGATACTCAGGGTGTGATACCTTGGGGTCTTTCGCCATGAAGCATCTTCCAATTACTTCATTTAGTGAATCGAATATGTGATAGGACTTGGAAGATAATAGAGCAATTCCGGCACACCTTCATTTTTACTATAGTCGAAGTCAGAGTGATAACTTGTCTCGGAGTGAGTGTCAGAATCAGGGCCAGAAATATAGATACCAACATGAGCTTGATGTCTTCATCTTGTGTAGCTCTTTGATGACTTTTATTTCCTGCCCGAATCCTTGCTTCCTCAAGAGGGTCTTCGTTCCTAATGATCATCTCTAATCCTTCCCTATATATGAGGTGGTCCATCTCTTCTACTTCTCCTTTTAGGTGAATCTTCTCTTTTCTTGTATGGAATCATACAGTCATTGGAATAGTGTTTGTGTATTGTACAATTGTACAACTGTGATCATGACTCAAAGATCTTTTGTCATTGTAGGACCTTGACTTGGAGCTTCTATCTTTGCTTCGACTCTTGTAGAGTTTGTTGAAGTTCCTCACCATTCAGCTCAGTTCTTCATTCGAGATTTGCTTGTCATTTGATGTAGTAGGATCATCACATCAAGCTTTGTATGCACCACTAGACTTGTTATAGAGCTCTTCCTTATCCTTGAGTGACTTATCATGAGCAAGAATTCTTTCGATGACTTCCGTTGTCTTGAGATCTTTGTAACGGGGCATCATTTGGATCAATGTGCACATGGTATCATATTGTCCATCCAAGCCTCTAAGTATCTTCTTGATGATGAGTGTGCCTTTCATCACTTCACTTCCTAAGCCGACAATCTCATTTGTGATGAGAGCAAGCACAGAGTACATTTTGGTGACTCCTTCACCATCCTTCAACTTGAAGATGTCAAGTTGACTTTGAATCATACCTAACTTGGACTCCTTGATGGACTCGATACCTTCATGCATATCAACCAAAGTACCCCAAATTTCCTTTGGATTCTCAAGGCGGCTGATTTTGTTGGATTTTTCAGAGCACAATCCATTGAAAAGAATATCACAAGCTTGAGCGTTGTATTGCAACATCCTCATTTCCTCCGCGGTCACTTCACGATCCAATTCTCTACCATCTTCGAAGAATTCACCTTGGAAGCCAATACAAACAACAACCCAAACGGTGGGGTTATGACCAGGAATATGCATTTCCATCTTATTCTTCCAACTAGCAAAATTTATGCCATCAAAGTAAGGATCTCTAGTTGATAGTTATCCTCCCTAGACGTCATACTCTCCTAGGTTGTGAAACCAAGGCTATGATCACCAAATCTATGTAAATGAAGGCTAATGGGGACAAAATCTCTGATACCACTTGTAAGATCGAAAGTATGTCTAGAGGGGGTGATTAAACTATTTGACCAAACACTAATATTTCCTTTTCCCAATTTTAGTTGTTGGTAGATTTTAGCAATTAGCACAAGTTAAGCAATCCACCTAAACATGCAATTCTAAGACTATAGCAGCGGAAAGTAATACATTGCATATGAAGGCAAAGGGAAGGGTTTGGAGAAGGCAAATGCACTGGAGAGTCGAAGATTTTTGGTGTGGTTTCGATAGGTAGTGTTATCATACCTCCATGTTCATGGAGGCTTCAACCCAGGAAGGTAACGACTGTTTGAGTCCATGGAGGGCTCCACCCACGAAGGGTCCATGAAGGGCAACCTTTTCTATCCCACCATGGCCATCACCCAAGAAGGACTTGCCTCACTCGGGTACATCTTGACCAAGTAGGCGATCTCCTTGCCGTTACAAACTTCTTGGTCAACTCCACATCACGACGGAGGCTCCCAAGCGACACCTAACCAATCTAGGAGACATCACTCTCCAAAAGGTAATGGATGGTGTGTTGATGATGAACTCCTTGCTCTTGTGCTTCAAATAATAGTCTCCCGAACACTAAACTCTTTCTAACATATTTGGATATGGTCGAAGTAGAATTAGAGTGGAAAGCATTTTGGAAATGGCTAGAAATCAAGGTTCAAATGGTTAGAATGAAATCTCTTGATCTCAACACATGAGTAGGAGGTTCTCTCTCTAAAAATGAATGGTTGAACTGTAGGCACGTTATGGAGGGGTATATATAACCTCCACACAAAACCCAACCGTTACACACTTTTGACCAATCTCGGTGGAACTAATGAGCAAAAATATGAACATTAGGAATCTCGGTGGGACCGATTGGAATAAATCAGTGGAACTAATGTGCCAGGGCTTAGGGCAATCTTCATCTCGGTGGCACCGATGGCATCAACTTGGTGGGACCGAAGTTAATGCAATGAGCATCATAGAATCTGTGAAGCCAACTCGGTACGACCAATCGCAACAACTCGATGATACAGAAGTGAACGCAATAAGTTATAGAGCGTTAGCAAGGCCATCTCGGTGGGACTGAGATCTGTATCGGTGAGACCGAACTATTAGGGTTTCCGGCAATGGTTACGTCAAATGAACTCGTTGGCGCCGGGTAGGAAATATTGGTGGGGCCGAGTTTGGAAATTAGGGTTCAGACATATTTATGGAGAAAGTGGCTGGAGAAATATCACTAAGCACTTTCAGCAAACATATCATTAAGCAACACCTCATCCCCTTTAAATAGTATTGGCGTTCCTATGGGCTCAATGTGATCTTCGATCACTTAAACAAGAATGTAGAGTCCTTAGCTTTTGCCAACCTTGTTCCTTAGCATCTTGAGGGGTCCACTTCTGTAGTCCATGCCATGACAATCATTGAACATCCTGAAATATTGATATCGAGTGGATATTAGTTCAGTGAGATATATGTTCTTATGAATTACCAAGACCACCGGCGGATTAGTTGCACTTTCAGTTACTCACGCTCTGCTTCAATCCATTGATCCAAATTTTCAGTAGCCCTGACATTTTTACTCCCGCCTGCATCCCTTGCTATCTCAAAATATCTCCTCCCCTGGAGGGTCTTTCAATTTGATAGAACACAATTATTATGTTTTCACCGTTTGCGATGTCTATTACTCCTGCTCTGCTTCAGTCCCATGATCCAATTTCAGTAGTCTATGCATTTTACTCCGACTTAGTAAAATTTTCAGTAGCCGTGGTATTTCCTCAAAACACCACCTTGGCCCCCTCCACACACCGCCCAAAACCTCCGCTCACACACACACATAGCACCGCTCCCTCGCTTGAAACCATTGGTAGGTCGCCGCCGCCACCTCCATCGTCAACCTCCGCATACCTATCAGGGAGCTCAAGGAGTGAATTTCCCTTGTATTGGACTCTAATTTGCATGATTTGAATGGAACTAACTCAGACTGACACTGTTTTCAGCAGAATTGACATGGGGTTATTTTTGTGTAGAAGTAAAAGCTCTCGGATTGACTTGAAAACTTACAGAAAATTTTGTGGAATATTTAAAAAATACTGGCAGAAAAAGATACCAGAGTGGGTCCACCAAGAGGTCACAAGCCATGGGGGTGCGCCTACCCTCGAGGGCATGCCTCCCAGGCTTGTGGCCCCCCTGGACCTCTGACAACCCTAATTCCAAGTCCATATATTCCTATTCACGGAGAAAAAAATCAGAGAGAAGGATTCATCATGTTTTATGGTACGGAGCTGCTGTCACCTCCTGTTCTTCATCGGGAGGGCTGGTATGGAGTCCGTCCGGGGCTCCGGAGAGTGGAATCCATCATTGCCATCATCATCAACCTTCCTCCATCACCAATTTCCTGATGCTCATCGCCGTGCGTGCGTATTTCCATCGTAGGCTTGCTGGATGGTGATGGTTTGCATGAGATTTGTCACGTAATCGAGTTAGTTTTGTTAGGGCTTGATGCCTAGTATCCACTATGTCGAGGGTCGCCGATGGTTCAGGGGTAGACAATCACCGTGGGGTACTAATTCCATTTACTCTTCTGTCATGACAGTTGTTGAAAGATGGTGGGCGTTGGTCCTTTGAGTGGTGGGAGTGTTACTTCCATTCCACCCGTAATTCTTCGGCGGGCGTTGTATGAGGGTATGGCTTCACCAGTGGGCGCTTCTGTGTCGGCGTCGTTGCCCATCGGGGAGGGAGGAAGAGAGGAGGTCGGGGAGGACATGGCCATGGGAGAGGTAGGTAGGATCCTATGCCTTCCTCACCGCCACCCCTAGATGAGTCACCTTAGTACATGACTGCTAGGGGGCATGTCTGAGGAGGAGGCTACGCGGACTCCAGTTCATGAGCCTCGAGTCGATGGGCCTTCGGCCCACGAGTCTTCCCCCCACGAGACTCCAGTCCACAAGCCTCGGGTCGACGGGCCTTCGGCCCATGAGACATCGGGCTAGGATGCTTGGTCCCATGTGACTACGCCCCAGTCTATGACTGAGGAGACGTCCGGATGGGGTACCTGGCAGGATGGGCTAGAGTGGTCGAATGGCCATGCTGATGGTGGTGGGCATCAGTTTTCTGATAGCAGCGAGGACGTGGTGGTTGAGGGGGCCACCGTCTACCAGCGTGGTAGTACATGGATCCCGTCTGTGCCGGCGACCCGCGAGCAATGGTGGTTGATTTGGCCTGATGGGACGAAGTAAGTGCATTTACTCTTGTTGTACCTTTTGCCATCATGTTTTTTCAAAATATCTAATGCGTTGGCCTTGTCATACTACAAGGGTTGGGACCACCCTGAGGATGTCCGCATGACCAACCATGTCCTTGGTGTGATTTGCCGGCAGAACTTCCCGGGGTGGGTCAAGTTGCCCAGTGAGGGTGAGCTTCCAGAGCTAGGATTGACCTGGGAGCACAACTTGGCTGCCCCAGCCCTGCCGGAAGAGATCATGAATGGTGTCTTGTGCCACACGAGGGCTGACATGGTGATAAAAACATTTTCAGTAATTTCTCATGTACACAATCAAAAATCTTCGAATAAGCTTAGTTATTTTACTAATAAATGTTGTCTCGTTTGATTGCAGACCTTCTATAGGTGTGAGGAGGGACACTAGAAGGCATGTTGATGTAGGGTGGAACCCTAATCGGCAGATCTTTCACGAAAGGAGGATATCCCACGACGAACACGGAGAACACAAGGAGGAAACAGAGGAAAACACGAGGGGAAACACTCAAATCAACACAAATATGATCACACAGGTGCTAGATCCACGATACACATCGAGATACACGATCCATAGACAAATCAAGATGGTACAAAGGTAGTCTTCTCCCGGAGGAGGTCTTGAATATCCCTTGGGATCTTCCTCGATGTGGAGGTCTTGAATCCGAGGTGGATCTTCTCCGAAGAGGCCGCAGTCTAGTAGGAGAGAATCCACAGAGGTCTATCATGAGCTATCCAAAAGCTACCTCGAAAGGATGGAAGTCAACGAGTATATATTTCACGAGTGGTCGCCGTCGGGCCGGACGTCCGCTGGTTACTAGACGTCCGGTGGTTCCGGAGGGACCGGACGTCCGGTAACCCTCGGATTTCCGCTATTTAGCTTCTGTGGTCGGAGTCACGGACGTCCGGTGGCTTCCGGTCGTCCGGTCATCTGGGAGTCGCCGGACGTCCGGTGGTTTCCGGTCGTCCGGTGCCTGGAAGTCGCCGGTCGTCCAGTGTTGGTCGGACGTCCGGTGCCTGTAGCATCTTCAGTCTTCCTTCTTCTTGTCCCGGGTACTTGTCGAACTCGCCGTCTTGACCATTGTGCAAAGCTGTCCCGTGGCCTTCACCCAACTACCTGAGTATGCACAGAGTTTCTGGTGAGGGTAGAAGCCATGTCTCATGTACATCGGAAGGATTTAGAGCAAGGACTGAAGTCACCTCAGTTTCGAGAGCTCTTGCACGGTCTTGAGTCATTGGTCCTTTGCGCATTTGATGTGGCGATGAAGGGTCCATGGGGATGACCTTAGGATGCTCCGCACCATCTCCCCTCCCTTGGGAAAATCCGACCTCGGATCAAAATCTTCATCACCATGGAAAGGAGATAGGTCCTTGATGTTGAAAGTATCGCTCACGGAGTACTTGTCTCGTGGGATGTCGATCTTGTAGGCGTTGTCGTTGTAGCGTGCTAGCACCTTGAATGGTCCGTCGGCGCGAGCTAGTAGTTTGGACTTGCGCTTGTGTGGGAAACAGTCCTTGCGAAGATGAAACCAAGCAAGATCTCCCAGTTGGAACACCATTGGTGCCTTGTTGACGTTGAGCTTGTTGGCGAGACGATGGACTTGTCGCTCGATCATTGCCCTTGTATCTTCGTGCACCTTCTTGAGATAGCTTGCTCTTGCACTTGCGTCCATGTTGATGCGTTCTTGTAGATGTAGAGGTAGGATGTCCAATGGGGACAACGGGTTGAAGCCTTAGACGACCTCGAAAGGGGACTTGCTTGTAGTCGAATGTCTTGCGCGGTTGTAGGCGTACTCGGCGATGGTCAAGATTGCTCCCATTCCTTGATGTTCTTCTTGATCAACACGCGAAGAAGCGTCGAAAGCGTGCAGTTCGTCACCTCCGTTTGGCCGTTGGTTTGTGGATGGTACGCCGAAGAGAAGAGTAGCTTGATTCTGAGTTTGGCACATAGGGTTTTCCAAAAGTAGCTCAATAACTTGACGTCCCGGTCCGACACGATCGTTTTGGGCATGCCGTGTAGACGAATGACCTCCCTACAAATGAGATTGGCAACATGTGAAGCATCGTCTATCTTGTTACAAGGAATGAAATGAGCCATTTTAGAGAATCTATCTACCGCAACTAACACGGAATCTTTGCCATTTTGAGTCCTAGGCAAACCAAGTACAAAGTCCATGATTATGTCTTCCCATGGATGGTATGGAATAGGAAGAGGCATGTAAAGACCATGAGATTGAGCTTTGGACTTTGCTTTGCGGCATGTAGAACATCGGTTGGTGAAGCGTGAGACGTCACAGAGCATCTTGGGCCAAAAATAGTTCTTAGAGAGGGTAGCAAATGTCTTGTTGCATCCAAAGTGTCCCATGAGCCCTCCTCTATGAGATTCCTGCAAAAGGAGCAAACGAAGCGAAGACTCAGGAATGCAAAGTTTGTTAGCTCTCATAAGATATCCATCCTTGAGGTAGTAATGTTCCCAAGAAGTGTGAGTCAAGCACTTAGCATAAGCATTTGAAAAGAAAGGATCATGCTCGTATAATTCTTTTATGTTCTCAAAGCCAATCACATTCAACTCAAGTTGTGTTACAAGCATGCATTTTCATGAAAGCGCGTCCGCCACAACATTTTCTTTGCCTTTGATGTATTTGATGACATAGGGAAAAGACTCAATGAACTCACTCCACTTAGCATGACGCTTGTTCAACTTAGTTTGACCCTTGAGATACTTGAGAGTCTCATGGTCCGTATGAAGAATGAATTCATGAGGTCTAAGATAATGTTCCCAAACACGTAAAACTCTCACCAAGGCATAAATCTCTTTGTCGTAAATGGGGTAGTAAAGTTCCGCTCTGGATAGCTTCTCACTAAAGTACGCAATTGGGCGCTTTTCTTGCATTAGCACGCCACCTATGCCGGTACCACTAGCATCACAATGAATCTCAAAAGGTTTATCAAAGTTTGGTAGGGCTAGAAGTGGTGCGTGGGTAAGCAAGCTTTTTAGCTCATTGAACGTGGTGTCTTGCGAAGGACCCCAAATGAAGGGTGCGTTCTTCTTGCTCAAGGCGTGTAGAGGCATAGCGATAGTGCTAAAGTCCTTCACAAAACGTCGGTAGAAACCGGCTAGACCAAGGAAACTACGCACTTGCATGAGATTCGTTGGTTGAGGCCAAGTTTTAATTGCTTCAATTTTAGTTTCATCAACGTGAACACCTTGTGAAGAAACGACAAATCCTAGGAAGACAACCTTGTCAACGCCAAAGGTGCATTTCTCCATATTAGCATATAAGCGCTCTTTCCAAAGGGTTTGTAAAACCAAACGGATGTGTGTCACATGGTCCTCTAGCGTCTTGCTAAAAACGAGGATATCATCAAAGTAGACCACTACAAAGATAGCGATGTAGGGTCAAAGACAAAAATGCATAAGACGCATAAATGAACCGGGTGCTTCCGATAAACCCATTGGCATGACAAGCCACTCATATAACCCAAACTTGGTTTTGAAAGCCGTTTTCCACTCATCACCCTCTTGAATGCGAATTTGGTAGTAACCACTTATAAGATCAATTTTTGAAAAGATGGTGGCACCACATAATTCATCAAGCAGGTCGTCTAAGCGTGGTATGGGATAACGGTATCTAACGGTGATAGCATTTATAGGTCGACAATCGGAGCACATGCGAAAACTTCCATCTTTCTTAGGCACGAGAATAACCGGAACTGCACAAGGGCTTAAGCTTTCACGTACATGATCTTTGTCGATGAGTTTTTGCACTTGCCGTTGTATCTCCTTTGTTTCCTCGGGGTTGACGCGGTAGGGAGCCTTGTTTGGAAGTGGTGCACCAGGTATGAGGTCGATGCGGTGTTCGATTCCGCGAAGTGGAGGTAGACCCGGAGGTAGTTCATCAGGAAAGACGTCCGAGAATTCCTGCAACAATTGAGACAACACAAAAGGTAGAGGTGGTGAAGTGTTAGTAGGTTTGGCTTCCCCTTTGCATAGAAGCACAAGGTGAAAGACACTCGATGGGTTCTCACAAACTTCTCTCATCTCACTTTTGGTGGCAAATAGCACTAGTTGCTTCTTGTCACTCATCGTGGAGTCGCTCATATTTGGCTTGTGGCTCTCACTCTCTTTTTGGTGGCTCACTCTCTCACCATTCTCACCACGATGGTTGGTAGGTAAGTGTTTGTCGGCGGCTACTTGACTTGGTGACATTGGTCGAAGCACGAATTCCTTGCCCTTCATCTTGAAGGTGTAGGGCGTGTTTGGTTGCCTGTGCATCTTTTCCTGCATCGTATGGGGGATCCTGGATGAGCTTGGCCTGTATGAGCTGATGCAACGATGAACCCAGATGGTTGTTTGGTGAACTTGTATGATATGGTTGTATGAGCTGCAGATTCTTCCAAATGGGCAACACGCACCAGCGTGGAGCAGCACGGGGAAGATGAGCCAAGGACCGGGGGAGCTTGGAGGTTGGCTTGAGGCCGTTGTCGGAGGATGTGGAGGCGGAGCTCATCTTACGAGGGCGCGGCGGCGGCGAGGATCCTGGGAGAGCTTGGAGGTGGGCGTGAGGGCCGGTGGCAGAGGATCTTGAGGCTGACGGAGGGCAGCACCGCCGCGGGCAGGACATGCGGCCTGGTGAGGAGTGTGTTCGTGCGTTGGAAAATGGTGCCGCGGCGGTGGACAGGCGCGGTCGGCGTCGGAGGATGTAGAGGAGGGCGGGGGCGGCGTTGATGTGGGGAACTAGCGGCGGCCTCGGACAGGCGGGGGCGGCGTTGATTTGGGGAGTCGGCGGCGACGCGTGGTCATATACAGCAAAGAGATTGAAGGGGGGCGAAGAAAAGCCAACACCCGAGTCTGCACGCGTGCTACACGAGAAACCTGCGTTTCCACTCAGCCAGGCTGCGAGCCCTTTTTAGCATCCGTCGGGCCAGGCCTAGTTAGGCATGCAGGGTACCAAACGTCCAGTATCTGCATGGTTGGTACGAGCCAGATGCGATACAAGAATCCAAAGACGCCCGTAGTGATTGGTCCGTCCATTGTGTGCGACTCCACGATCATATTGCCATGGACGTCCAAGAATAAGGTGGCACACGAACATGGAGATCACATCACATTCAAGAGTGTCTTCGTAGGCGCCAATCTTGAAAGAGACTTGCACGGTGTGCTCGACTCGAAGATTTCCGGCGTCGTTGAGCCATTGGACCTTGTAGGGGTGAGGATGCTTTGTCTTGACCAATTGAAGCTTGTCGCATAGCTCTTTGCTTGCCATGTTGTGACAACTTCCTCCATCGAAGATAACCTTGACGGAGCGTCCGTTAATGCCGGCCTTCATATGGAAAATGTGACATTGTTATTCATCATCTTGTTGGTGTTGGAGTGTCAAGACCTTGGAGACAACAAGATTGGGGTTGAGTCATTGTCGCAGAACACTTGACGGTCTTCTTCTTCATTCACTTGGCGATGCATAGCAACATGCTCAAGTGCTGCCATCTCATCATCGCTCATGGAGTCATAAGATCCGTCATCATTGATGATCATGGTCCGAACGTTCTTGCACTCAAATGACTTGTGGCCTCGTCCTTGGCACTTGAAGCATTTGATGGAGCTCGTCTTGGTGTTGTCGTCGGTTGGAGTTGTAGATGATGAAGCTCTAGGCTTGAAGTTGTTGGTAGAAGGTGGATGACCTGATGTAGTCGCATTCTTGTAGCTTGACTTGTCGCCGAAGTTTGTAGATGGCTTGGTCGAGGTAGTAGGAGTAGCCAAAGTCGTTGAAGCTTGATTGTAGGAGCCGAAGTTCTTGGAGTTGAACTTGGAGTACTTGTAGTCCTCTTGAACTTGTCGCTCCGCTTTGGTTGCTTGATGTACTAGCTCGAGGAGATTGTTGTATGGTTGGAAGTCCGCAATCTTCTTGATAGGATACTTGAGTCCATTCAAGAATCGCGCCATTGTTTGCTCTTCATCTTCCGTGATGTTGGCTCTTATCATGGCAATCTCCATCTCCTTGTAGTACTCTTCAACGGACTTGGTACATTGCTTGAGGAGTTGTAGCTTCTTGAACAAGTCACGGTTGTAATGTGTTGGTATAAAGCGTGCTCTCATGACTTCCTTCATTTGAGCCCAAGTGGTGATAGGAGGTTCGCCTTTTGCTTCTCTTCTCGCTATGATTTGCTCCCACCAAATGAGAACATAGTCTTGGAACTCAAGGGATGCCATTGCGATCTTCTTCTCTTCATCGAAGTTGTGAAGGCGAAAGATCTTGTCAACCTTCAATGCCCATGAGAGGTAGTCTTAGGGATCAATGCTTCCGGAGAACTTTGGCATGGTGAATTTGAGCTTGCCATAGCGATGCTCGTCATTGTTTCCTTGCCTATTGGGAGGGCGGTCTTGATTTTGGCAGTTTGCAATATCATGTTGTTCTTGTCGAAGTAGATGTCCATTATAATGGTGTGCTTGTCGAGCTTGTTGTTCTTGTTGAGGAGGAGCTTCTCGTTGCATTCTTGCTTGGTGGCGTATCTCTTGCATCTCATCACGAAGGAAATCCTCTTCTTGATGAGTGTGTTGAGTGCGGGCTGCCACATTGCGATGTGCATCATGTAATGCTCGTTGCGCCTCCATAGCTTGAGCTTCTCGACGTTGTTGTGCTTGGCGGTTAGCCTCGGCATCTAGTTCTTCTTGGTGTTGATGTGCTCGCTCTTGTTGTTGTTGGCGTAGTCGTTGCCGTTCTTGTGCTTGCTCAAGTGTAGCTTGGTTTTGACGACGTCGGCTTTCTTGCTCGTCGAATAGCTCTTGTGAACTCTTGTCATGAAGAGGCTGCCGGTTGTCGTGTCGAGCTTGACGAAGAGTGTTGGATGTAGGGGTACTTGAGTCTTGCGTGGAGTCGGAATGTCGACTTGAGCGGCTTCGTCTTTGAGAGGATGTTGAAGAAGAACGTCGGTTGACTATCAATGTCCGGAGCTCGTTGAATTGAGTAGACATGTTGGTGTTGATGATGTCGAATTGCTCATTTGTTCTTGCTTCAAATTGGCGCGCGTCCTCGGCGACTTGACCGATGTATTCGCGCATAGCTTCACTTTCTTGATGTAGAGCTCGTTGGACACCGAAGAGATGTAGTTTGGTGACGTAGTTGTTCGCTTCTTGAGGATCGTCGAAGATCGGGTTGGAAGATGTACTTGGCCTATCCATCATCACAAGCAAGTATGTGAGTGTGAGAAAGGAGAAGACAATACCAAATGTACCTTAACCGAAGTAGAAAATGGATCAATGATCACTCGATAATGAAACCCGGAAATAGCACTATTGGTACCACTTCGTGTCGATTCTCACACCTACACAAGTAAAGCTTTGAGAGGAGCTTGGTTAGGATGGTGGCAATAAATTCAATGCAATCGTCAAAGTGACTCAAAAATGTTGAAAATGGTTCACAATTTGCTCATGCAACAAGTAGATCACTAGCAAGGTAGCACACGGAACACACGCACGGATAGATAAATGTGGTTGTGCAACCAAGGGTGAGCGAAAAATGTGGAATCCACGGAAAATGCTCGTGTTGCACAACACTAGAGAGACGTTAACCAATTGCTTAATAGGCGGATACGCACTTGTGCACGACCTATAAGAGGCAAAACGTAACGACTAACTATCACAAGTATGCTATGAGTGTATGATGTGCCGATGCTTTAGCACAAGATGGTATTGCTATGACATATGATCTCTTTTTATGCAAGGTGTATGATGCTATTGTTCTTTTGCTTATAAGCTTTGGTTGGCTCTTTTGCTTAAAATCTTGTGAGCTCTTTCTTAGGATACTTATGCATGCTTCTCGTATCAAGGTAGCTATTGTGTATGCGGATCACTCTTGTGGCACACGAAGATATGATGCTATGGTATGCAAGTGTCGTGGCCTAAACTACGCTAGTCTCAATGGGAAAGCTACGCAAAGATGGTTCATAGGGTGACAATGCAATTGCAAGGTAGAAGGAGCGAAGTGTCGTCGATGTTATCGTCCTTGCCGAAGTTGAGCGGTGGTGTTGTCGAAGTCTTGCCGTTCCAAGGTAGCCTAAACATCCAAGGAAACGGTGAAACCACAACTCAAGTATCCAAGGCAAAGTGAGACAAGATGTTCCAAATCGTAGCGGTTAATCGATGGTGGTTGCGGAAAAGGTGGTGGAAAGGGAAGGTAGGTGGTAGCGGAAGGTGGTACGGAACTAAACAAATTCAGCTTCGTCAGGGTCTATCGGACGTCCGGTAGGTGCCGGTCGTCCAGTCGGTCGGATGGAGTCGGACGTCTGGTAATTTCCGGAAGTCCGGTAAATGTTTCTGTAGGCGGGGTTCCGGTCGTCCGGTGTCTCGTGGGGTGCCGGACATCCGGTAAACGTCGGTCGTCCGGTAGGTCTGGGGCTAGGTTTCTCGGATCCGTGGACAAATTGGTCAAACTTGCCCGAATTCACGGAAGAAAAATTGGTGAAAAGGTGGGGAAAATCTAGATCCACTCGTGGCACAGCAAATCCATGGAACAAAGTCAACAAAATCTTTCCAAATCAACAGATCACAAAAAAAAAATTGAGGCTATTTTTGTGGGGAATTTTCGAAATTGGGAAGAACACAACAAAAACAAGCTAGAAAACAGGGTGTGGGGCTCCAAATTCGTGATCAACCTATGCTCTGGATACCAAAGATGATGTAGGGTGGAACCCTAATCGGCAGATCTTTCACGAAAGGAGGAAATCCCACGAGAACACGGAGAACACAAGGAGGAAACGGAGGAAAACACGAGGGGAAACACTCAAATCAACACAAATATGATCACACAGGTGCTAGATCCACGATACACATCGAGATACACGATCCATAGTCAAATCACGGTGGTACAAAGGTAGTCTTCTCCCGGAGGAGGTCTTGAATATCCCTTGGGATCTTCCCCGATGTGGAGGTCTTGAATCCGAGGTGGATCTTCTCCGAAGAGGCCGGGGTCTCATAGGAGAGAATCCACACAGGTCTATGATGAGCTATCCAAAAGCTACCTCAAAAGGATGGTAGTCAACGAGTATATATTACACGAGTGGTCGCCATCGGTGGTTCCGGAGGGACCGGACGTCCGGTAACCCTCGGATTTCCGCTATTTAGCTTCTGTGGTCAGAGTCACGGACGTCCGGTGGCTTCCGGTCGTCCGGTCCTGTGGGAGTCGCAGGACGTCCGGTGGCTTTCGGTCGTCCGGTGCCTGGAAGTCGCCGGTCGTCCGGTGTTGGCCAGATGTCCGGTGCGTGTAGCATCTTCAGCCTTCCTTCTTCTTGTCCCGGGTACTTGTCGAACTCGCTGTCTTGACCATTGTGCAAAGCTGTCCCGTGGCCTTCACCCAAGTACCTGAGTATGCAGAGAGTTTCTGGTGAGGGTAGAAGCCATGTCTCATGTACATCGGAAGGATTTAGAGCAAGGAGTGAAGTCACCTCGGTTTCGAGAGCTCTTGCACGGGCTCGAGTCATTGGTCCTTTGGGCATTTGACGAGACGTTGAAGGGTCCATGGGGATGACCTTAGGATGCTCCGCATCACATGTGCACGAGTTAATGATGCCGAGTGCAGGCACCTACTACAAAACTTACAGCACGAGGCTCGGGTGCAGGTTGTTTGAGAGTACTTCGCCTCGATTAGTGTTCGGAAGGCCAAGAAGTGTCATGGAAAGTTTCTAAAGCAGGAGCAGTGAATGACGGTAATTGCCTATATTCTTAAGGCCTTGTTCTTACTTTCGTTGATTTGATTCGTAGGAGTCATGCTCAAGTTCCTCTTTTCTAAATTAGGTGCCCCCGAGATGGTGTGGGATAAGATGGATTGTTGGGAGGCGTTGGTGAACGAGTTGTGCTCAGACACCTGGATTTCCGTCAACAAGGGTGCCAAGGACAAGTGTGCCCAAATGCAAGGTGTGCCACACCATCAAGGTAGCGCCATCTTATATCAATACAGGCTGAAGTTGTTATGTGGTTCGCTTCATGATTCATGCAATTCATTATCTCAAGCTAGCCTCAGCCCGGTAATTACTAATACTATGTTCCTCTCTTTTAGGCGGGATATAATATGGCACCGGTGCGAGAGGTGTTTGACTTCTATGCCAAGGCCCATACTGCGCCGTACAAGAAGGCCAAGGCATTATCTATGTGCGACCTCGACCATCCAGTGAACTTCCCCAACATCTCCTCCCATAACAAGCTCATGAAATACAAAGATCATGGGAAGGCAAGGAAAGGGTACGAGTTTAACCCAAGCGGGCCGTTTGATCCGGAGCTGGTGATGATATATGGTGGCGGGAGGCCCCATGGCTCGATAGCCATCGGAGATGGACTTATCCATTGTCCTCGCACTCTCCCAGAGATCAAGGTGCGCCAAGCGAGCTCAGATCCTGAGATAATGCCTCGTCCACGGCCAATCGAGCTCACCTTCTAGGTTAGTTATGCAGACTCAAATTTCTTTCAAGCATTATATTGTGCATGCAGCCATCAATTATTACATGCTAGCGAAAAGTGTTTTTGCATGTTGCTCTTGAGACTGAGAGGGGTAGAACAAAGGCGCTTCTGGCGGAGAGGGGGTTGGAGTTGGAGGAGAAGATGGCAAGGTTGATGGAAGAGAAGAGGGCACAGAATGATATGCAGAACCGGGCCATGTACAAGCTCCTCATGGCGAGTTTCATATGCATATTAGCCAAATCATGGAGATAATGTTTGTTTTATTACTAACTAGTATGACTGACCCGTGAAAACTAAATGTGCAGTCTGTGTGCAAGAAGACCGGCCAGACCACTCCACAGATACCAGAGATTGCTCCGGGGACCACGGTGAGTTTAATTTGAATGGTGATTAGTTACTAGTATTAACAATTTAGTGTTGTCATTCTTACGAGACATTACAAATGATATTTGGTGCCTCTAGACAAGCATCACATGATCCTTCTCCAGGTGGTGGTCGATGCATGAGCCACGGCGATGCTTCACCTCCGTGATGACGGTAAGTTTTCTCTAGTGTTTGCTTACCAAATGCATAAAGACCTAGACTTAGCTTTATTTCCTCCAAGATGCTTACCATAATGACCTAGACTTAGCTTATCTTCCTCCAAAATGACATAATTAGCTTACTTAGCTCCAAAATGATCCATACTTAGCTTTGTTTCCTCCGAAAGGACCTAAGTTAGCTCTAATATGCTAAGTTATCTCTTATATGCTTAGTTACCTAGGTTGCTTAATAATTACGTATACTTAGCTTACTTATGTAAAAAATGGCATAATTAGCTTACTTAGGTTTCAGATGGCATAACAACCTCCGTAGCCTTATATATGTCATATAGCTAGCTTATTTTTCTCGAAAATGACATAATAAGCTTAATTAGCTCCAAAATGATCAATTTTACCTAAGTTAGCTCTAAATGACTAAATTAGCTTTAAAATTCTTAGTTACCTAGGTTAGCTCAATAAAGATCTATCCTTAGCTGCTTTATATCAAAAATGGCATAATATTCTTAGTTCACTCAAAAATGGCAAAATTAGCTAGGTCAGCACCATTTTACCTAAGTATGCTTACTTCTTCTTCTCCTTCATTTTCTTCTTCTTCTTCTAGTCTTCTTCTTCTAACTTTCTTGTTTCCCATTTTGCAGATTTCATTCACTTCATGGAAGCTTCCATGGATGGAGTGCTTGTTTCCCCTTTCGGCTTATCGTTTGTATCGATGAACAATGTGGAACTTCTTATATGGATGCATGGAACAATATGTTGGATGAACATTGTGATACTATTGTAATATCTATGGATGAAACTGTGTTGCTTACGTATGTATGTTGTCGTGGATGGAATTATGTGTTGGATATGTCATATGTCTGTTGTGCCTATAAAAAAATATAAATCATATATTTTGCTGTGAAATTTCATGGATATAAGAAAAAACAGAAAAAAGACGCAATGCAGCCTCTTTGCCACCAGCCACCAACGGCAAAGGCCTCTTTGCCATCGGTGGTGGATGGCTAAGAGGCCATGTGCCAGCAACATGTTCAGTCTAGGAGCTGACCGTTTGGTTACTTTGCCGTCCGCCAACTAGCGGCAAAGGGGAGGCCATGTTTCCCATCCCCTGGCATGCGGCAAAGGTTGCCATTAGCCACCTAATGTGGCTAACATCTATTAGTTACCGTCCACGTTCTTTGCCGCCTGCCACGAATGACAAAGAATCTTTGTCATCCGCTATGATGAAGCAGATGGCAAAGAACCTCTCTACTGTCACTCTCTTTGCGGGGCACGTTTGCCGTCGGTGGTGAGCGGCAAAGAGCTTTGCCATCCGCTTTTGGTTCCTTTGTCGTCCGCCATGGCAGATGGCAAATAATATGATTCCTGTAGTGAATGGGCTTCTTATCAAGCAAAATTGTCTCATAGAAATCTTGTTGTTTTCTTGTGTGAAAGCGATAACCACAAGCAGTCCTCCTTCTGGTAGAGTAGGGATCAACTTTCCTCCACTCTCACAATCCACTATCCTTCCTGAGCATCATGGTTTTTGCAATAGGATGAAAATTATCATGATTTCGCATCTTGGGCTTGAGCTTCCTGAGCACTAGAGGCTCATCATAATCCTCAACTTCAGGCACTGGGTCTTGTTTTCTCTGCTGCTAGAATGTTTCTTGTAGACCTTTTAGGTGCTAGAGCTTTGGGCTTGGAGGGAGTAATTACCTTCATGGCATCAGACAAAACTTTATGTGCCTTAGGTTGCGGTGCTTCAGCATGTTCTTCCTCCTCCTCCTCCTGATCATCTTCCCTCATGGAAGGTTTCGCAATGATTGTAGCAGTAGTATTTCTAGCCCTCTTGTTTTTCTTGCTGGCATCTACTTCTTCATCACTTGGCTCCTCAAGTGTGAAGGTCATGGTTTTGCTTTGGAGCTCAGGCTTTGATTACCTTCGACAGTAGCACTTTTCTGATAGCAGTCCTTTCCGTGGCACTTGGCCAAGTACAAGCAGAAGTACCATATTCTTTCTCAGCACAACGCTTTTCTTGGAAGTAGCCTTGTCTGAAACAAAGTCTTCATTTTAATGATCTGAGTTTTTCTTCTTCTTTGTTCTGGTGGGAGCCTGAGGCAGGAAGTTGGGAGGGCTCATGCTGACTTTATCGTAGCTCTTATTGGGACTAGACCCCTCACCGAGGTCCGCATTCTGCTCTGACTGATTTTGACTATCACTGGCTCTCGACATCTTGCAAACAGATCATGTGAATAGATAGGTATGGGGGCAGAACAAAGGAGTATCACTAAAAGAAGATAGTTTTAAACAAAATTGAGTTCAAACTTTAGTTCTAGGTTTTCATATAATGTATTTCGGAGCTACCAAGTTGGTCATTTCATTGACACCGAAGAATTCAACAGAAATAGAACACACCATTTTGGTCTGACCGAGATGTGTATCAATCTCACCATGTTGCTAGGGTTTCACTGAAACTTTGCTTTTGGTATCACCGATTAGTACATTTCGGTAGAACCAAGTTGTACTTTTGCAATGGCCAGTGAAAAATCGGTGGGACCGATAAATCATATTCGGTCTATCCGAGATACATTCGGCAGAAACCTAAACATATTTTTTTCCTCGAGAATATTCTAACAAACTAGTCTCGTGGATAGAAGTATTGCAATCATGGCAAAAAATATGGCATTATCCTTGTGCATTGAATCAGAGAAAAGACATATGAGGAGATCGAATCTCACCCTAACCCAGTGGAGGTCCTCTGCAGTGACAACGGTAGAGCAGATTCTCGTTGACGGGAGTGGAATCCTGCGGCGAAGGTAGACAATAGATGACAGGGATGATCTGAAGACCAAGGGGGCGGCAACAACAGGGTGCGGATTCATATTATTTGAAGTATTTTTGAACGTACGGTTGCATGAAATATATATACCCGTATGTTGTCGGTGGCATTGTGTGGAACAAATCGGTGTGACCGAGATGCCTAACTTCATGCTTATAGTAAATCGGTGGGACCGAGTTGGTCTATTCGGCAGTATCGAGTTTGAAATACTAGATCAGTCTTTATAATTTCGGTTCGACTGTGTTTGATGTATTGGTCTGACCGAAATACATGAAGTAGGTTTTGGAGATCAGCCCTTGACGAATCGGTGGCTCCAAGTGCTCCTCACCTGGATGGTCCGAATAGTACTTGTTGAATTTTTTGTGATACAACATGAATAGAATTTGAGACAAGAAAAGCATAGATAGCTAGAGGGGGTTCTTAGACATTCTTGTAGATCCACTTGGCCAGTAAAACCAAGACAACCAAAACAACAAGTGGATGTCCTCGAATGTGAAAATAGTAAATATGCAACCAACATGCTCACACAATAAAGATAGAAATTGAAATATTTGTCAAATACGCACCAACAATTCTAGCATCTATCAAACAATTGGCGATGACTAGGTCATCTATATATGAGTATATTTACTTAGGAGTCAAATGAGAACATTTGATCCTAGGTCATACTCATTGTTTAAGCACAAGTAGGGTTACCACTTTTACATAAAGCATTAATGTGTGCGCATCATTAGAGTTGCTTTAGCTCTATTTCTATAGTAAAGCTCTCCCTACATTTGATCATAGGTCATACTCATCGTTTAAGCACAAGTAGGGTTACCACTTTTGCCCCCAAAAGACGGATGAAGTAACCTTGGGTTTTTGACGATGATGACTTCATGTAGACAGTGAAGATGTGGATGCTCAATGTTGATGTAGATCATTTGGAGCAATCCTTTGGAGTGTTGTAGTTTCAATACCTACATGGGTTAATCCCACAAGGGACATACAAGTATAGTTCAATAGACATAGAGTGAATTTCACATATGGTGATGTCCATGAGAGCATTAGGTTACCTTGTCCCTTGTCTTACCAACAAGAGGGTTTGTGACTCCATGAACTAGTGTAATATATGAAAGTTGATTACACAAGTCCTTGCCAAAATGAGTATGAGTGAAATATGTTGGTAGAGTCACCCACAAGAACACTCTAGTTCTTCGTCCTTGGGATTCACATCAACATGATGAGAATCCTTGGAGTTGTACTTGAACTTGATGTAACAGAGCTTGAGTAGTCTTGGTCACCCACTTGACCATGGCCTTAGGAGTTTCTTCAAATGAGTCAATATCTTGTTGAAGCTTGTCCTTGCCTTTTAGCTTGTGGTCTTGTGGTGGAAGATCATCTTGAGCTTGTGTTCCCTCAAAAGAAGTGGAATCATACATCTCTTATTGAGGAACAAACTTCATCTTGGGCTATTGACACCACAAAAAAAGAGACATCTGTGACATTTTGGGCCGAACGAATTTTTTCTGTCATGCTTATGACAGTTCTATGACGATAATTGTGACAAAACCCGGTATCATCATAGATGTGGTGGGCTCCTACTTCTAGAACAAAAAACCATGACAAAAATGCGCTTTTCATCCTTGGGGCCGGAGATGTAGCTGCATGAAATTCTTTGGGCCGTCCATGGCGGAAATAATCATGGTAGAAGTGAGGGCGAGGAAAATATCAGGTGGTTCCCGGTTACGGTGGGTGGTCGGGGCCGAGCGATGCACGTAGGGATTGCGCATTTCTCTTGTACATGTGCGCGCGTGGGTGTGAGGCATTGGGCTCTAACTAAACCCGAGCAAGGCGTTCGCCTACTAAACCCGAGCGATTGCACTGTAGGCTACACACTACTGAACCCAAGCGATCGTTCGATCTGGTTGTTAACTAAACTTGATCAAGCGATTCCTTCGCTACTGCTGCTAACTGAAGCCGATCAAATTGGCTGCCTCTTGATGAACTATGAGCGTTTTTGGGGGTTGGATAAACAGTTTCGGGTGGGGGTTAGATGAACAGGACCCCGTGGTAATATCTAGAGGCCATTGCCGCTCGACGAACAGGACCCCAATCGAGCCGGTTGGGGGTGGATGAACATGACACTACTAGGAAAAGGGCTATAGATGGAATTGTTACCAATGGTGCACCAGACATGTGGTGCGCCATTACTATATACTAATGGCGCACCTTGTGTCGGTGCGCCATTAGTGTCCAAAAACTAATGGCGCACCACACTCACGGTGCGCCATTAGTAACAATTTTTTTTTCATTTTTTCTTCAAAACTATTAATAGCGCACCAGTGGATAGTGCGCCATTACTAGTTAAACTAGTAATGGCGCACCACATTCACGGTGCGCCATTAGTATTTTTTTTATTTTTTTTTCAAAACTACTAATGGCGCACCAGTGGATCAACTAGTAATGGCGCACCACATCCACGGTGCGCCATTTGTTTTTTTTCAAATTTTGTTTTACTTTTTTTTTCTATTTTTTTCAAAACTAGTAATGGCGCACCGTGGGTGTGGTGCGCCATTACTATTTGAACTAGTAATGGCGCACCACATCCACGGTGCGCCATTACTAACTTGGCCCAATATTCCACCAACTGCACCCCCTTGGACCGCCTTTTCCAGTTTAAAAAAATAAAAGAAAATGATGCAAATGTCAAAACAAATAAAAGAAAATAAGTTTCCCATGTGATATGTGGTCTACTTGTTGGGAAAATTTACAAATATGAATTTTGACTTTATTTGCAAAATATCTCTGGAATTTAGTAAAACGGGCATAACTTTTGCATACGAACTCGGATTAAAAAGTTTTTTATATGAAAAATCATCTACTCAAAAAGTTACATCCGAATTTAATGGGGAAACCCCATTAAACATTTTCAAAATCCCCAAAAATTAAACAGAAAAAAGTTAGGGGGCTTTTAAGATCTAGAGGCAAAAAAATTAAAAAAAATTCAAACTTACTTGTGGCGCACCGTTTGCTAGGCGCGCCACTAGTAACAGAAAAAAAATTTGGTTTTGAAAAAAAATATTTGAATTTTTTTCCAAAATATGATACGTAATATGACCGAGAAGTTTGAAATATATTTTCAAAATTTCATCATACTCATGAACATGAACAAACTCCTAGACATCAAGAAGGGTTAATAGGATTGATATGATAGATATATCAACAAGTGCCTGTGAACTGAGCTGGTGCTGGGGTTGGATAGAACTACGAAGTTAAGCGTGCTCGGGCTGGAGTAGTGTGAGGATGGGTGACCTTCCGGGAAGTTTGACCACAGAGTGCGATTTGACTTGAGATTAAGCAAATTGACCCCAAATTAAGCCATAATAACTTGAGATTAAGAAAAATAATTAAAAAACTTTTTGGGAAAAAATGTGAAAAAAATATCCGAAAAAAAAATTTGAAAAAAAATTCTAATTTTTTTTACTAATGGTGCACTTCTATGTAGTGCGCCATTAGTATGCCAAAGCACCTGGGTATATATGGCCCCCTGGGAGGCATACTAATGGCGCACCGTGGCACCTGTGATGCGCCATTAGTATACCAGATACTAATGGCGCACCAGTGGTGTGCCATTAGTAAAAAATGCTAATGGCATGGCACTAATGGCGCACCAGTAGTGTGCCATTAATGGCCAAAACTGGTGCGCCATTAGTAGGCCTTTTCCTAGTAGTGTGACCCAATGGAGGGCTGACTGAACAGTAGCCGGTGGAGGGCTGGATTGAAAGTAGTCGGTGAAGGGGTGGTTGAACAGTAACCGATGGAGTGCTGTGGAGGCTGGTTGAACAGGAACTCGTGGATGAACAGTAGCTGATGGAGGTAGGAGGGAGGCACCGTGCATGAACAGTCGCAGGTGGAGGCTGGACGAGGTTGACGGTGGATGTACAGTAACCCGTGGAGGCTGGAGCGAGGCAGTACATGGTGGATAAACAGTAGACCGTGGAGTCCCGTTTTGCGGTACTCCACACGCCTCCCAATGAACAGGACCCCCGCTTCGACCGTAGGAGGTCGAAGAGAAGTCCATTTCCTCCGTTTTACGGTACGCCACACCCGTCCCGATCAACAGGACCCTGTTTCGACCGTAGGAGGTCAAAGAGAAGTATGTTTCCTCCGTTGTGCGGTACGCCAGACCCCTCCTGGTGAACAGGATCCTGTTTCGACTGTAGGTAGTCAAACAGAAGGCCATTCCCTCTGTTCAGCGCTACGCTAGGGCTCGTTTTGGCTATTCCGTCCAAACCAGTTGGCTCCTGATGAACAGGACGCATTTTTTTGCCTCCCAATGAACACCACGCAGATTCTCCATTCCAACCCAGTTGGTTAGTTGTCGATGAACAGGACGCCGTCGCGTCTCTCCGCTACCTCTCCATGTACACGATCCCTGGTCGTACGTATGCATGAGTTGGCGTTCGAGACCCCGCCCGGATGTACGTACGTGGCCGTATTTACTTTCTTGCACTCTAGTCTACGTACGTGTACACGATATTGATGGGATTTCCTGACATGCTACATCCGCGCCTCTACTACGACACGTTCCCTTCCTTACTCGGCCACCGTTCATTGCTATAGCCTGCAGACAGACTGATCGACCAGTATGTACGTACACGTTCACAACCAGATAGACAACCCTGCGTATGGTTCGACGGGTGGGTCCTAGATGTCAAGGAGGTAAGGAGGCACTTCCTTGTGTGCGAAGATATAGATGGTGGGTCCTAGCAGTCAGGGGGAGAATCAATTTTTTTGCCCGTAATATGGACGCACTTCCTTGCGTGCGAAGATCTAGCTGGTGGGTCCCCGTAGTCAGGGGAATATTTTTTTGCGAAATATAGACCCTTCCGATGGGTCCCTGCTGTCAAGTGGTGGAATCATTATTTTGCGTGTAATAAGGAGGCACTTCCTTGCGTGCGGGCGTGGACCCAGTTGTCGGCCTCTCCACGTACAATCCTCTTCAGATGAACGTCGTTCGTTGACAATGTTGAGCACGCTGTGACCAGAGCACGAGGGCGGTCGACGACGGAGAGGCCTAGGAAGGTAACGACCCGGAGCCGGGGAAGACACGGAAGTGGTTGCCCACATGGTGGGGAGTACAAGGGTTTACTTGTTCAGCTACCGTAGCCGGAAAATAACAGGAGGTGTGGGTGAGTAGAGGAATGGCCTTGCCAGCGATGGAGTAGTGTGGGGCGATGCGGCCTATGCGGCAGCAAACCCGGCCATGGGAGGCGGGAGCAGGAAGTCCCACCGACGCTGGTTTGGGTGGCTGGAGCAAGAAGATCAGATATTCAAGAAGCACCATAGTCGTTAGATCGACATCCAACGACCACTGCTAATAGAATCGTGTGTTGACTATAAGTTGACAAAGCCTTGCGTACGCATCAACCTAGTAGACCTGAAAGTTAGCCTCCAAATCTGTCCCAAATAGCTTACAACCCGAAATTTCTAGCTAGATACAAATTAATATAAAACTAAACATACCTCAATTTAAATCCAATGAAATTTTACCCGCACAAAACCAATGAAATCTGAAATATCAAAATCTGAAAGAAAAATGTATTTTTTAACTAATTGCATGTTTGTTGTATTTTTTCATTTTACAGCCCATTAATTATTACTTACAGCCCATTTCTTATTACTTATAGCCCATTTTCTGGGCAAGCCCGAATGCATCCCTCCTCATCTTGAAAGATTTCCGGCCCAGCAGGGCAAAGTAAAGCAAGTAGGCCTATGTTGGTTATTCTACAAAAAACTAAATAGCTCTGCTAGCCATTTTCATAAACGAAAAAACTAGGCTGGTCATGTGGTAAACATATGAAATAAAAGATTGTGCTAGACGGGCCACAGCTCCCGCACAACCCAGTTGACACCCTTCTACGTCCCGAAAAAATACTACGCGCGCTGCTGGGTCCCGGGTGTCTGCCCCTCCTTGTGCAGTTATCTCGCTTATTGACTACGTTGACAGTGGCTTACGACCCAGATGTCAGGAAACCATCAGGAGGAAACCTGTTTTTCTTGTACTAAAGGAGGAACTTGCTTGCCTACTATCATGATCCTGGTGGGTCCTTACTATCAACCTCATCATGTAGAGTAATCTCCTTATTCCTCTCGCTTGTTGAGCATGTTGACAACACTGGAGGGCGGCGCCGTGGCAAGCGAATGAAGGCGGAGGACGATGGTGAGGCCACAGACGGGATCAAACAAGAGCCGGGGAAGATGCGTAGAGTTTTGGGATGCGATGTGGCCATGATGCGTGCGTGGCAGCACAACTAGCCGTGGGAGGCGGGAGCAGGCGGTCCCGCCTGCGCTGGTTTGGCTTTGGCGCTGGAGGCAGAAGAGACTGAATAAACACGACAGGCGAAGAATGTCAATCCAACGATCAAGGTTGGCACAGTCATTTGTTGACTAAGCCGACATATATTATACTTTTTTATATATAGGAAGAAAAAAAAATTGGCTCGTTCGCCTGATAATATTCCCAAAACTACGACCATTCGATCTTGCGTGGCAACTAAAACTGCGAGCAAAATGCATTTGTCTGCCGTCCTCCTCACAAGGAACGTTCGCCACATAAGTGACTACTACCCTTGGTCTTCAACTAAGAGCTCTTGGGTTTGAGTCCCAAGAACCCTCAATTTTGTCCTCCTTCCTTACTCACAAAAGAATAGAGAAATAAAATGGAAGACTTCAGAAGGCGTATATAACAAGCTAGTATACCAGTTAAGAGACATTGCTGAGTTTTAGAAAAAAGAGAGATGTGCTCCTATAGATGGTTCGAATCCAAACCTAGACTATGACTATATATGGTGCTATGCTACTCTGCAATTAAAGAAACTGACATATCCAACGTTCACTTTTCCTCTTCTCTACTTACTCTGCCTAGCATCAGAAGTTCTGGCTGCAGCAACCATGTCGGCTGGCGGCTCGTCCTCCTCCTCTTGAGCATGCAAAAATCAGATATGCACCAAGTCGCCACCCGTACCAACACATGTGGGTCTCATCACACCCCCGCCGGCACATGCACCGCAGCCGGTTGCTCATCACAACCCGCTGCCATTGGTGTGGTACCACTACATCAAATCACGCAGAATCATCCATCGCATCTCAACCACAATCCTAAACCATGGCCGAGTCTTCTGCAAATGCATGAATGATGGGGTGATAATATATTTAAGTGTTGTTCCATTGCTTTCAGTTTCTGATTTTTTTAAAAATTTGGTTGATGATCTTCCAATTTGATTCGTGCAGAAAAGGCAAGATTCGCGTGAATTGTATTTCCGGGAATTTGCTGATGTGGGGGAATGCAACTACGCTGATTATTTGGTTAGCCGAGGAATCCCGATACCAGCAGGTTGGGGTGTTGGACAAGTAACTAAAGGAATGGCAGAACAGGAGGATGCAGAGCAAAAGGTTAAAGATGCAGTTGTCAGATTCTGGGCTCTGTAGACCCTTGATATTCGAACACAGCGGTGTGTGCAAAGAACTCAACGTCCCTTGTCTGCCTACTCGTCATTTTCTTGGCCTAGCTCAATGAACAGGAAGGAAATGGGACAGGGCAGTTTACCCAGGTTCGGGGCACCTCGCGGTGTAATACCCTACTCCTGCTTCGTGGTGGATTTCCTCGAGGTCGATTGAGGATGAAATAGTACAGTGGTGGAACAACCTCAGGAGGTGTGTTCTTGCTTGTGTGGTGGTGAGGATGATCTGAATGATCCGTCCCCTGCTATTGTGGTGGCTAGGCTATATTTAGTGGGGCCTTGGTCCTCTTCCTAATATGAAGGAGGGAAGGGATCCCACAATGGCCATATTCGAAGGGAATCAGCTAGTACATCTTATCCCGATGAAAGGTGGTCTTCACCTGCAAAGCTTCTGGTCGTTATGCTATGGTGAGATCAGTGATGACCTTCGTCCTAGCATCATGGAAATCTTGGTCTTATTGCATGGAAACGGATACCTTTGGCTGATTCCCCCGAACCTCTACCTGGCGCGCCAAATGTCAGATTCGGGTCTCCGCAGACCCTTGATAGATTCGAACACAAGGGTGCATGCGAAGAACTCAACTTCCCTTGTCTGCCTACTCGTCGTTCTCACGGCCTAGCTCGATGAACAAGAAGGAAATGGGACAGAGCAGTTTACCAAGGTTCGGGCCACCTCGCGATGTAATACCCTACTCCTGCTTTGTGGTGGATTGCCTCAAGGTGGGCTGAGGATGAACTAGTACAGTGGTGGAAGAACCTCAGGAGGTGTGCTCTTGCTTGTGTGGTGGTGAGGATGATCCGAATGATCTGTACCCTGCTATGGTGGTGGCTAGGCTATATTTATAGTGTCTTTCGTCCTCTTCCCAAAATGAAGGTGGGAAGGGATCCCAAAACGGACAAATTCGGAGGAAGACAATTTGGATATCTTATCGCGACGAAAGGTGGTCTTCGCTTGCAAAGATTCTGGTCATGATGCCATGGTGGGCTCGATGATGACCTTCCTCCTGTCGTCCTCGCGATCTTGGTCTTGTTGCATGTAAATGGAAACCTTTGGCTGATTCCTCGGGACCCCGCACCTGCGCTTGCCTCTTTAGCACCAAAGAGGAAACCTGATGCACTGTGCCCACTGACGCCCGTCTGACCTTGGTCATCTGGCTTGCGTCATATGAACCTCATGAGGTGGGGGCTTGCATAGAGATCTCCGCTCCTCATGAGCCCGCCTGGAGAGGTTGCTCCTTCCGGAGGCCATGGTGTCGTCCGCCTCGTGAGGCTTGGCCCCTCATGAGGGTCTTGTGTGTTGATGCTGAAGATGGGTCATCCCAAGCTACTGAAGGGGTCACGCCATGGGCCGCAGGCATGCAAGTCTGGGTACCCTGGTTCCCAAGACGCCGATAGTAGCCCCCGGGCCCAAGGCACTCTCGAACTTGGCATCGAGGCGAAGCCAAAGGGCAAGTATGAAGTGCCGTGGGCCCCAACCACGTGCGAACCTAGTTGATGCCTGGCACCTGATGGGACGTGGGCATCTTCGCTCCACCGCAGAGAGAAGGAAGACCCGCAAGGAGGGGCTAGGTATGGCGCCACCCAAAAGAGGCCGCGGACGCCCCCGTAAGCACGCTGCGACCCCGACGGTGACTCCTAGGGCGCGGGCACACCTCTTCTGGGGCAGGAGTCACCTCAGAGAGTTGCGGCGGCATTTCTTCGCATGGTGGGAGCCGCCGAGTGTGGGGCGGCTCCTGTGATATGGAAAGGCATGCCGTGGTCGTTCGGCCTTTATGGTCATGCCCTCGCTGAGAAAATGCCTTCCCAGAGTTTGCCGTGTGGTCGGAGAGGCCCGCCGGCACATGGCTTCCGCTCCCGCGCTTCTTCACGGGTGTGATGCGGTCCGCTAGACTTGATGGCCTCTAGCTGCAGGCCGAGGGCTGCTGCAGTAGGGCCTCGTGGGTGGTGGTCTAGGTTACCGCCACAGGCAGCGTGTCCTTGTCCCGCGGTTGGCCGGAGAAGGTGGCCGGCATGCGTGGTGTTACCCGGATGGCAGCGATGAGGATGAGCTTGCCCTTAGCGGCGCCCGTGTCTCCTCCAGCAGTGACGACTCCTCTTCCACGGGAAGCACCAGTGATGACGGCAACGACGTACCACCAGGCCGCTGGGCTCGGATCGGAGAGAACGACGAGGCACCTCACCGTCGCACCCCAGTGAAGCGGGAGGAAGGCTCGGACCAAGCTCGCGTGCTGCCGGAGCTGGGCCTCAAAAACTACTATAGTTGCTTGTTCTGCTTTTACTTTTTCCTGCATTTTCTATAAAAAAGTAGAGCGCCCTTCTGGGTTGTGTAATGAACCATGGTGCTTGCGCCACTATGCTATGCTTGTTATTCATATCATGTCACGGTATACATGTTTCTACTAGGTGCGTTTAAGGTAGCATTTCTTGGCGTGTTTGTGGTAGACTCCCACGTCATGAGGGCACGCCTTCTGAAGGTACCTTTCAAATGCTTCCTTCTTGACGGCTGAGGAGCCGTTGAGCCTCCGGAGACATTGTATAGCTGTAGAGCAAGCAAATCTCGTGAGGCGTCTCATCCTTCCTCGCACAACTCCTGAGCATGAGCTAGCTGTGGCTAATACACCACGTCGTGATGCTCGGAGGCACGCACTTAAGAGGGTGAGCCCTCACATGAGCCCCTTTGAGTGCTAATCGTGAGGATTACGAACGTCGAAGCTCTGGGATGACCAGGCTTCGGCAAGGTGTGCTCACGGGCGAGCCCAAGGCGTACACAGCTACCTAGCCCCTGCAATCGGGATGCGTGAGGCGGAGCGATGGGCAACTGCCACTCTACCTGGGGTAAGGGTGCAAAGGCCAATGAAAAGAGAGGGAATTCAAACTCTTGAGAACGAAAGGCGCGAAACATTCAATTTCATTCCAGAAAAAGCAAACCAGCTGCAGAAAGCAAGCAAAAGAACGGCTGTGTCAGGAACCTAAACTACTCTTCATCTTCCCACCAGCGCGGAGCATGGGGCCTCCACTAGGACGTGGGCGGGAGCCCCGTGAGTCCCAAGGGTGGTGCTCAGGAGACTTTGGGGCATGTACAACCTCAACTCATTATAATGTGAGAGTGTCACGAGCCGAGACCTTCATAGGCGTTGGGCCTTGCTTCATGGATAGAACTTCTGGAGGTGTTGGATGTTCCAGGCGTTCAGGATGGGGACACTGTCGTGCGTCTCCAGGCGTGCGGCGCCAGTCCTAGAGACACGGGAAATCCTGAACTGGCCCTCCCACGTTGGCGAGAGCTTGGCGCCCGTGTTCCTCCCCTAGCACGAGGTCCATCCCTCGCGATGCGTCTTGGCGTTCCTCGTCAAATGCCAAGACCCGTGCGGAGCGGTGTCTGACCTCGTGGAGGAGAAGCGCTTCATCCTAGTAGATGAGGAAGAATGGAGTCTCACCCGTCGGCTTGGTCATGGTGGTTTGGATGGACCACACCAGGATTAGAGCTCGTCAAGCCAGCCCATGCCGGAGGCCTGGAGTTTCTTCTTGAAGGTCATTGTCTTGAGGCCTCTCAGCACCTCTGCGTTGGCGCACTCGGGGAAGTTCCTCCAGAGGCGACAGTGGTCTGACAGCGGGAGGAGCTGCTGATGTCTTGAAAAGCCATTCTTCAAAGATGTCAGGCTCTTGAGGTAGGCGCCAAGACGCCCATTTGGACATGTCAGAGTCGATGAGCTCAGTGCGGTAGTTATCGCACGTGCCGTAGGTGACCAGGAGGCGGATCTGTCCAGGGGGTAGGTGGAGCCATTGATGACTCCAGAGAAGGGCTTGGTGGGGCGGAGCCGGTCGTAGGGCATGTGGAGGAGGCCGAACGCCTCGAGGGAAAGGATTTTCAGGCTGGCGCCATCGTCGATGAGGGTCTTGGTGACCGCCATGTTGCATATGGTGGGGCGCGAAGCATAGGGAGCGGACACACGCGGACAATGTTATCGGGGTGGTCCCTTGTACCGAAGGTGAGGTCGCCTCAGGAGCCGCCCAGCCCGAGGCCGACTTCGTGACACCCGCATGTCAGATGAATTGCTTGACGTGACGGTCCGACGTCGGCGCCTGCTAACTGTGAGGAGTCCCACGACCGCGTTGGGTGCATGCGCCGCAAAGAGCGTGATGAACAAGCCGTGCGGCTCTTCCCAGGAGGCCATCGAGGACTCCCGCAAGCTGAGAAACCAGGCGCGCGGCTCTTCTATGAGGGCCATCGGGAGCCAGTTCGCCATCACCTAGTCGTCGTCGCCAGCTGCCCAAAAGGCCTCTGGATAGGCATGGAGGAATCCCACTGGGTCGACTGTGCAGTTGTACCGCTGTGGCTACGCCGGACTAAACTTTGGCGGCCACCGCACCTATCGCGGAGCGGAGGAGAGAGCACGAGGTCCCGCGCCGCCCACAAGCGCGGCCAGCGGCTCGGCGGGTGTTGCAGCGCATGCCATGGATTGAAGCCGGGCGATGAGGATAGAGTGTAACGACGGGGAAGGCAGTTCCTCGACACGCACCCCTACCTGGCGCGCCAAATGTCAGATTCGGGGCTCCGCAGACCCTTGATAGATTTGAATACAAGGGTGCGTGCAAAGAACTCAATGTCCCCTGCCTGCCTACTCGTTGTTCTCATGGCTTAGCTGGATCAGCAAGAAGGAAATGGGAAAGGGTGGTTTACCAAGGTTCGGGCCACCTCGTGGTGTAATACCCTACTCCTGCTTTGTGGTGGATTGCCTGGAGGCAAGCTGAGGATGAACTAATAAAGTGGTGGAACAACCTCAGGAGGTGTGCCCTTGCTTGTGTGGTGGTGAGGATGATCCGAATGATCTGTCCCCTGCTATGGTGGTGGCTAGGCTATATTTATAGTGTCCTTGGTCCTCTTCCCAAAATGAAGGTGGGTAGGGAGACAACTTGGATATCTTATCCTGATGAAAGGTGGTCTTTGCTTGCAAAGCTTATGGTCGTGACGCCATGGTGGGCTCGGTGATGACCTTCATCCTGTCGTCCTCGCGATCTTGGTCTTGTTGCATGGACATGGAAACCTTTGGCTGATTCCTCGGGACCCCGCGCCTGTGCTTGCCTCTTTAGCACCAAAGAGGAAACTTCCTGCAGTGCGCCCGCTTGTGCTCGCCTGGCCTTGGTCGTCATGGCTTGCGTCATCTGAACCTCACGAGGTGCGGGCTTGCATAGAGATCTCCCTCCTCAGGAACTAGCCTAGAGAGGCTTCTCCTTCTGGAGGCCTTGGTGTTGTCCGCCTCGCGAGGCTTGCCCCTTGCAAGGGTATTGTATGTTGATGCCAAAGATGGCCATACCAGGCTGGTGAAGGGGCCACACGATGGGCTCTAGGTAGGCAAGTCTGGGTACCCTGGTTCCCAGGATACCGACAGTAGTTCCTCTGATCATGGCCAAGCAACAGCTGCTGAACGGCCTTGACGGCAATGAGGAGATGAAAGAGTTTGTCAAGATAATGTGAAAAATCGATGTGCTATTTAGGTATGATTGTCTCTTTATTCGAAGTGTATGTAGCACCCGTGATGTATTCAGTGGCTATGACATGAGCACTTTGCTGAAAGTAGTAATGAATGAAACTTGTTGGGCGTAGTGTTGTGAACAACTAATGATTTCTTTTAACGGAAATAAGGGGGTATCCCCTTTTGCTTATAAATAAATCAATAGTAGCGGCCCTTTTGCTAATAAATAAATAAATTAGCAAAGGCCCTGTCGGGTCAGCTTTGTTCCCATTCGAAGACGTCGAGAAAATTGTAGTCCATCAACAAACTATGTCATCAAATAGAAGTTTCACATCCAAATATGAGTACAACTAAACAAAAATTTCATCATGTTTTAGTCGTCATACAATCACCACACAAATCAACATACATAATAAGTGATGTTCTCACAGAAAAATACTAAACAACAACTTCATCAGGTTTTAGTTGTGATAGCAAACACAATTTCACATAGTAGATAAAAAAAGTCTTTTGATAGGAAAATACAACAAAAGCAGTCTATTCATCATCTGCAGCAGCGCGTGAACATCTGCACCATGTGTATCAGTCTAAATCGTAATTCCCCTAGTGTCGTCTTCTTCTTCATCCTCAATAACCTCGAACGTTAGCTTCTTATTGATCAACTATCATACGTCCACAACCCGACATGCAATCTTTTCGCCAGAGTCATTGACATGATGGTTCTCAAAGATAGTAGGAACATCTGTGAAATCATCTACATCAGGAGCAGTGTAAGCATTACCTTGTTGTGGAACATCTTGAAATGAATTCCTCTTCTCAAACCTTTGTACTACTCTCCAGTCACCACTACGTGAAAATGTGTCTTCCAAGAAAAATATCTGTGTTGCTTGATTTGCCAAAATAAAAGACTCGTCGGTCTTGTACGCCGCCTTGACATTGATGGTTTTGAAAGAATCATCAGCTCTGGGTTTTGCGATTCTGGAAAAAAGGTTATACCAACGACAGCACAACAGAACCACACACTAATGAGCATCGAAACTGGAGATATACTACAACTGAACAATGTCTATTATGTTAGCATACATTTCAGTTGTCTCTTCGCCGTACATATCCGTGCTCACAATGACATTGTTTTGTGTCTTCCTGCCTTCGCCGCGTGCAAGGTTGTTGTAGCACACATCTCCAACAACGCAAGAGTCATATTGTCATACCCAAGTATCAGGACCCATTGCTAGTGCGTAAAGGGCATCATTAACTGCCTACCCATCGTCTCACATCTTCTTAACATATGGTTAGAAAATATACATGCAAATCATCTTATGTATTCAATATATTAAAAATACTGATAGTGCAATTCAATAGGTTACATCGATCTTGAACCATTTCGCAAATCCTGCCATAACCAGTTTGTCAATGTTTCTTGGATTTTGCGGCAGTAACTCCTTTTTGTAGATGCTGGACAACATAATGACAGCGTCAAACATCTAAATATATAAGAATGTGCTGCAAGTTTAGTAGATTATGTTGTATAAGCTGCAGTACTTAGCACCTACTCAATATAAGGTAGAACTCAAGACTGTTATTCAACACATACCAAACCATTTTGTTCGAATCTTTAGGTTTGTCGCCTTGTCGTCTCTTCCCTATAACCCACCTTTTTTCTAAGCTGATCAACTGTTTCAATGCATTTTGAGCAGAATGTAAGTGCTTCTGTAGCAATGTAGGCCTCTACAATGGAACCTCGGGTCTAGCTCTGTTCCTAACATAGCCCTTGAAAGTGCCTAGCCGCCTTTCAATAGGGTACATCCAACCAGACGGTATTGGACCTCTAAGTAGTGGCTCATCAGGTAGATGAATAGCCAAATGCACCATCACATCAAAGAGAGCTGGAGGAAATATCTTCTCAAAGTCGCATAGGATAGTTGGTATCTTGTCTCTAAGACACTCCAAAGCATCTCTCCTGATATTTCTACTTCAAAGTTACCTGAAGAATTGTCCCAACTTAGCAACTGCTCTGTACAAGTCACTGCGGCCCAATCCTGTAAGGATAACAGGTAAATCCCTTTGAAGTAGGATGTGGCAGTCATGAGTTTTCAACCCTTGTACCTTGTTTCGATCTACACTGACTCTCCTTTAAGTATTGGAAGCAAATCAATGTGGGAATATCACACGTGACAGGACCTTGTAGAATTCTTTTCTTTTTACCTTGTATAAGACGTACACATCTGGTGCCTTATCCCATGGTTTACCTTCATCTTCGACCTGCAAATCCCTTCTAATACCCAGATGTGTCAAATCAATCCTAGATTTTAATGTATCTTTCGTCTTGCCTTCAATACTAAGAAGTGTGCCGATAATGTTGTAACATATATTTTTATCGATGTGCATCACATTAATATTATGCCGCATATCCAAATCTTTCCAATACTCTAAGTCCCACAAAGTGGACCTGTTGGTAAAGAACAATCTCTCTTCTACCCTGCCACGCTTCCTTTTCCCGCTACCAATATCAGGATGGTTGCCTGGTGCAATAAGCCTGACCTTCTCAAATTCCACCTGCAACTCATCGGTGGTGAGCCTCTTTGGCGCATCACGGTTTTCAAGCTCTGCATTGAACACATATTGTCAGGCCCAAGATGCGATTCTATCCCGATCACGTGATACACTCGTGATTGGGGCACAACCACATTTCGGGCGCTTAGCAAGATGGATATCATTACATCGTACCATCACATACATACATGGGGGATACAACAATTCATACAAGTCACATGAATACAAGAACATCAATAAAAGGCATCCGACTACGGATGCAAACATGAAAAACACATCGACATCCATCCTGCTATCCCAGGCTGCCGACCAGGAACCTAAACCAAGATGGACGAAGAAGAAGAAGAAAGACTCCAACACAAGGTAACATCGCTCTCACGTCAAGTCATCGGAAACCTGCACCTGCAACTGGGGTTGTTGTATCTGTGAGCCACGAGGACTCAGCAATCCCATAACCATGGGTATCAAGACTAGCAAAGCATTATTGGTAAGGAGAGGTAAGGTGGTGAGGTTGCACCGGCGACTAAGCAATATGTGCTAGCTAACTTACGAGTACAAGAATAAGATGAGCATCTACGCAACCGGTCGCAAACTAGTAATTATCGCTAAAGATCCTGAACTACCTACAAGTCAAACATAACCCAACCATGTTCTCTTCTCAAAGTGAAAAGAGATGGTCACAGTTACTCACGCGGTTCGTGTGTTTTTTTCGGATCCTCTGTCAAGTTTTCTACAACCGGACATTAACAAATTCCAATCTGCCACATAACCGCAGGCACGGCTTTTGACAGATCATAACCCTGCAGGGGTGTCCCCACTTAGCCCATAACAAGCTCTCACGATCAGCAGAGGTAAAAATAATAATACCCCTTATATTAGGGACAACCCGATCAGGCTCGGAATCCCGATGCACAAGACATTTAGACAATGGTAAAACAAGTCCAGCAAGACCTGCCGGCGTGCCGACACCCTGATAGTAGCCGCGCGTATCTCGTCTCAGGCCACGACTAGATGGGCGATCCTACAGGTAAAACCAGACCTCGAGCTTCCCTGTGGTGGCCCCGCATAACCCCCGTTTGGGACCAAAACCATTAGCACTGGCCCCCCCTGTATGTGGAAGAATCCTCGGGTAGCGCTAACTCCCTATGCAATTAATTCATTAAATTTTTATTATGTTGCAACTTAAAAACAATGTTGGGCCTTGCTCAAGGAGTTTTATTCAAAGACGAACTGTCAAGGGGTCCCCATATACCCAACCGCGTTAGGAACGCAAAATTAAGGAACATAACGCCGGTTTATTGGCTCCTAAGGTGGCATGAGTGGAACAAAACACCGAGCAAACGGCCAAGCCTTCCACCCATTGCCAAGTATATAAGTGTGTTAAAATATAGTTATAGATATTGTGATATTCCAACAACAAAGATCCAACATGGAGCAATCTTCATCTTCACCTTCTACTAACAACGCTATAAGAGGGGCTGAGCAAGCGGGTAACATAGCCAAACAACAGTTTTGCTGGGAAGGTGTCAAAGGTTAGAGGTTTCATGGCAACAAGGAGAGGGCCTGACAAATAGATAGGTAGCGCGACATATAACGATAACATCGAGACAACTAGCATGGCAATGATAGGAAAGGTATCCAAGGTGACGGTCATCTTGCCTGAGATCCCGCAAGGAAGAAGAACGAGTCCGTGAAGAACACGAAGAAGAAGCCACGAAGACGAACCACGTGTAGTCGAACGAATCCTCACGATCACAACGGAACATCAACTAGCCAGAAGAAGCACACCACATGGTAAACACACCACTCAAGAACATGACAAGATGCTCAACCAAGTATGATGCAATACAAGTCTATATGATGCAATTCATGGCAAGGGATGATGCAAACAAGAACAACACAAACCAACAAGTTTAAATGAGGCCGGAAACAACATATAACAATTCCGGTAAGCCCTCATATGCATATTTCGAAATTGGTCCGGATCTGAACAAACCTTAAGTTCGAGTTGTTAAACAGAAAGTTAGCAAGGACCATGATGATATACTCGAAATTCTAGTCAAGTTTCATATAAAGTTTATTTAATTCAGAGCTACGACCTAGAAGATATGAGCAAAACAAGACAAGCATGTCATCGATGCAAAACGCATCCAAACATCAGGCAAACACACTCTAAACTGGTTTACAACAAGTTATTATGCATCTACAGGCAAAAATACACAAGTTTCATATAGGACACGCTCAAAACGGAGCAACAGTTCAACACATACACATGAAACAAGATATAACAACAAGCTATCCAAAAACAGCAACATGGCACTTAGTTGACATCAAAACAACAGGACACAATAACATTTCATGGCAACAAAGGGCATGGCCAGCATGTACATGTCTAGCACTACAAGCATGACCAATGAGCTACTATAAAACACCACTAGAACATGCTCAAAACATCATGGAAACATTGCAAAAGATAACAGTTTCACAGACTTTATGAAAATAAACTAGACATGGCAGCAACAATGACAAGTGGGCATGTTTGCAAGCTTCTTCAATTCAACTCAAAGCATATCATGACAGGTGAATATAACCAACAGCAAGAAGACATGTTTATGAAGCTACTCATGGCAAGAACATGGTCATAGGATGCATAGATCACTAGCAATTCATATGGCAAAACTGAACTTGCTGATAACATCCTGACAGAAATATTTTATAGCAACTTGAGAGCAAGAAATAAACAAGCTACATCAGGCTACAATGGCAAACAAGGACATGGATGGATAGAGCATAACATGGACAACAAGACATGATCATTGGACAACCCAAAACATGCATGCATTTGAGTGGGGCATCAAGCAAACATGGCATCAGGTGATAACAGTTTCATACTTAGCAGTTTTCAAAAAGTCTCAGAAAATAACATCCGCGAGTAGGTCACTTTACAAGCTTGTTGCAAACACCACAAGGCATAACATGGAAAACTAATTACACTACAACAAATATGGCATGATTGTGCTTCTAAAACATATTGACATGTTGCTCAAACAAAAATCACACATAAAGATACAAAAATGACAAATATTCATCTCATAACAAGTTTCAGCACTTAACAGCCACATGCACTTTTGCAACAGAGATAAACATGACAATATGGCACCAAACATGAATGCTACAGCAACCATCACGTAGAGCACTTCACAATGAACATTTTCACATATCACACACTCCATTTGGACCAACATGCACAAAGATACAACCTCACAAACATGGTAACATAATAATAGTTATCAGGAGTTTATATCATATAGCACTTTTGCAACGATGATTAGGGCATCAAAATGAACTCAAACAAGCATGCCACATTACAACAATATGAAGAGCATCATGAGACGAACATTTCGATATATCATATGCTCCAAACGGATAAACATGCACAAAGTTATTATCACTCAAACATGCATACATTTTAATAGTTATTTTAGGGACTTAGCCACTTTTCTGGAAAAAAACTCAGGACGAGCGCACGATACTAACCGTACCCGGGACGAGAAATAGTGGTGGCTGCGGGGAGCTCACCTTCAGGCTGCGGCCCATGACGGTGAGGCAGCAGGCCAGCGCGGAGCAGGTCGTGGGCCGAGGCGAGGCCATGGCCCACGCGGCCCTGCGCGGTCAACGCGAGCGGCCCTGGGGCGCTCGTCGTCCTCCCCAAGGGGAGTGGCACGGGTGACGGCAGATGGTTCGGACGGCGAGCAGGCGGAGGCAGGGCGGTGTAGATCTGGCAGGGACGAGCGACGGCCGGCCGGATCCGGGGCTGCGAGACCCATTCCCGGTGTTTGAATGGGGCGGGGAGCACCGAGGGTGGAGCTGCACAAGAGGGGCGGCGGTGGTGTGGGGAGACAGAGAGAGGTATAGGAAGGGGAGGAGCGGAGGCCGGTGAGGACGACCTGGAGGGGCGGCGGCCGCCGTCTCCGATGAGGACCGAGGTCGGGCGGCGCTGGAACGGTGGCGAAGACGAGGGCGCGGGGCGCCGGCGATATCCCAGCCGGCGGTGGGGTCGAGCGAGGGAGTGGGATGAGAGTGCGAGCTGCACTCGGGCGCGAGCGGCGGCGGGGTTCGGGCCCGGTTCGGCCCGCGGCGGGCCTGGCGGCGCGAGGGCAGAGAGAGAGAGGGGGCGACGTGGAGGCCGGGGAGTGGCTCGAGACGGCCAAGGGGCGACGTGGCGCACCCGGATTGGTCTGGGGTGCGTCGGCCGCGGCGCCAAGTGGGGAGGGGCGACTGGGCGGCGCGGAAATTGAGGTGGGGAAAGATGGGTGCAGGTGGAAGAATGGCTAGGGGTAGGGGAAGATTAGGATACACCATTTTTGGAAGGGAGGGGGTATATATATGGAAGGGGCTAGGGTTGGAGGGGATTGGAGATGTTTTCGGGCATTGGATCTTGATCCGACGGTCCGGAGCGGAGGAAGGGGTAGGTTGGGGCTAGGTGGAATTAGTGGGCTGTGTAGAAGGCCTCGGGCTTAGAGAAGAGATGAGAGGGAGAGGCCCGGCGGCGGTTTTCGAAGACCGAAAACGTCCGACGAATTAACCGGCGACTAGTGCCGCTATAGTTTAAGGGTTGGGCTATCAAACGGACTCCGAATGCGACGAAATTTAGCAGGTAGTCTGTCTACAGTATAATAACACAACACACCAAGTTTCAACCCATTCCGAGAACATTTTCTGGCCACTTATAAAATAAATATTCGGAGATGCCGCGGGCGCATGCGAGTGTGTCTGGGCTCAGAACGGACTACGGAAAGGATGGGCGGACTCGGACGGATGCAAGTTTTGAAAACATGATGAAACAATGCACATGATGACATGGCAAAATGCACACGCAAGCAAATGATATGGCAACGGCAACGAATAACTGGCTGAAACCTGGCACATCGGTCTCGGGGTGTCACACATATCTTCAGTATTTTGTAGGACACGGCTTGACCTCGGGAAGGAAACGATGGTGTCCAATGTAATAGATCTTGCTAAGTATTGCGTATCACAACGGATTTCTATCACAGCGAACACATGCATTGTAACCATGTGTCATTCACCCTGATATAGTGCCCAAAGCCGGATAATCATGGATGAACCAAATTGTAACAACACGCAGAACGAAATCATAGGTCTCGAGTGAGAACACCCGTCCATTGTTGTTCAAGTTCCTCCACAAGAGGCTCCATGAATAAATCAAAATCCTATCCAGGACTTTTTGGACATGGGATCAGCAAGGCCATCATGTAGTTTGATTCTTTGGTGCAGACATTTGGTGGCGTGTTCTAAGGGATACCAAGCACTCGCCACATACTATATGTTGCGCTCTGTTGGCCAAATGGGTATTAACCATCTGTAGCTGAGCCAAGTCTCATGTTTCTCGTGTCAGCAACAAACTCTTTGTGTTTCTGATTGAAGCTTTTCTAGTCACTACCATGACATGGATGGATCATTACAGTCTGATCTTTGTACACCTGGTTCCTAGAATGCCATAGTACATCTTCTCTTGTTTCAGCATCATGTAACAACTTATGCAATCTTGGTATAACTGGAAAATGTCTAAGAACACTATGAGAAATCATCTTCACAGCATCGCCATCATTTCGTCTTGATGATTTTCTTTTTGGGCATTCACTTAAGTTGGCATAATCCTTCTGGAAGAGAACACAATTATTATTACAAACATGGATCATATCATATCCCATTCCAACTACACCAAAGGAAATTCTTCATTTTACTATAGGTGTGTGGCAACTGAGATGCATCTTGGAAAGATTTGTGGAAATCAGCCAACATATAATCGAATGATTGTTGGTCATCCATTCAGATGCTGGGAATACTGACAGCTTATTTCCTGGGGTGACAGCCATGTTGCATTGTTCTAACATGCGGGCCCACCATTTTTCTTGTGCAGGTGAAAGTTCGCGAAATGCACAAGCATTTCGTATCATTGTTTCAATGTTGGTCAAACTCGCTTGCTCCGCCACCACCACCTCCTCCTCCTCTTCCACCCGAGCATTAGGCAGATCAAGATAGTGATCTGCTGCTTCCACATAGTCAGTAACATTTACGTTCACAGCTTCACCATGATGAACACACCTAGTATATGTGACCGGCATCCCATACAAGTGTAGATGATTTCGCATAGTTGACTGGGGTGTTGTAACTGAATTCATACAAATATTACATGCGCATAGCACATTTGATTTCGGACCACCAGACTCAGCTCTGATAATGATCATGGAGTTTTGAACCACCTCGACATATGCAGCAGAGAATCTTCGAGCAGACGTTATCCAGGTCCCACTACTAGGAAAAGGCCTATTAATGGCGCACCTAATTTGGCCATTAATGGCGCATTAGTGGTGCGCCATTACTAGCACGCCATTAGTATTTGATACTAATGGCGCACCACTGGTGCGCCATTAGTATCTGGTATACTAATGGCGCACCTGGGATGCGCCATTAGTGTGCACCTTAGTGCGCCATTAGTATGCCTCCCAGGGGGCAGGAGGTATGGCATACTAATGGCGCACTAAGTATGATGCGCCATTAGTATTATCCGCATAGTAATGGCGCACTGCGTGTCAATGCGCCATTACTATGCTTTGGCATACTAATGGCGCACTGCCAGTTAATGCGCCATTACTATGCTTTGGCATACTAATGGCGCACTTTTCTCTGATGCGCCATTAGTATGAATATTAGGTTTTTTTAATATTATTTTTCTGTTTTTTTTTGCACAGATTACAAAATGTATAATTGCACAGAATATAGACAGCACACATCAACAACACATTCATCGAATACAATAGAACATTAATCTCTGAATACAATTCATCATATTAGTCTCCGAATACAATTCATCGATCATATTAGTCTCCGAATTGAAAAGACTGAACAAAGATAGAACAATATATTACAAGTCTCGAGATCGCGAGTAGCGAGTTTGTCTTCGCATTACAAGTCGATATCGATCATCTAAACTACCATCACATAGAAGAGAGCTGCTGTCGTCACGATGAGCATCATCACGATGAAACTCATTTTCATCCGGTTCCTCCAACGCTCCCTCCCCTCTCCCGCTAGATAGCGGGCGTATCTAGATTCGGCCTCGGCCCTAGTGGTGTAGCCTTTGTAACTGTTACCGCTGAATCGGTGAACCTGTCTCCGACACTCCTCCCAGTCGTCGTAGACTCCGGGAACCTTACCCTTGTACACGACATACGACGGCATCGCTATATATATGCACTAGTCAAACGAAACGTTAGTATCAATTCACAGACAATTCATAAGCAATATATAAGTATGCGACAGAACGATCGAAAGAGAAAAGCAAGACATTAATAGCATCGATTACATCTAAGTTGAACGACTCTCGAAACCAAAGAGACATACTACAAGTTCATTAAAGTTTAATTACAACAAGAGCCAATCGATGTTTCAGAACTAGACACAGCATCACTGCTTTCGACTCGACTCAATGCACCGGAGCGTGGATGAAGCCGCCGTCTATCATGGGAGTCATGAAATCACGGGCGTTGTCAGCCTGCATTTGTAGCATTGTGTCGATGTCACTGTTCGACGGTTGATTCCTGAGGTAGAACAGACCCGAGGTACGAAGGACATCTTGATGGATGATTTCCGCAAACTCCGACTGGATGCAAAAGAAATCTTGTCTGATGTCCGCGTCCTGGATTGCCGACACGCGCGCGGCCCAATCTTTGAGCTTACTCGGTAGCAGAAGTTGATGATGGTCCCGTACGATCGCCCGCATGTGATGGATGGCGTAGTAGGCACCCTTTTGACCGCCAGGCGGCTGCTTGACGCAGCAGAATGTCGTGTTGTGGGAGAACACGTGCTTGCCGTACTTACGAGTTGTCCTGGTAAAGGTGCCTCCAGATTTGGCGTAGCCGGCGAGAACATCATCAAGAACCTTCTTGACATTTGTGTAGTCTACATCCGACTTATGGTCCGGGTCGAAATACGTGGCCATGGAATATTTGGGGCTTAGTAGGATGAGCGTGCACTGTGTGTCACTGCAGAAAACACGGAATGTTAAAAGAAGAACGATCGAAATCTAAGAATTCATATGTTACGGGGCGGTTGAGGCGGAGGACTTACTCGGGAAAGTAAGGCACGAGGAAGTAATCCTTATCTCGGTTTGCCAGAATGACGCCTCCGAGGTAAGAACTCGCGAATTGCCGGTCCCCAGCGCTGCCCAAGATCTTGGCACGCATGTAGAAGGGGTCGACTATCACGATGTCCGGGGTCTTGTCGCGAATGATCCGCATCTCCATACTCAGCGAAAATAGCCGAACGAAGGTGTAGTGCAGCGGATGAAGGTTCAACATAGCGTGGATGTCATCAAACCGCAGCACCATCCTACCCCCGATGGAGTTATCCACAAAGCCCTTGCCCTCCGGCACCTTGGCCGCGAAAACCGGGTACGCCACATCCTTCTGTGTGAGACGCCGCTTCTCCAAAGAAAGAACACTGTCATGCAGACTCCGCATGGCACCGGTTGCAGCATCGAGCATATTTGTCGGTAGCATCGGCCTACCCGCCACATGCACCCTACTCATTACATCCTCTGGTGAAGGTGGCCCGTCCTGAGCATGGATCGTACTCGGTGCCGGCTGGCTCGCACCCTTGTTAGTTTTTCTTTTGCGTGCCTTCTTCTTGATCTCCTGAATTGGGACCGAGTTCTGCTCAGAGACCGCCTTCTTTAGTGTGTTGGGGCTGATCATATTTCGCACCTCGCCTATCTGAGGCTCGGTGAAATCGGCAGCTGGAGGCGTCTCCTGAGAGCTGAACGGCAGACGACGCCTGTTGCAACCTGGCTTCTCCGCGGTACCGGCTTGATCGCGCACGTCTTTTGTTGGGTTGGGTTCTCGAGAAGGAGCCCCCATGAAGTCGTCACCATACCCATGATCGGCAAAGTAATGATCAACGTTGGCAAATGTATCATCGTCGTCGTCGTTCTGATCCTATGCCATATGCATGTTTGGATCCAGTGGCATAGGGATGTCCGGCACCGTTGCGGCGGACTTGCCATGGGGACGACTTGGCGCCGGCACGACTAGCGGTGTTGTCTTTGGTGTGGTTTCCCCCGCCCCCAAACGAATCTGGCTCTTCGGCCAAAGCAGGGGCCAGCTCAGGCAGGCGCTGAGGGTCATGACGTCATCATCGTCGGCCCCGACGGGTCGAATCGGAGGTAACACGTCGTCGCAGCCTGGCAGCACCCGAACTAGTTGAACCCTAAACAAGTTGGGTGGCATCTGGGTACCGTGGAACAAGGGCTGGCCCGGTTGAACGATTTTGCCCTTGACGACATCGACCAACTCGTTGTTCACGAAGTGCAGTAGAGTGCACGGAACGTCGGCGGCGCCCTGCGAAAACATGTAGGGCGTCAGGGATGCCCAGTCAAAGGCAAGGAGATGAAGTCCTCGGCCGAGAGAGGCTTAATTAGTTACCGTGACGATGGCGTCGAGCTCGGCTAATGTCGAGGCACCACCAACGGCGGGCTTGCAGTTGACGGAGGGGCCGCTTGCTGCAGAGGTGCCGGCCGGCGTACACACGGGTGCATTAAGCTCCCATGCCGGCGTTGGAGACACCAATGCCGCCTCCGCCGAAGACACCAAAGGCCCCGCCATCTCGTTCTGCGAGTTGCTGGCCGTGAAGCTGGGAATCGGGGGCGGCCCCTGTTGGCCGCCAGCAATCCACGCACTCAACCCCTCGATCAAGCTAGGCACAATGGCGGTGATCGTCGCTCCGAGCTGTTGTTGCACTTGCTCTTGGACAATCTCCGGAATCCGCGCCACCTGTGCCTTGAGTTTTTGAACCTCGCGCGCCTGGCTTTCCGAGCTGGTCTTTTTCTCCTTTCGCCCACCAGCGTTATAGTATGACGACCATTTTGTCGACAAGCCTTTGCCGGCCACACGACCAGCTGACGTCGGCTTCTCGAACTTATCCTTGTTCTTCATTACATTCAACGCCCTATTTAGAGTCGTGTCCCAAGGGCCGCTCTTAGTCGACCCCGCGCTACTGCTTTCAGTCGCCTGCGGAAGGAATGTGAATCATTTAGAAATTTGGCTTCATTAATTAGAATGCAACCATATGGAGCTAATTACGCGGGGGTGTATTCCTTACCAGAACAAGCTCAAGCGCCCTGGTCTTCGGATCCGTGGTCAGCTCCTTTGTTTTCGGGTCCTTCTTGTACCGGGCCCTGATAAAGTTCCTGGTCTGCTTGTCATCGTATTTATCGAAGAGGGGCGGTAGGCCTTGCTCGGCACGGTCCGCCTCCTCCTTGTCCCATATAGGCTCCGCCACTCTGTAACCGCCGGGACCGAGTGTGTGTTCCCCTAAGTTGAGCTCCCGCATTTCTTTCCCCCGCTGACATGATTCGGAGTGTGAGGCGCTCGAGCAAGTGATCTTGAATTCGTTGTAGTCATCTTCGGTGATCGAAGGATGTTTCTGCTTGATCGTCTCATAACTCTCACCTTTCTTGATCATTATCTTCACATTGGTTTTCCAAGTAGACAGGGCCTTGCTCATCTTCGTGAGGGCAGCATTGTTCACTTTATTCCCTTTGAGGCTTGTGTTATCAAATTGAGCGGGGAACTTGTATCGTTCGTACAGCTTCATGAAGAGGAGGTTGCGGTAATTCGCGTTGTCAGGATGCCTCAGGTTCTCGCTGTTGATCGAGACGGTGCTCCGGAGAATGCACCCGAGCTGAATCGAGTACCCCTTGACTATTCATTCGGGCGCCGTTGGATTCCCGTCGGGGTCCACTTCAGTAACTTCCTCCTTGAGGGTGCGGAGCACGGTCGGGCGCCGGTCCTTCCGTTGCCTCTTCGGTTGGCTGCCATCTGTGCGTGCGCCGCCATCATCAGTGGTGGCATTCTCGGCGGCACCATCAGTGGTGGCATCAGTGGGGTCATCCTCCGCGGTACCATCAGTGGTCTCAGGATCGGTGTGGAAGGCGGCGTCCTCATACAAGTGAGGTTGTTCCTCCATCTCCTGGGACAGCTCCCAGAATGCCTTCCCGCCCGAACCGCCGGCCTCATCGTTGTTGGCCATGTTTCTCTCTAAATAGGATCAAAGTTTGGTCAAAAAGTTGGTTATTGTCAAGGAACAAGATCATGGTCTCATCATTTAGGGTTTGTCGACACCGAGGCATCCTAAAAGCTAAGCTTTTATAATTGAGGGTTTTTCGACGCCCAGGCACCCTAAAAGCCTAAGCTTTCATCATTTCGGTTTTTATCGATACCGAGGGACCCTAAAAGCCAAGGTTTCATAATTTATGGTTTGTCGACACCGAGGCATCCTAAAAGCTAAGCTAGGAAGGAGAATTGTAAGTTGGGCCTAATCACTTGGCTCTAATCACTTGATCCTACCTAATTAACCACTAAGATACCCCGGCCCATGCATTAGTCACAAGTACCCTATATGTCCTATTTTTAGCAAAGTCATGCTAAAATTCACGGAAAATTTCAGCATGACCTTTGCTGAAAATAGGACATATGGAGTACCCGAATTTGCCGGAACGGAAGTTAATCGACATTCCAGCAAACTCAAGGGCCTCTCGTGGTACCTGCAAAATCATTATCCCCGCCTAATGAAGTCGCCAATGGGTCATTTCAGAAGATCACAAGTAGCATCATCACAAGTACAACATCATGACAAGTACAGTAGCAACAGCAGTGAATTCATAACAGCAGCATTAACAGTTAAGAAAAAGTTGCAGAAGCTTGTAAAACAATAGTTTGAAGTTCAAATATTTACAACAAGGAACCAAATACATGACCACCATATTCCTTTCCACACAGAAAATTGATGTGTAAAACAATAGTTTGAAGCTTGTAAAACAATAGTTTGAAGCTTGTAAAACAACAGCAGTGAATACCCCGGCTTGATAGCAAACTGACAACAACTCAAAAATTGATGTTGCTGCCAGTATTAATTAGAAAGCAGCAGCAATATGGCATATTTAAGTAACAGTGGCTATCCTTGACCTCATAAGGGCAGAGCCTCCATTAAGATGATTTTTTTCCACACAGAAAAATAGAAGTTGTCTATCCTAACTCTCATTTATATTATTGAATTTTACTGATTAATTTGTCATTAGTTGTTCATGGTTGCAGCAGTTAACTGAAGTAGTTAGTTACACTGTGCTAGCTAGTACTGTGGTTGGTGACTTAGCTTCAGCGACGCAGCATGGATCTAAATTCAGTCAATGAGTCAAGGAATTCTTTGAGGACAGACAAGATGGACTGCTAAAAAATGGATGGGGCCTTGAATCCTGGAGCAATCACATGCTAGGAGGATCAAATCTGGAGGTTGTGACGATCTAGAGTCAGATGGATGTGAGACACTGAGACCAAACAGCCCATGTGACTGACATGACTGATTGCTTAGCTTATTAGCCAATCAGATCACTTGACTTGAGTTGAGCTGCTAGCTAGCCAGCATTTCTCAAGGGCTCCGTCCATACATGAACTCCTAATCATTCACTCACTTATTAGGTTAGTTGATCAGAGAGAGAGAGAGAGAGAGAGAATTACATATCATCATACATGATCTGCTCTGCACTAGTGCGCTTGAGCTCGAAAAAAATATAGTGGAGGACGTTTGGTTTTGGTTCACATCAATTAAGTTCAACTGGATTAGCTTTACAGGCAGCAGGGACAGTAACATGATCATTGTTGAGTGAAGAGGGCTGAATTTAAGCTAGCTAATAGCCTAATATGCATGCTGATTAGTGAGATGAGCTGGTGCAGCTTTTCTTCGTGTACTGTTTTAGCTTGCAAAATGATCTTATATTATGAGAGACAGAGAGGGTAGTTAGCAGAAGAAAAGGTGTAGACAGACTCTGGATTTGCGGCGACAGAGCCTAGCGCAAGCAGACAGGGGGGGCATCTAATGGATCTGACTACGTAGAGCATAGCAGAGGAACAGAGGAATACGAGAGGATTTGGTCTGTGCGAATGGAATCAACCTTGGCGGCCGCCGGTGAGCTTGACCTGGACGCCCTTGTCGACGAACTTGGCCAGGT
>LR738709.1:202349340-202366295 GCA_902687465.1 Secale cereale
GTGGTCGGCGGCGGCGGTTGAGTTGGGAGAGGGGTGCGGGGGTGGTCGGCGGCGGCGGTTGAGTAGGGGAGGGGTACGGGGTGTCGGCTGCGGCGGTTCAGTAGGGGTCGGCGGCCGGTGGACCGGGGGTGCTCTCGGCGACGAGGGGGATCGAGATCGAGTGTCCATGAAATTTAAAAATATTCATGATAGTTCAAAAAGTGCCCATGAAATACAATCGAGAAATGAAGGCTACGATTTAAATACAAACAATCTTAGCTAGCTAGCTATCTGTTCACAATCTTCATGCCCTTCTTTTTCGCAAATGGAGTTCTCCTGTGGAACGGACGTCCTTTAGGTAGGGTGGTCCTGCTTTTTCTTGTGGTGTATGTTGCTACTTCATCATCGTCGTCATGTTCGATCCTCGGGTCGCCGTACTTGTCGAAGTCTTGCTCATTGGCTACTCCATCCATTCCGATGATCTTCCTTTTGCCTCTCCTCACGACAACACGACTGGGCTTTGACGGGTCGGTAATGAAGAAGCATTGGTCAACTTGGGAAGCCAGTACCCATGGCTCATTTTTCGCGGTGACGTTTGCGCCCGCGGTCTTGGATTTGGCTTCGGGTATAACCATGGTGGTGAAATACCGGTCTTCTTTTAGGACGCTCTTGGCCCATCTGACACGGAACATCGGGACCTTCTCTCCAGCGTAGCTCAGCTCCCAGATCTCCTCCATCCTTCCGTAGTATCTATCCTTGTCATTACCGGTGTAGGATTCCATCGTTACCCCGGAGTTCTGATAACCATCGCTCTTCATGTCCTTGGCCTCGGTGTAGAATGTGTAGCCGTTGATATCGTACGCCTCATAGGACATCAGGTTGTGCTCGGCGCCCTGTGACAAGGCGAATATGAGTTGTTCTTCCGCGGAAGAATCATTATGTAAAGGGTACGACAGAAGCTTCTGCTTGAACCAACGCGTGAAACATGAGTTGTGCTCTTTGATTATATCTCCGTCCGTCCTCTGTTGGCCTCGGTCATTGTATGTCTTCTCAATAAAGGTTTTGTGCTGAACCACCCAAGGATCGACCACGTCTATGTGTTGTAGCGCGACTAGGTTTGCTCTTTCAAAGTCGGCGAGTCGACCCTCGAAGTCGACATGCATTTCGCGGCGACCCTCACGGTGACCCGATCCAGCGATCCTGCCGAGGTGCCTGTTGACGGGCAGACCAACGGGGTTCTCGATGCCTACATAATTCGTGCAGTACGAGATGCACTCTTCGGTCAGAAAGCCCCTGGCTATGCTTCCCTCTGGACGTGACATGTTGCGAACGTATCCTTTGATGACACCATTCATCCTTTCGAACGGCATCATGTTGTGCAGGAACGTCGGCCCGAGTTGGATGATATCGTCCACGATATGGACCAGCAGATGCACCATAACGTCGAAGAATGCGGGCGGGAAATACATCTCAAGCTCGCATAGTATCACCACGATCTCTTCCTGTAGCCTTCTGAGTTGCCTCACGCCAACAGACTTCCGAGAGATGACGTCGAAAAAGTTGCATAGGCCAAATAGGGTTTCACGGACGTGCGCGTCCATGATACGACGGATTGCAACTGGAAGTATCTACGTCATCAGCACGTGACAGTCGTGAGACTTCATCCCGCTAAACTTCAGCTTCGCCCGGTCTAGGTATCTGCTTATCTTCCCCGCGTAACCGTAAGGAAGTTGTACTCCTACGAGGCAGGTGAAAAACTGCTCGATCTCCTCCTGACTTAGAGTGAAGCACGCGGGAGGGTAGTCATTTCCGGTCTTCTTGGCCTTTTTGCCTTTGTGACGACTTTCCGTGTCCTGCTTCGCCTCATCATCATCATCATCATCATCATCATCATATATAGCGTGAAGCTCCTTTCTGATGCCCATTGATTTCAAGTCTGCCCTTGCTTTCGGCCCATCTTTGGTCCTCTCTGGCATGTTGAGCAGGGTACCAAGCAGACTCTCGCACACGTTCTTCGTGATATGCATTACATCAAGGCTGTGAGGCACACGGTGGATCTTCCAGTACGGCAAGTCCCAGAAAACAGACCTCGTTTTCCATACCTTCAGCAGCGGCTCTGGCGCCTTTCGCTTCTTTCCCGGCTCTGGCGCCTTTTGCTTCTTTCCCGGCAGTGGGCAATCTTTCCAATTTTTAAATAGCTCGTCTATTTCCTCGCCGCTCCTCGTACGCGGGCGTCCTCGGGGTTCGGTTTCACCATCGAACAGATCCTTGCGTTTTCTCCACAGGTCATCATCGCGAAGCCACCTTCGATGTCCCATGAACAAGGTTTTCGAAGACCCGGGATCTCTATCTAGCTGGCGATACGTTGTGTCATCCATGCACCTGACGCATCCAGAAAATCCGTGCACCACCTGCCCCGCAACATATCCGTAACCGAGATAGTCGTGCACCGTCGTGAGCAGCGCGGCTCTCATAGGGAAATATTCTTTCTTTGCGGCGTCCCACGTATTGGCTGGCGTTTTCCACAGCGTGTCTAGCTCCTCTTTCAGCAGCCCCAGATACAGATTGATGTCGTTCCCTGGTTGTTTCGGTCCTTCAATTAGCATACTCATGTGACTGTACTTCCTCTTCATGCACAACCAGGGGGGAAGGTTGTACATCCACACAAACACAGGCCAGGTGCTATGTGTGCTTCTCTGGCTGCCAAACGGGTTGACTCCATCGGTGCTCGCGCCCAGCACGATGTTCCTTGGATCGTTCCCAAATTCTAGGTCTTCGAAGTTCAACGCTTGCCACTGGGTCGCATCCTTAGGGTGACTCAGCATCTTGTCTTTTTTATCTATCTCCGGATCATTTGCGTCATCTTCTCGCTTCTTCTCCTCCCTATCCGCGTGCCAACGCAGAAGCTTTGCTACCTTAGGGTCCGTGAAATACCGCTGCAGACGAGGAGTGATCGGAAAGTACCACACCACTTTTCGAGGAGCTTTCTTCCTCTTCTTGTATCGAGTGACGCCGCACACCGGACATATGGTAGACTCCGCGTGCTCGTCCCGATAAATGATGCAATTGTTCATGCACACATGGTATTTCACGTGCGGTAAATCCAGAGGACACACGATTTTCTTCGCCTCCTCCAAACTGGTGGGGCACTTGTTCCCCTTGGGAAGACGTTCGTGCCAGAATGACATGTTCTCGTCGAAGCATGCGTCGGTCATTTTGTGTTTTACCTTCATCTCCAGAGCCATGAGCGTTACTTTCAGGCGGGTATCCTCGGGCCTGCATCCTTCATACAATGGAGTAACTGCGTCTAACTCAAGTTGATCCATCTTGGCTTTCTCTCGGGCGGCAGCTCTTGCGTTATCGGTCTGCTTGAGAAGCAGCTCTTGAATATGAGGGTCCTGCACCCAGCCCATCGATGGTTCAGCGTCGTCTGCTCCGCCGGCATCATCATCTTCATGATCATGCCCGTCGTCTGCTCCGGCATCTTCCTCATCATCATGTCCTGCATCTTCTACATGATGACTGTGTACAGCATCACCGTCGTGATCATCTCCTGGGGATTCTTCGTCTTCTCGCCCGCCCGAGCCACGGTGGTTGTCTTGCTGCCCTTCCTCATTTCTTGCCCGGCCCCCATGGACGACTTCGTAGTCATCTTCATCACCTTGCCACCGATAGCCATCCATGAAACCACGGAAGAGCAGGTGGTCCCGCACCTGCCTGGAATCCGGGTCCGCAATAAGGCTCTTCAGCTTGCATCTTCGACACGGACATCGTATCTCCGTCTCGTTCTTTTGAAACATCTCGGCCTTCGCGGACCTCAATAACCTATTCACGATGCCTTCGGTCATCGTGCGCACCATGGTCGCCCTGCGGGGTAGAGCAAAACGATATTTTAGAACCAAGAAAATTTTTGCCATGACTTTCCCTAAAAATAGGACAAAAATGAATGCTTAATGCCAAAATTCTCACCGAAACGGAAATGAATCAACATTCCGGGAAAATATTGGCAACTATCGCATTTCAAATACCGGTACACCAACACAAACACATATGCAACACAACAAACCTATGCAACACCACAAACATACATAGATCTAGCTATAGGCCATAAAAGTGGATGTGCACATTGTTTGTATGGAGAACAACATAAATATAGCTTCCCCCCATACTTACCTACCAAAACAAGGTAATTTAACCACTTAATGTAACACCCCAAAAATTTAACCATGTTTTATTAATTAAAATTTTGCCAGGAAATTAAAATTTTTCTTTTCTGGATATTTTCTTCTGATTTCAGAACCATTTCTTTCTTCTGAATTGTGGAATGTTTCCCTCAAGGGGAAACCTTTCAAGGATGTTGTAGGACTTGTATACCTTCTCAAGATCAATTCTTTTATCAGTGGAAATATTTCTGTAAATATTTCCCTAGAGCTTTATTGATTTTAAATTGATTTCTCATAAGTTTTGGAGTCTCTTTTGCACTGCAACCATTTGAAAAATGCATCTAAAAATTCCACCAAAATTTGGAGATGTTGGTAGAAGTATATAATTCATTTCTATGCAAAAACCCATTGGTGTTCTTTGGAAAAATTGAGCAGAACATCCTCATTTGTATTCTGGTCCAGTTTGGCATTTTCTACTGCAGCACTATTTTATCTTGCCCCATTGCCCATAAGATTTCTCCTGCTATTAGTACACCCTACCAAACTCTTAAGTCCAGGAGATTGGACCCATTGGAATACTTTTAGTGCATGCAATGATAGTTTTTCTTTTCTGTCCAGAATTGTATTCTGACAAAAGTTACATTACTAAGTTTCTTGTTTATCCAATCCAACTTCACCATCATATTTCTCACCTAAAGAGACCTCATTCTGCCAATTTGCATCTCTAGCAAAGCACTACAGGTGGCTCTGGCTTTATGTCGAACACCTATAGTGCATGGCCAGTTTTGGCATGCTCTTAAGTTTGCACTGTGATCTTACCCCTCTGGACTAACCAGCATGTCCACTAATCTCCTAGCCACCTCTAGCCTTGTTCTGTCAATTTGCATCATCACCCAAGTCCTCTAGCTAGCCCTGGCATTGCGTCGAGCACCTGGCGTGCGTGCGCTGGGCGCGCCCGGAGCGCACGTTTTGCACGCGCGCGCGCCCGAGCCGCCGCGTCGTACTCCTGGCCACTCGCTCATCTGCAGAGCCACGCCGCCCTCGTCCACACGTCGAAACCCTCCAAACCAACTCCTGGAGCCCTACAGCGCCGCCGTCAGGTCGGCCACGGCAGCTAGCGGCCGGCCGCAGCAGGCTCCTGCCATGGCCGGCGCCGCCCCGACCACCACAGCTCGCCAGCTGCCCTGGGGAGCAGCTCGAGCTCATCCGCGAGCTCGTTGGGTAGTGCCGACCACCGCCACGTCGCCCTGTTAGCAACAGAACGGCGGTTCGCCGGCGTTCCTATCCGCAGCCGCGGGAACCGACCTCCCCCGCCTATTTAAGGAGCCCCGAGTTCGTCCAGACCCCCAAGCAGCCTCAGGCCATCCTCCTGGAGCTCCCGTAGCCAAAGATCGAGGGGGGGAGGCCGTCTTCTTCATCTCCGGTAGCTTCGGCCGCCGCCGTCCTCTGGTCCAAACCGCCGTAGGCAGGACCTCCCCAGTTCTTCCAGCACCACCATTCGACTCCCCTCGACCTTGCGGTGCTGCCCAACCCCTCAAACACGACCAAAAACCACCATAGGACGGAACCCCTTTTCCAACCGAGACCGCCGTCCGCCGCGAAGCTCGTCGCCGGCGCATTCCTCCACCTCCGTCTCCTTCTCGACCACCGAAAGGACCACCCCAGTCCGGCGGATCCATCCCCGCACTCGAACGCCCTCGAGGCGCCACCGTTCGCCGGCGTTGATCGCCGGAGCTCCGCCTCCTTTCGGCCAGAGGAGGAAGAAGACTGGTTGGACCAGTCAAACCTGACGGGTGGACCCGCGGGCCCACCGTCAGTGGCTCTGGTCGTCCCGCCGAGGCGCTTAAGTGAAAGCGTAAAGCCCGAAGTACGTCTCTCCCTCTCTAAAGCGTATTCCGAACCGATGCGTTTTCCTTTTCTGGTTTTTAATAAAACAGAATTTTGACTAAACTTTGACTGGGCATATCTTTTTAAATAAAACTCCAAATGAGTTGATTCTTTTTCCTACCACTCTCAAATTTCATCTAGTTTATTTTAAGATTTATTTCAAAAATAATTAGGACAACTTTTTGTTCTGTTTTTAAAGTTTGTGTTAATTTGAATATTTTCAAAAATAGGAATTTGGAGGGAAGATCAAAACTTTCAAAAGTTTTGGAATGCCTCCACCTCTCTGCACCTTGAAGGCAAGCATTCTGAACCCCGGCATAATATTGTTGTGTGTTGTCTGATACGTTTACAACACCACCTTGACACGGAGTACTCGTTATTTTATGTGATGGTATGAACATGCTCATAAGTTCATGATGAAGGTTCCTTGCTGTTGAGAATTGATATACTTGTGATGGTAACCACCCTCGTCTACTTCTCATGCCTACCGGAAGGAATCCGGGGAAGTCTCTGTCTTGGGTAGACACGAGCTTGCTACTGATATTTCGTTGAGACGAGTATAGTCAGTAAGGCATGTTGAGGTATGATGAGTGGTGACTCTGTCTGTTGGTGTGAGATATGTTTGCCATGCTAATCACGTAGGTGATGCTTTAACCTCCTGAGTCGACCATAGATCGGGTCTTGTTCCGGTAACCCCCATACTTGCTTCGTACTACCACTTGTCCCTGCCGTAGGTAGGGTACAGTTCAGTAAGTTGTCAACCCCTTTCTTGGCACACACCGTACAGAGAGGCCATGGTGGAAGATACCGGCTGCATCCGGTAGGCAGGCCACCTGGTCCGGGGGCATGGGTGTTTCCGGTTGGAGCCGAGGGGGTAGCTTCCCTAGTTTGCGCGCATTATAAATTCTGTGATCCCATGCTACTCGAGGTTGTAGCCTCCCCACTTAGAGTTTTACTTAACAGGTGTCGTGGGTGATTCCAGTCACCGGTAAGTTAAGCTGGTGTGTGCAAGTCAGGTGTGTTTTCAACTAAAAGACCGTAAATGGCATTAGTCCCGATGGGCTAAAGGAATCCATTACTCGTGGGTAAAGAGTACACTCTCTGCAGAGTTTATATCTATTCGAATAGCCGTATCCGCGGTTAAGGACTACAGTCTGGGATGGGTCAAGTGTCGGTCTTAGTGTCGGTCTTCGGAGGAAAACTTCTAAACCAGAATAAATCACGACGTGTGACGAATGATGATTATGATTAATATTATTTTGGACTAACCATTTGTATTGTTTGAATTATTGAGTATCCCTGGGATGGTTCTACCTCCTGGATATTCCCCGTGATTATTCTCATATAAGCCCTTTATGTGGTGTCGCTCAGACGCCCGACTGTGGCATGCTTATTATTTATTTTCCGTATAAGCCCTTTATGTGGTGTCGCTCAGACGCCCGACTGTGGCAAGTTTGTTATTATTTTTCCTTTATAAGCCCTTTATGTGACGTCGCTCAGACGTCCGACTGAGGCATGCGTTATTTTATTATCCTTTCGAGGTGTCGCTTCAGACACCCGATCGGTGCATTTTATTCTTATTCTCTGGTTGCTCAATCATGCTTTATAAGAATAACCTGCTTGCGTGCGTCATGGATTTTATTGCGTGACTAACAAAGTGATCATGGAATGTTTCAGTGCATCATTTGTTATATTTTACCTGTGTTCATAATGTTTGCGAGTACATTCAAAGTACTCACTGGCTTGTCCCTGGCTATTGTCTTGGCCAGATTTCTTGCTTGGAGAGGAGCGCTGCGATGGCAGCCCCGGGACCTAGGCAACGGTGATAGCAGCCTCGCGAAGATAGGAATTATCCAGGTCAGCTGTTCCTGTGGGAAATGGAGTCACATAGACGCTGATGTATCGCAAACCGCTTCCGCCATCAACCACTAGAACCCTTTTGTTGTACTCATGGACCAGAATGGTCTTGTACTACATATTTTGTATTTTCCTTGGAATTTCTGTATCAAGTTTGTGTCTCATCAGCTAACAGTAATCCTGGGGCTGGTGAGCACAAGGGCCGTTTACTGGGAAATTAATATCCTGGAAAATCGGTCCTGACAACCTTGGTATCAGAGCCAGGCTGACCATTGGCTAATCCTATCTTAGCCAGGTCAATAAACCTAGGTTAACCAACCCACCAAACCTTATTCTAGACCCAGCCATATCCCTCATGCAGAATAGCCACACAGTGACCCCGACAGCTTTTGGCAGTCGGTGCCCAACCTATCGGCCTATCCTTAGACCGTGCGCCTGTGCCGACATCTGAGTTGTCCCATCCACAAGCGTGCGATGGAAGACCCGGCTGACTTATAAAGGAAGCCTTGCCCCAAAAACTCAGCACATCACAGCCACATTCCCAATTCGATATCCAATCACCAAGATGCCAGGCCCCCGCGTTCACAACGAGACCACCGCAGTTGAGCTCGAAGGCTTCGTAACCATCCTCGCCAATCTCACCCGCCGTGCCTTCGGCACCATCGAGCCGCCGGAATATGTCGTGTACCAAGAACACACGAGTAATTCCATCCATCACTTTTGGGCCACGGCGCACATCTACGGGAGAGGCATCATCTCGGAGCGTCCCTACCGGTTCACCGGAAGGACGACCTCCGACGAGCCCCAAGCCATCCAACTTGCAGCCCGAGAGGCTATAGTTCATCTTCGGCACCTGTCGCCGAGGGTCAACTGCCGCTCATTCTACTACTACCCTAGTCTTGAAGGCTATGGTAGACCGACCCAGGTCGCCAACGGAGACCATGAGTCGGACCCTGCCCTGGTGCATCTGGTGCGCTACCTGGAAGCGCAAGAGGCACTATTTGATCAGGTCACTCTTGACCTGATTGAGACCCGCATGACGCTCACTCGCCTGACCCCGGCAAGGAGCGAGGTCGCACACGCCACCGACACCCCGATAGTGCTGCCTGGAAGGCCGGTTGAGCCCCCAAGCTCTGACCATGTCAACCACCCGGGCAATGCCACCGCCTCACCCGGAGACCTCCGTCGTCTCTTGGAGGCCTACTCCAATGGGACGGTGACCTCGACACCCCGCGAAGGCCACCACCGCTACTCCAGCCCTGTAGCTCCCCATCCTACCCCGGCCAGCTCCGACACGGAAGCACCCGGAGAGGACTCGACATCCGCAGGACACGCCCGGCTAGATCTCAACCAGGTGGACTGAGTCCACCAGGATTGTGTCAAGCCCTAGTGGCCAGTTTCTCCTTTAGTACCGTAGTAGCCGTTGTGTGACGTAGTGAGCTTGTAACCACTTGTGTGTCAACATCTCATGGTATGTGTGTTTGGGCATAAATTGTTTGACGAGTGGTTGCAGAATAAAATTCTAGACGTGACCCCTAACCGACATGCACAGTAACTTGTCACTTTCCTTTTTGGGGATTGAGGCCTGAGACTTTGACTCAGACAGCCCCGCACCGGAGTCGGTGTCTCAGTCGTACCAACCCACTTCATGTTTTATGACCCAGGCTCTCTATAAGAGGCCACCCTCATTTTTCCACACCAGCAACCATCAGCACCGAGCGCTACCTTCCTCATTCACCCATCCATGTCTCACCCCGGAGCTTACCTGAGGACCCCCGACGCAAACCCTGGTAGTTTTGTTAAGGTATTATGGGATTTTGCCCGCAATACTCTTGGCTCCACCCATCCACCCCTGTATGAGCTGCTCAAATCGAGAATCACTCCTGATCTCTCGAAATACTGGGCAGCTGTACATATTCCACCAGCAGATTTAAACCAAGGCCCTCCCTATGTTATCTTCATCGGGAGATCCATGCCAACACCAGGCATGGCCATTGAGTCTGCTGCGTATGAAGCAGTCACCCGTCTTCGATTTACGGTACCTTGTGCCAGCACAAGAGAATACTGCTATTTCCCAAGCCGCGCTGCTTTTGGAGCAGAAGCTACGTTCCGCTGTGGACGTGTGGAGAGCGATCCAGCCATGGTCTATCTCATTCAATATGTGATGGCCCAGGAGCGTTTCACCCAGCAAATACTGGAGTATCTCCACTATCTTGCTGTTCTGAATCCCCGGATCACCATTGGCGGACCCCCTCTGCCAACTCAGGAAGGACACGTTCTTCGATTGCTTCCTCAACTTCCTCCGCTCCCTCCGGAAGAAGAAGAATGTGTTCCAACACCGGGAAGCCTTCCGCTTTCCCCGATAGGAGAGAAATGTGCCCCGGTGCCGGAGACATTTCCTCAGGACCCTGTCCATTTACCGTAGACGTAACTGCTATGTTTGCTACCCTAGCATTTATTTGTGTATTACAGCTTATGCGTTGTATCCTAAGTTTGTGCGATGTATTAAATGTTTGTTTTCGATTGATATGAGTGGTTTTTACTGCTGTTCTTTTTGATTGACTGTTTCCGCTCTCAGTAAATCTTGAAGTTAGATTTTCCTTTGAGCCGTTGCAGCACAAAATTCTTCGTGACATGCATTTTAATTCACGCGGCACCACAACAGCAGGCTCACATCCGCAACCACCCAACTGCCTGCACTAATTGCACAATCACGTACACATTTTGCACCTAACGGATCACCTCACTATCACACCACAGTCTCTGAGGGAGAAATTTGTGGGTAATTATTCGAACGCAGGTTGCCTCCAGCACACTGACAGCAGTCAGAACCTAACTACCACACTTAATCCTCATGATCACCGCCGCCGCGTAGAGCTAACACTCGAGCAGCAGCATCACGGCGATCATTGAGGATCATCGCGCACAAGAGCACGGAGAACCCCAGCAACGCCGCCAACCCTCCGCACATCAGGATCACGTACCAGTCCGGCATCACCTCCGCCATTAGAGCCTCGTCGCGAGCTCCTGCAAACAGAAATGGAGGAGAAGGAAGGAGAGGAAGAGGCGAGGCCATGTGTGAGGAAGAAGAGAGGAGCACCGCGGTCATTTTATAGCTCGAGATCGGTGTACGGTGGGCGAAGTCCACCAGCGCCGCTCGTCGCTCGATCGCCGGTGTTCGGAGGCGAATCCGCGAGCAGTGCCGACAACGCACTGGCCCGCGAGGTGAGTGCACGCTGCGCCGGCAGCTAGCACGCCGCGCACTACCGCAGTACGGCCTAGGTGCCCTACGCGCTAGGCGTCGCCGGTGGAGAAAGCGCAGTCACGCGCGAGAGAGAGAGGAGGAAGAGAGCCAGAGGTAGGGGAGAGACTGACAGTGGACCCCGGGTCCATCTGTCAGCCAGAGAGAGCTCTATACACTCGGGTACGACCTGCGTAATTTGTGAATTTAGACTGTTGTTCTAAATTTACCGTAGCCGATAGTGGTAATTTCTCGGTTTTCCTCCAACCATAGTTTTCCTCACATAGCACCAGTACACCACTGTAGTTGTACCAATTATTTGCTCCCTCGCAGTAACCTCAGTGTATTATGAATGTTCGTTTCTTTTGAATTAATGCTTTATGGTAATAGGATAGATATTTTGAGATCGTCCTTAGCAAATCTCGAGGACGAGATTTTTCTTAAGGGGGGTGGTGTTGTAACACCCCAAAAATTTAACCATGTTTTATTAATTAAAATTTTGCCAGGAAATTAAAATTTTTCTTTTCTGGATATTTTCTTCTGATTTCAGAACCATTTCTTTCTTCTGAATTGTGGAATGTTTCCCTCAAGGGGAAACCTTTCAAGGATGTTGTTGGACTTGTATACCTTCTCAAGATCAATTCTTTTATCAGTGGAAATATTTCTGTAAATATTTCCCTAGAGCTTTATTGATTTTAAATTGATTTCTCATAAGTTTTGGAGTCTCTTTTGCACTGCAACCATTTGAAAAATGCATCTAAAAATTCCACCAAAATTTGGAGATGTTGGTAGAAGTATATAATTCATTTCTATGCAAAAACCCATTGGTGTTCTTTGGAAAAATTGAGCAGAACATCCTCATTTGTATTCTGGTCCAGTTTGGCATTTTCTACTGCAGCACTATTTTATCTTGCCCCATTGCCCATAAGATTTCTCCTGCTATTAGTACACCCTACCAAACTCTTAAGTCCAGGAGATTGGACCCATTGGAATACTTTTAGTGCATGCAATGATAGTTTTTCTTTTCTGTCCAGAATTGTATTCTGACAAAAGTTACATTACTAAGTTTCTTGTTTATCCAATCCAACTTCACCATCATATTTCTCACCTAAAGAGACCTCATTCTGCCAATTTGCATCTCTAGCAAAGCACTACAGGTGGCTCTGGCTTTATGTCGAACACCTATAGTGCATGGCCAGTTTTGGCATGCTCTTAAGTTTGCACTGTGATCTTACCCCTCTGGACTAACCAGCATGTCCACTAATCTCCTAGCCACCTCTAGCCTTGTTCTGTTAATTTGCATCATCACCCAAGTCCTCTAGCTAGCCCTGGCATTGCGTCGAGCACCTGGCGTGCGTGCGCTGGGCGCGCCCGGAGCGCACGTTTTGCACGCGCGCGCGCCCGAGCCGCCGCGTCGTACTCCTGGCCACTCGCTCATCTGCAGAGCCACGCCGCCCTCGTCCACACGTCGAAACCCTCCAAACCAACTCCTGGAGCCCTACAGCGCCGCCGTCAGGTCGGCCACGGCAGCTAGCGGCCGGCCGCAGCAGGCTCCTGCCATGGCCGGCGCCGCCCCGACCACCACAGCTCGCCAGCTGCCCTGGGGAGCAGCTCGAGCTCATCCGCGAGCTCGTTGGGTAGTGCCGACCACCGCCACGTCGCCCTGTTAGCAACAGAACGGCGGTTCGCCGGCGTTCCTATCCGCAGCCGCGGGAACCGACCTCCCCCGCCTATTTAAGGAGCCCCGAGTTCGTCCAGACCCCCAAGCAGCCTCAGGCCATCCTCCTGGAGCTCCCGTAGCCAAAGATCGAGGGGGGGAGGCCGTCTTCTTCATCTCCGGTAGCTTCGGCCGCCGCCGTCCTCTGGTCCAAACCGCCGTAGGCAGGACCTCCCCAGTTCTTCCAGCACCACCATTCGACTCCCCTCGACCTTGCGGTGCTGCCCAACCCCTCAAACACGACCAAAAACCACCATAGGACGGAACCCCTTTTCCAACCGAGACCGCCGTCCGCCGCGAAGCTCGTCGCCGGCGCATTCCTCCACCTCCGTCTCCTTCTCGACCACCGAAAGGACCACCCCAGTCCGGCGGATCCATCCCCGCACTCGAACGCCCTCGAGGCGCCACCGTTCGCCGGCGTTGATCGCCGGAGCTCCGCCTCCTTTCGGCCAGAGGAGGAAGAAGACTGGTTGGACCAGTCAAACCTGACGGGTGGACCCGCGGGCCCACCGTCAGTGGCTCTGGTCGTCCCGCCGAGGCGCTTAAGTGAAAGCGTAAAGCCCGAAGTACGTCTCTCCCTCTCTAAAGCGTATTCCGAACCGATGCGTTTTCCTTTTCTGGTTTTTAATAAAACAGAATTTTGACTAAACTTTGACTGGGCATATCTTTTTAAATAAAACTCCAAATGAGTTGATTCTTTTTCCTACCACTCTCAAATTTCATCTAGTTTATTTTAAGATTTATTTCAAAAATAATTAGGACAACTTTTTGTTCTGTTTTTAAAGTTTGTGTTAATTTGAATATTTTCAAAAATAGGAATTTGGAGGGAAGATCAAAACTTTCAAAAGTTTTGGAATGCCTCCACCTCTCTGCACCTTGAAGGCAAGCATTCTGAACCCCGGCATAATATTGTTGTGTGTTGTCTGATACGTTTACAACACCACCTTGACACGGAGTACTCGTTATTTTATGTGATGGTATGAACATGCTCATAAGTTCATGATGAAGGTTCCTTGCTGTTGAGAATTGATATACTTGTGATGGTAACCACCCTCGTCTACTTCTCATGCCTACCGGAAGGAATCCGGGGAAGTCTCTGTCTTGGGTAGACACGAGCTTGCTACTGATATTTCGTTGAGACGAGTATAGTCAGTAAGGCATGTTGAGGTATGATGAGTGGTGACTCTGTCTGTTGGTGTGAGATATGTTTGCCATGCTAATCACGTAGGTGATGCTTTAACCTCCTGAGTCGACCATAGATCGGGTCTTGTTCCGGTAACCCCCATACTTGCTTCGTACTACCACTTGTCCCTGCCGTAGGTAGGGTACAGTTCAGTAAGTTGTCAACCCCTTTCTTGGCACACACCGTACAGAGAGGCCATGGTGGAAGATACCGGCTGCATCCGGTAGGCAGGCCACCTGGTCCGGGGGCATGGGTGTTTCCGGTTGGAGCCGAGGGGGTAGCTTCCCTAGTTTGCGCGCATTATAAATTCTGTGATCCCATGCTACTCGAGGTTGTAGCCTCCCCACTTAGAGTTTTACTTAACAGGTGTCGTGGGTGATTCCAGTCACCGGTAAGTTAAGCTGGTGTGTGCAAGTCAGGTGTGTTTTCAACTAAAAGACCGTAAATGGCATTAGTCCCGATGGGCTAAAGGAATCCATTACTCGTGGGTAAAGAGTACACTCTCTGCAGAGTTTATATCTATTCGAATAGCCGTATCCGCGGTTAAGGACTACAGTCTGGGATGGGTCAAGTGTCGGTCTTAGTGTCGGTCTTCGGAGGAAAACTTCTAAACCAGAATAAATCACGACGTGTGACGAATGATGATTATGATTAATATTATTTTGGACTAACCATTTGTATTGTTTGAATTATTGAGTATCCCTGGGATGGTTCTACCTCCTGGATATTCCCCGTGATTATTCTCATATAAGCCCTTTATGTGGTGTCGCTCAGACGCCCGACTGTGGCATGCTTATTATTTATTTTCCGTATAAGCCCTTTATGTGGTGTCGCTCAGACGCCCGACTGTGGCAAGTTTGTTATTATTTTTCCTTTATAAGCCCTTTATGTGACGTCGCTCAGACGTCCGACTGAGGCATGCGTTATTTTATTATCCTTTCGAGGTGTCGCTTCAGACACCCGATCGGTGCATTTTATTCTTATTCTCTGGTTGCTCAATCATGCTTTATAAGAATAACCTGCTTGCGTGCGTCATGGATTTTATTGCGTGACTAACAAAGTGATCATGGAATGTTTCAGTGCATCATTTGTTATATTTTACCTGTGTTCATAATGTTTGCGAGTACATTCAAAGTACTCACTGGCTTGTCCCTGGCTATTGTCTTGGCCAGATTTCTTGCTTGGAGAGGAGCGTTGCGATGGCAGCCCCGGGACCTAGGCAACGGTGATAGCAGCCTCGCGAAGATAGGAATTATCCAGGTCAGCTGTTCCTGTGGGAAATGGAGTCACATAGACGCTGATGTATCGCAAACCGCTTCCGCCATCAACCACTAGAACCCTTTTGTTGTACTCATGGACCAGAATGGTCTTGTACTACATATTTTGTATTTTCCTTGGAATTTCTGTATCAAGTTTGTGTCTCATCAGCTAACAGTAATCCTGGGGCTGGTGAGCACAAGGGCCGTTTACTGGGAAATTAATATCCTGGAAAATCGGTCCTGACACTTAATTTGAATGAATATATGGTGGAAATGAGGTGGAAAAGAGGAGGGACCCGAGAGGAGAGGAAGTGGAGAGAATGAAGAAGTGGGGGGGGGGAAGCGAGTGTGGTAGAGAGGCTGTCCAAAATATCTTGTTGCTGCCCGCATACTAATGGCACACCAGCTACAAATGCGCCATTAGTAATCAAGGTTACTAATGGCGCATTTATAGTTGGTGCGCCATTACAAGTTTTGCAAAAAAAAACATACTAATGGCGCACTGACACACAGTGCGCCATTACTAGTTCAAACTAGTAATGGCGCACTGTGGGACAGTGCGCCATTAGTAGTTTTGTAAAAAACAGAATAAAAAATATCATACAAAAAAAGAGCATTAATGGCGCACATGACTGCAGGTGCGCCATTACTATTTACAACTAGTAATGGCGCACTATTCACGGATGCGCCATTAGTATGTTTGGACAGGCGCGCTAGTTAAAAAAAAACTTCTTGATACTAATGGCGCACTCCGGGCATGGTGCGCCATTAGTACTTCGAACTCTAATGGCGTATCTGTTGCTGGTGCGCCATTACTATATACTAATGGCGCACCTCCTGTCTGGTGCGCCATTAGTATCAATTTCATCTATAGTCCTTTTCCTAGTAGTGTCCTGGCCATATGTTAGACATACATATTAGTTCTTCTACTAGATATTTCAAGAAAACATATATGTTTTTATGAAGTCCGGAAAAAAATACCTAGGTCGATTTCTAAAGCTATGGCGAGATATTTGGACAAGCAGATCTAAGTAATGAAATATATGTATAGCTAATTCAACAAACAGATTTGAGTGCTAAATTATGCTAGGTTGTTTCAGTAGTCAATGAGGCCGAGCACACAGCTATCGAAGGCCATCTCAGCAACAAAGATCGAGTATAAGACGTTGTAGAGCTATTTCACCTAACAGATTGGCTACTAGACCATGGCTACTAGACCATGACAATATATGGCAGGATATTTTAGCAACTAGTTGGGTGTGGCATGCCATCTCAGCTAAGCAGATTGAGTGCAGAACAAGGGAAGGAAGCTTCTTAAGAAGAGCATATTGCCTGTAAACTACTTTGGCAAACAGTGAGATTAACAGTGTCTATCAGCTAACATTCAGCGCTACTCTGGCATGCGCATACCGTGGCAGAAGCTAACCGCCGTGCTTCTCCACAAGAACATCGCCAGTGGTGGCGGTGTGGCTAGAGGACGGCAGTCTACGAGAGTGTACTGTGGGAGCAAGAGGATCGCCATGCATCTCGACGACGAACTGCGGCGCCGACGTATCGGCACGGCGGGGAGGGCAGCTTTGGCGGAGCGAATGGAGTGGCGGGGGCCGGGGGGAGGTGGGCTTGGGTAATATTATTGGCTAGTTTGCTAAAGGGCGGTCGAATTTTGGAA
>LR738709.1:202366472-202387738 GCA_902687465.1 Secale cereale
GGGGAGTTTGGTGCATGGTCGTTTCTGCAAGTGCAGTCCCACGTGTCAGTGAACAGGCAAGCCGAAACACGTTTCATTTCCATGAGCCGTATGCAGGACCGACCGTGTGAGGGGTGGAATGCAATTGTGACAAGCGTGTTGTGAGTGTACCGCCTTTTTTCCTTCTAAACTTGGTGCTTCTCCCCCTAAAAAAAAATTGGTGCTTCGCACGATCCATCGATACTACTACTATTATTCCAGTAATCCCGAGTAAAACGGCACGACCGGGTCTTTTCCCGCGTGATATGCTGGGACTGGCTTAGTTGGTGTTTTAGGACGAGTAATGCTACACCTACGTAATCCTAGTTACGTAATTAACGTAATGTGAAACGTGTGAGCTGTTGATTGAAGATTGGGGGGAGGGGGGTGGCGACCACCATGAAAATCAGGGGGGAGAGAGAGAGGCAATATATGTTAACCCTTTTGTAGGTTCCCGTAGGGCCAATTCTTTTGGTGGCTTCTAGAGTAAGCTGAAATAAGCTGCCCCCTACCCAGCTTATTCTAGAAGCCCAACCAAATTTATTTTTTTAGAAGCCTAGTAGTTAAGACTTGATTAGTAGGCTTCCAAAATAAAAAAAATTGGTTGGGCTTCTAGAATAAGCTGGATAGGGGGCGGCTTATTCTGGAAGCCCAAAAAAGCTAGGAAAGAACTGGCACGTAGCTGTAGAAAGATGTGAAATGCGTGAATATGTAGTGGGCGTAAAACTGGAGTGCCTGAGATAAATTGTGTATGTAGACCCTATGTGTTTATTTACTTCGCATGTTAACTTTGTCTCGGGACGAACGTTCTAAGTTCATACACACAAAAATGAATCGTCATTCCATATATTTTCACCTCCTACGATATATCTTACTATTATTGTGAAAGTTCATATACACCCGACGAGAGTGATGCAAACATGGCAGATTTTCATTACATTTCAAACTTTTACAAGACAGAAAAATAAAAGAAACCCGACCCTAAACCTATTCTACAGCGGCGACCGACGTCCTCCATCTGTGAACTCCATTTACGGTGGCGTGGTTCAAGACCCGTGATGTTAAGATGTGGTCTCCGGCGAGGAACAGTAGAACACGGGAGATGGATCAGCCAATTGGCACACCATGCCATGCCGCCTCACATGCCCTACTCATCCTTAGAGGAGTCCCCGACGTCGGTGGTGCCGGTGGTCGTGAGGTAGATGATGATGGACATGGACGGTCTGTCGCTTCACCTGCCACATGCACCACCAAATGTTGGACGGCAGCAAAGGACGCGTGGCTGACGATGCTCTCGTTGTCGGCCGCTAGTGTGACCACCGCTGGTGTGGTTGCATCCACGTCCGGCTATGCCGTGTGAGCGGCAACTTGAGTGAGGGCGACGACCTCGAGCTTCATCCCCGAAGACAAGCTCTCCCACAGAGAGTTCGCGCTCGCGGTCATGGCGGATGTGGTGCTGGGCAGCAGGATGATGCACTATGGTGTGGAGTTTAGCTATGCATTGCCGCTTTAAGTAGCGCATTCCGGTGAGGCCAAGCGTCCGGGTGCGTCATTAATTTGCCGGAGTTGCTTCCTTGGGCACCGAGCCTCTTAATGACGGCATGCGGAAGGACGACAAGAATGCGGGCAGCTGGCGCCGGCTGGGAACGCACCACCCGATGGCACGAGCGACGGGGTTTTTTTGTCTGCCAGGGTAGTGAGTTGCGGTTGTGGCAACATTGGAGATGCCCTTTTCTCACATGCGATCCCCACATGTAATTGAATAAATAAAAATGCAAAGATGACCCGGCAAAAAAGGTCATAGGGATGGAGTTAGCAGCGCTAGAACACTCTGCGGACGCGTCGCAGCCTGCATGCACTTGGAAGCCCTATGCATCCTCGACGAGCCGGGAATTGATCTGTTGGTCGTGCCGCAGTGGTAGTGCCACCCTTAAGCCAAGTGTGTCCACCGATGAAGAGCGTTTCGCTCACCGTGATCGCCGTGTCCAGAGGCGGTGCGAGAGCTGTCCCATGTTGCTGGCCCCCACGACTCACATGAACGGTTGCCGGTGGCGACGAGGTTGTAGGCCAGCTCCTCCATTAGACTAGCATTTAACTGGCAACTAGTCGTGTCTTGAATTAATACAGAGCTATACGTTGAGCTCGTGACTGTATAATAACCACAAAACATTAATGGTGACCGTAATGAGTGGATTCTGAAGTCCAATGTACATATCGTGCTTCCACTTCAAATAGAATGATCATCACTCTATATATCGTGAGAGAAAGATGAAACATGTGTGACTGTGTTGGGGTGTACTTTTAGAGGACCTGGACATAGTTTGTGCGCATACGTGAAAGGGGCGTAGAGGGGGTGTGTGCGATGGAGAGAGAGATGCTCTTCGTTTCTCTTTATTATGACTAATTTTATATATAATATAAAAATATAAAAATTCACATTGCAGAATAAATATCATTGAGTGCACCATGCAATGCAAACTAATTTTCATACTCCATATAACTTTGTAATGTTGTATATATGTACAAATTCTAAAATAATTTTTTGGCCACACTTTGTGTAGTTTTATTCAAATGCAATGCTCTATGTGAAGTAAACATGAAGAGAGGGCTTTTTAGATCAATGGGGTACGTGTAAAGATGTAATATGTGTGAATGTGTAGGTGACGTATTTGGCAGTGTCTATTGAGGATATGTGTATGTATTCGATAGAGGCATTGATAAAGGGGCCGACCGGGGGGCGACTTGGGAGAGATAGCACGAGAAAGGAGAGAGCTCTAGAGAGAGAGAGAGAGAGACGGATGGGATGTCATTGCGAGAGATGCCCTTAATTGTGTACATGCAAGGCGGGAGGGGTATATAGAGGCATAAGGAGATTTTTTGTAGTTGTTGTATCTATGTTGGTATGTGTGGCTATGAGAAGATAACTAGACCTAGGGACAGATGGTGTGTCACCACGTGAGGTCAGTTGGACGAGGTGAGGCCCTTGGGTCGGTTCGATCCTGTGCCACCTTGGTCAGCCCGTGATGCATTCAGGGATACCCATGGAGGACTCATCGAACAAGACAAAGATACCAGTGTCGTCAAGGACACTATGTCCACTAACAAAGCTATCTACGATTTTTAACCTTAGGTCCATGGACTATGGTAACCCCTTGGCACTGATATTACCATTCATCTAACATATCTTTAAGGGGCATCCTATAGAATGCTCTGCAGGAATCATATTCGTCAATTAGGAAGAGAGGTGGAGACAATGCATCTGAGACATGCCTAAAGATAATGTGCGTGCGGGTGACACATAGGCAGATCTATGTATAGCGAAAGGGTCGATTGAGATTGTGTGTGCGTATGCGTGTGAGAGGAAGAGTGCTTCTGATAAAGGTTAGTGAAAACAGCCGTAAATGGTTACGAGAGGGAGGGAGGGTGATATCGAGAGCATGTGTGCGAGAAAGACGCCTCAGGACAGAGTGTGTGAGTATGTGCGAGGGACCACCGATGGATATACAATGTGTCCGCTTAAGTTATCGCGTGTTTGAGGAGGGGCCTATGGAGAGTGAAACTACACATAAAAGACTAATGTACACATTGATTAAAAATATAAATTGTATCCAAATATTAGAATGGGATCATGATATTTTCAATTGGTATAAGGAACAGTCATTGATCGATCAGACATCTATATTCTATCGAATTTGAGCATGTCTATGTTATTATACGACATAATTCATCCATAGAGTCAATATTTTGAACTCTAGACAATTCATCACATTAGAAATTCAAATATAAACGTGAGTATACTTCATGTTGTGTGTGTAAAGCATGTTCTACATACACAAGTTCTACAATAAACATTACAATTAGCTAGCTAGGAACTAATATACATTTCAATTCAAATTAAGGTGGTTTAATTTTTTTTATTTAACATGAAGTACATTCAATTATCTGAATTCGAGATCATGGCATTTGTAAATCATACATAAAATATAGGGGCACCAATCTTTTCTCTGCTACATGATAGCATATATAGTCGTGTACCAAATATATTCAAATTTACATCCTCCATTCCAAAATAATTATAGTTCTAGGATTTTCAAGTGTCAATTTTTTTAAAATAAGCACATAATTTAATGAGGTTTTCAAAAATAGAAGGTCAAATTTAACGTTGTCTATTTAGGTCAATCCTCAAAGTTCAAAAGTACTCTAAATGTGAATGCTTCAGTTTCAAAATTTGGAACGAAGCGCTAAAAGAGCCTCTACTCGCCTGAACCCGCGTGAGACCAATGTTTGGTAGAAGGAAATTACTTTTCTAACTCTGACCCGTGAAACCTACAGGTGATCTAGACGCCACGCAACCCCCTCCGAAAAACATTCATACACCGTGGCCGCCTAAACACACATGTGCTCGGCCGTAATTGCTCCAGCCCACTATTTGGGACAGATGGGATTACAGTTCTACCCCGACCCGCAGTAGGTCCAAAATTTAAGAGGGGGCAAAGTTTGTACTTTCCCCAAATTTCAAACAAGCCCGTCCCATCTGTTCAAAAAAGACAAGCACGTCCCAGACCGAAACATGGTTCCCCCTTAGCTCCCCCCTCTCGTCTGTTTCCCCATTCGTACTCCGTGGGCGCCAAAACTACCTCTCCACAAGTTGCGAAACCCCAGCGTCCTGAGTCCGCTACACCATCCCACACATCAACCGCCACCCTCGTCCATCACGCCGAAGTTGATACCGCGATGTTGTCGTCCACCGCAACCGCAACGCCCTCCACGGGTAGTAGTTGAAGACGAGGCCAAGCTTCCTTCAAGACGCCGACGTGCACCGTACCTGAGCCAGTTCAACCACGCCATCCTACACATCAGCGCTGCCGCTCCAACTTCGCCACTGTCCGCCGCACCAGAGGTGTTCCCACTATGCCGTCTTTCGCCACATCATAACTGCTTCCCCTCCGCCGACAGACGGCCATAACAACACAGTCAACAATTTGGTCATGGGTTCATCCAAGGCTCCACCATCCTCCAAAACATCGGTTGACCTAGTAAAAAAAGAAAATTGTCGTGACATCTGGAGGACATAGCACTAGCAACAAAAAATGGTACTCCTCTTCCCTTATTCCTACAAATCTTATGTGTCTGCTTGCACGGTATTCATCCCACGGAAGACACTAGTTGACTGATTCTTCCTGACACTAGATGTTCCTAGTAACTCGCGATCCACAAGGTTTCTCCTCATATACTATTTCACCTTAGCTAGAGGTATGTCCCCCCGAATTTCAATTCATCTTTAGTTGATTCCCAATTAATGGAAGCATTCCTCGGCGTAACAGGTGCTAGTTCGCCTATTACGTCGAGGAAGCAGCGCCTCAGTGTTTATCTTAGGGGTGTGTGGGGTCTAGGAGTTGTTGGCGCCTGATCTGGTGGTCGGTTGGGATTAAAGGGATGGCCGGGGGGTGCTACCAAGCATGAGGGAGGGGTATGGGCCGGTGGTCTCTGGCGGTTCGAGAAAGATGATCAACAGTGACTGGCGGGAGGTAGACGAAGGCCATCTACCTATTCCTTATAGATCGGATGGTTCATAAAAAAATCAACTAGCTGATTTATTTTCAGTCGACTGTTATTCTGATACGACCACACGTGGTGGTGCATTTCCCAGCCATCCCTATGTTTTCATATATTACAAAATCATACGGAGTTGAATCTAATTTGTTTGCCATGCAATGTTGTAGAGCTATCATATGTTTCCTGTAATTTATATTGGAGCCACCTGCTATCTGCTACTTTTACAGTGTACTAGTTTGGCACACACTTCACCCATAATCTCACTATTGTGTTTTTATGCATGTGTATTTCAGACTCTGCCTTGATAGAAGCACGAAATAAAAGAGAGAAGTCGCTCCTGCTTTCTTTGCGGGAAGGGAACACATGTTTCTGCATTATAAAGGGTGTCGTCTCAGCAGATGGAGAGGGTAAACATAGCTCTGGAGTTGATGACCTTGCTCACCATGAACCACCATCTCACGTGCTTGCTTTAACTTCGTGGTTTCATATGTGGTTGCATGTTGCATATGGTGTCTAGCTTGTATTCGAAAGGCCGAACTCGGTCTTTATTAAGCTAAGGAAATATATATTTTTACATGAACCACCATCCCGGGAGCACCAAAAGACAAATAGCTAGTCAGGGCACTGGCCCAGCCAGTGACAAGCCCATCACACACAGGAATCACCTGAAAGCCAACTAAAAATCCACGATGGTCGCGAAGCAGCACGCCTCCCACCAGGCTCTCAGATCCTCGATGATCATGCTCACCACTGCAGCCGGATGTCTAGCTTGTACTGCTTCCAATTTGGTTAAATTGCATCTGCTTAGCTTACACATTATACCTTTGAATATTACATCCCTTCCTATTTTTGGCACATACTAGTACATCTGTCTACTAACCATGTTCTCACATTGAACTAATGTTCTTGTGTATCCCTCATCAATCACTTATTACGAGACAGTCACGCCAGTGGGTTACTGTGGGAAAATATGCTCATTGAAGGAATGTTGTGTCATCCTCCCCATGATTCTCAAGAAACAGCAATGCTAGATGAAGATAGTCAACGTAATTATGTAGTTGATGACCGCATTTCCCCTACACCAGCATCGCAGGTGCTTGCTCTAACTTGGAAGCGTGTTATGTGGTTGCATGTCACATATGGTGTCTAGATTATAATTCTTCCAATCTGGTTAAATTGCCTTCCTTTCTTTAGTACATAGTACATCTATATATTAAGCATGTCCTCACATAAAACTATTGTTTTTTTGTGTCCCGCATCAATCAATATGACAAGACACCCTTAGTATATGAAGTGTGATATTAGTTGCATCTTTCATATGATTTATAGCATGCGCTGCTTCTAATTTTTTGAAACGCCATTTATGATGGGACGATTTTAACTTGGAAGAGTCATATTGGTTGCATCTTTCATGTGGTGTGTAGCTTGCATTGCTTCTTATTTGTTTAAATGGCTTATGTTTAGTTTACACAAATAGGTGTGAATATGCCATACCATTCTGTTTTTCGTGCATATTCCATCCTGGTATCATGTGTTTGCCTTACATCAAAGTAGTGATTGTCAGTATCATGCACGAATGAGTTCTGAAAAATGAATTTTATTGCTTTTTCCTCTCGGTTTTACTTGAAAATTCAAAATCAATAAAGCGGAAGGAAATTAGCAAGGCAGTGGATAAAGGTGCTCCTTCCAAATGGAGGTCCTCTATAAATTCTACACTACCACCCCCCCCAAGAAGATTTGCAAGACAACACATGCATAGACACTCAACATTTATGTCTTGATGATTAGAACGTCTCCCCTAGTGCACCATTGCAGGTGCTGCCTCTTACTTGGCACTGTTATATGTGGTTGCATGTTACGTATGATATCTATCTTGTATTGCTTGTAATTTAGTTGAATTCCATCTGCTTACTTTACACATTATACTTGTGAATAAGACATGTGTTCCTGTTTCTAGAACATACAATATCTGTCTATCACACCATGTTCTTACATCGAAGTACTACTGTTGTGTAACCTACAACAATCACTTATCACAAAACACATTTTACTTGGGAGTGTGATATAGGTTACATCTCGCATTCTTTTCTAGCATGTCCTACTTCTAATTTGTTGAAATGGCACTTATAACGAGATAGTTTTAACTTGGTAGAGTAATATTGTTGTATCTTTCATATGGTGTCTAGCTTTCATTGCTTCTAATTTATTGAAATGCCTTCCACTTAGTTTACACATCATAGCTATGAATATGCAATGATGTCCTTTTTTCTTACACATTCAATCATACTATCATGCGGTCACCTTACAATAAAGTAGTGCTCGTCAGCATCCTGCTTCAATGAGTTCTGAAAAACAAATTTTGATTCATTTTTCTTGTAGGTTTGACTTGACAAGGCAATGTTGGGTTACGTAGTATTTCAAAAAAAAATTCCTACGATCACGCAAGATCTATCTACTAGATGCACAGCAACGAGAGGGGAGAGTATATCTACGTACCCTCGTAGACCGAAAGCGGAAGCGTTTATCAACGCGGTTGATGTAGTCCTACACCTCCACGATCCGTCTCAATTTAGTACCGAACGTACGGCACCTCCACGTTCAGCACAAGTTCAGCTCGATGACGTCCTCGCCTTCTTGATCCAGCAAGACAGGCGAAGTAGTAGATGAGTTCCGGCAGCACAACGGCGTTGAGACGATTGTTGATGAAGAACAATCTCTGTAGGGCTTCGCCAAGCTCTATAGAAACTAGATGGGGGATAAACTAACGGGTCGGGGTTGCTGGCACACGGCTTGGTGTATCTTGATGTGTCTTGGCTGCTAGCCCTACCCCTCTATTTATATGTTGAGACTTGGGGTCGAAACTTGTAGTAAAAGCCTTCACAAAGTCGGTTTCACCCGAAAGGCAAGAGTCCTTCTTGGACTCCAGGGCTAGACGCCAGGGTTCCCCACGTCTGGACCCCGACTTAGAAGTCGAGATCACCGAATGCACGTGTATAGTGATCCCAGAGATCAATGTTCACTGAACACACAGAAGCTGAATAACAAGAGTCTTACATCCATACATATCGTCTTACACAAATTAAGGCCATTATGGCCAAGTCTTACATAAATAAATCCTCACGGGCTGAATAGCAAATAACTCGAATAGCGGAAGTCTTCGATAATAGGTAGAACCCATGCCATCTGCCTTAACACTACAGGCATTCTGACTGGGATAGCGTCCTAGTTCACATGATCGTCTCCAAAGAACTCTTCATCATATTCCTGTTCCTCCATGCCTGGCCAATTAAATAACCAGTGGCAAGACAATGAGTACTTTGAATGTACTCGAAAGCAACCCATGATGTGGTTCAAAGTAACAGTGAAATTGAACAATAATGAACAATCTAGCAATGGGCTAGAATAAATATTCTACCATCAAGTTTATGCATCAATAAACTCGCGTAACCTCGAAGACAGGTTACCGATATCAACATGAATATGATTCATCTCATCGAGTCAAGTCACCACCTTGACTCATCACACACATACTTTCACCGATGAAGTAAAATTCTGGACATAGTTTAAGTAGCACCACCCAACTGTCCATGACCGTGGACACGGCTATTCGAGTAGTTTTACACTCTGCAGAGGTTGCGCACTTTACCCACAAGATCCGGGGAACTTCCGTGTCATCCACGACCCGCGGTACCTCAAGTACCCGGGGTAAGCACCCGGTCATCACCTTTCCTTAGACGACACTAACATAGAGTCCACTCATTGGTACACGGCCCTCGGGTACAAACAATAGATCACGGGACTTGCCCTAATTTCAATGTCACGCGTACCCGAAGGGACCAACGGTGTGTCCGGTGCCCTGTGAAAACAGTCATGGTCGTCTATCCAAGCACGACCCCGTCCCGGGAAAGACCTCAAGTCTTCCCGTCACTAGTAATGCCGGCACCATGCTAGTATCGACCTAAGTAATCAATAAAGCCCCGTCCCGTAAGGGGTAGTGTGGTTGCACATGTTTGGTTGGGACGGTAGACACACATAAATCTAATCCATCATTTCACCATGCACAAGATTTCCCGGCACATCACTTCTTCCTCAAGTGATGACCTAACTCAACATCACCCTCGGGCATTAGGGGCACCCGATGGGTTCATGCAAAGATTTCAACTACGATGGTTCAAATCACACATGCATCATTAAGCATCATGACTAACTATTTGCATGTCATCTAGCACATAGCAAGATCAAGATCAAGCATGCATCATGTGGTGGTTCAACTAGGTCACCATCGTAACCCTATCATCATGCATCGGAAACAAACGGGTTCCGAAGAACAAGAGTATCATGGTCAAAGGGCTGCTTGCCTGGATTGGCTTGGTCTTCAAAGTCTTCAAATCCTTCTCATTCTCCTTCTTCAACAACTTCGTCAAATACGGTATCTATACGTCGCATAATAACAACGGAAAAATAAGACCACAAATAAAACAGAAAAATCAAAGTGCTCAGAAAAATGTCAACTTATTTTTGTTAAATACTAGAGGAATTTCTAAGATGGGGAAAATTCTTAGTTGGAGTTTTGGAGTTACAGAATGAAATCTAGGGATTTTAGAACAGGGGTTTTATTGTTCAAATTTGAATTTAAATTTGAACAGAACAGAAAAGTTTCATGCATGTGTGTGAAAGTGACACCATTAAATAGGTTGGAATATTACAAGAATTTAGGAGTTGGAATTATTTCATTTGGACCAATATTCATTTCTGTAAAAATGTTTGAATTATTTACAGAAAAGAAAAAGAGAAAATGCCCTGTGCAGCTGGGCCAGAGGGGCCACAGTGCACGGCCCAGGGCATCCAGCCCAGCCGCTCGGGCGCCAGCGCGCGCATGTCAGGTTTTCAAACCTGACAGGCGGAGCCCGGCGGTCAGTGGTTGTGAGGAGGGGGAGAGAGGGGTGAGGATGACAGGCGGGGCCCGCCTGACATCTCCAACCTCACGGCCACGGCGACGGCGAGCTCACCGGCGTTGATTCCGGCCACGGCGACGGCAACGGAGGGCAGGGATGAGTTCAGCATCGTGTTGCAGAGGCAGGGGTGGTGGTGCGGCACGCCGGGGAGGTCGGGTTCGCGGGCGGCGATGTGGGACGGCAGAGGATCGTCGGGAGGTCGTCGCTCCGGCCGTTTCCGACTGCAACAGAAGGGGGAAACAGAGGGGAACGCATCAGTGGAGTGTGGGGGTTCCAAATCGGGCAAAAGGAAGGGCGGAGGAGGCCCGTACTGCGAGATCACCGGCGGCCCGTCGCGGCGGAGCTCCGGTCGATCCCGAGCACTGGGACCTTCTGGGGTTGAACGGGTGGTGCTGGGGGACTGAGGGAGATGTGGTGAAGCTGCTGGTGCTGTTGGAGAGGCTCGGGGCGTCCTATTTATAGGGGAACGGCGGAGCCCCGTGGTCCAGTGCGCCGGCGAGCTCCTGCTCGACGCTACAGCACACGGGAAGCGACGGGAACAAGTCTACGGCATTGCTGGACGATCCCTACGTCCATTAGAGGAGAGAGGAGGAGCGGGGAAGCTTCCAGGCGACGCGCGCGTGCGAGCCCGAGGAGTGGACGCTGCGGGCGGCCAGCGCGCGTGTGGCGACGGCCACTGGAGGGCGCAGGAGGAGGGGGACAGCGCCGGTGGGGGCTGCGGACGGCGAGGCACGTTGAGAGGCGCGAGGGGGAGGCCCGAGGCTATCGGGGGCAGCTGATTGGGCGAAGCTACAGTGCGGTGGCGCACTGTAGCGTGCTCCAGAGCGCCCGAATGGCGGGCACATTCGTGCCCTCGCCGCTCTGGTCATGTCCAACGTGCCCAAGGTTGTCTAGAAGGTCAAGGGAGGAGTAAAGAAATGGCATGTGGCCTTGGATGCTCTGGAGATGTTGTGAGAGAGAGAGAGGAAGCTGGTGACTTGGTAAGAATTGGCTGTCCAGCAGGGTAAACTTGGGTTCTTACCCATCAATCATGGAGCTGGGGACTTGGGGAAGTTACTGGAGGTAGGTAGTAACTGGATGAACATGTGGTAAAAAGTTGAGGCCAAGATAAATAGTAAAAGTGATCAAGAAGAGGGTTTTGGTAATTCTGCAGAAGGTGTTTGATCAGTGTTTGGTCAAGCAAATGATCTCCACTTGCCATCACACTTAACATGATTGAATGACATGTGAAAATAGGGTGCTTCACCAAATTTGGGCTCATTTGAAGAAACTAGCCAATGTAACTTTGATGAACCCTAGAAATCAACAGAAATGGCTTCAGCTTGTTTGAGTCAAGCTAATCATCTCCCCTTGATGCACCACTTGGTGTAGTTTCATCATTTGGGGTATTGATCATGCCCACAAAGTTTGAAGCTCCAGATAAAAAGTTGGTAATGTAAAGTTGTTGAAATTTGCATTTGAACATAAAGGGTTTTGGGGTGATCTGATCAAGTTGCTCTATTCCAAATCTTGTGCCATTTGGTCTAGATGCGTTATTAGGCCATTATAGCATGTGCACCAAATTTGAGAGCATTTGGACAAGTTTGTCAATGTAAAGTTGCTCAAACTTCAAATATGGACAGAATGGTTATGGACGGTTTTGATGATGTTTTCTTGCTTCCCAAGGAATGGGACTTGGCAAGATCATCAAATATGTCATATGTGACATGACAGAATTTCCCTGGAATTTTTAGAGAATATTCCCTTTGTAAATATTTCAAAAGCTTGAAATATCCAGAAAGGGTTTTAGAGGGATTAGCCCATTATTTTGAACATGACCAAGTGTTGAAACTCTTATATATGGACAATATATGTCCTATGAGTTTCCCTGAATTTTGGCAAATATTTTTAAAATAGTTAAATAATTTTTCCCTATTAAAGACCATTTCTGGACTTAAGAAAAAGCTTTTAAATAAAATAGGAAAATAACTTTTAAAATTATACTTTTGTGGTTTCCGGGAGTCCTATGACTACTAGGTCTCAAATATACTTTTTGGAATAATTTTCTCACCCTAAATCAAGCACTTGCAGTGCAAATCTTAATTAAGGGTTTTTGGAAAACTAAATTTATGATATACATTTTGGCCAAATTAATTTTGTAAGAAATACTATACTGGTATATAACACTTGGCATGATCATTGGGCAGAAGTTTTGGGTATGGAGATGAATTCTACAAGGGGTAATAGTTGACTTTAATGAGCACAAGAAAAAGCACATGAAGAAAACTCAATTCCAAATAAAAGGCAAATGATGCCAAAAAAAGTTTTGTTGGTCCAAATTTTCATGCTTCATTGATGCAAATAACATGTTACAAAATGTAGGGTGTGACAGACCTAGCCCCCTTACAAGAATCCCGTCCCCGAGATTCCTAAACTAGGTCTTAAAAGAGATCGGGAAACTCGGATCTAAGATAGTCTTCACGTTCCCAGGTTGCTTCTGCTTCGGTGTGGTTGCTCCACTAGACCTTGAAGTACTTGATGGTACGGCTTCGCGTCCGTCGCTCTGCTTCGTCCAAAATGCGGATGGGCTTCTCGCGGTAGGTCAAATCAGGCTGCAGATCAATAGCTTGGTGATCAACATCCTTGTAGAGATTAGGCTTGTCTGGAACTTGGAGACATTTCCGGAGTTGTGACACATGGAACACATTGTGCACATCGGATAGCTCAGGCGGTAGTTCCAACTGGTAAGCCACTTCTCCTCGTCGTGCAGTGATCTCAAAGGGTCCGATGAACCTTGGTGCGAGCTTCCCCTTGACGTGGAAACGCTTGGTTCCCTTCAGAGGAGTTACTCGCAGGTACACATGGTCCCCGACATGGAAACTCATGTTCCGACGGTGAGTGTCAGCATAACTCTCCTGCCTTGACTTGGCTGCCTTCAAACGTTCTCTGACTAGTTGGACTTGCTCTTCTGCTGCGCGGAGAATATCCGGTCCAAAGACTAGTCCTTCTCCAGTCTCTGACCAGTTGAGGGGTGTGCGACATCTGCGTCCGTACAACACCTCAAATGGTGCCATCTGAAGGCTCGACTGGTAACTGTTGTTATAGGAGAACTAGGCAAAAGGGAGACAATCTTCCCACTTGGCTCCATATGCCAAGACACAGGCTCGGAGCATGTCTTCGAGAATCTGATTGACTCGCTCCGTCTGACCTCCGGTCTGTGGGTGAAAAGCCGTGCTGAAAGATAACTTGGTTCCGAAGGCTTCTTGGAACTTCTTCCAGAACCTTGAGGTGAACTGGGTTCCTCGATCTGACACAATCTCCTTGGGAACGCCGTGAAGACTTACGATTCTATCGATGTAGAGAGCTGCCAGCCATTTGCCATCATAAGTGGTCTTGACAGGAATGAAATGGGCCACCTTGGTCAAATGATCGACTATGACCTAGATAGAGTCATGTCCTCTATTCGACCTTGGTAATCTAGTGATGAAGTCCATTCCGACTTTATCCCACTTCCACTCAGGAACTTTGAGTGGTTGAAGCAATCCAGCGGGTCGCTGATATTCAGCCTTGACCCTTTGGCACACGTCGCACTTTGCAACATAGGTTGCAATCTCTCTTTTCATCCCGTGCCACCAGAATCGTGCCTTCAAGTCTTGATACATCTTGGTTCCTCCGGGGTGGATGGAATACAGAGTGTCGTGGGCTTCTTGCAGAATCAGGTTCTTCAGCTCTGTGTTGTTTGGTACGCAGATACGACCTTTGTACCAAACAATCCCGTGCTCGTCATCGGAGAATCCTGGGGCCTTGCCTAGCTTCATCTTATTCTTGATGCCTTCAATGCTTGTGTGTCCATCTTGTGCCTTCTTGACTTCGTCCATCAGGGTTGGTCTGACTTCTAAATGATCCAGAAATCCATGGGTGACCAATTCCAAACTGAATTGTTCGAGTTCCTTAAACAAGACTGGCTGCCTTTCTTGAATAACAACATTCAAAGAGCAAGCCTTCCTGCTTAAGGCATCGGCCACCACGTTAGCCTTCCCGGGGTGATATTGAACACTGAGGTCATAATATTTGAAGAGTTCCAACCATCTTCGCTGCCTCATGTTCAATTCCTTTTGGGTGAAAATGTACTTTAGACTTTTGTGGTCTGTGTAGTTCTCACACCGTTTCCCTAGGAGGTAATGCCGCCATGTCTTCAAGGCATGAACTACTGCCGCTAACTCAAGATCGTGAGTAGCGTAGTTCTCCTCATGGGGTCGTAGCTGCCTGGAGAGGTATGCTATGACTCGGCCTTCTTGCATCAGAATGCTTCCCAATCCGGTTCGAGAGGCATCACAATATATCACGAACCCCTTATGAATATCAGGTGTTGCCAGAACTGGGGCGGTGGTCAATCTCTTCTTGAGCTCTTGGAAGCTTTCTTCGCATTCTGGTGTCCACTCGAACTTCTTGTCCTTCTTGAGGAGCTGAGTCATTGGCCGTGTAATGCTAGAGAATCCTTCCACAAATTTGCGGTAATAGCCCGCAAGTCCGAGGAAGCTTCTGACTTCCTTGACAGTCGTTGGAGATTGCCATTGGGTCACAGCTTCGATCTTCGCGGGATCAACTGATAATCCTTCTTCGGTCAAGACGTGACCTAAGAATCCAACTTTATGCAGCCAGAACTCACACTTGCTGAATTTGGCATATAGTTGGTGCTCCCGAAGCTTGTCTAGGACCATCCTCAGATGCTGCTCGTGCTCTTCCTCCGACTTCGAGAAGACAAGAATGTCATCGATGAAGACGACAACGAACTTGTCCAAATATTCCATGAAGACTTTATTCATGAGATACATGAAGTAAGCTGGGGCATTGGTTAACCCAAAGGACATGACCGTGCACTCGTACAGGCCATATCTGGTTACGAATGCCGTCTTCGGAATATCTTGGGGTGTGATCTTCAGCTGGTAGTACCCAGATCTGAGGTCGATCTTGGGGAACACCTTGGCTCCGCTGAGCTGATCAAACAGATCTTCGATCTTGGGAAGTGGATATTTGTTCTTGATTGTAACTTCTTTGAGGGAACGATAGTCAATGCATAAGCGGATGGTACCGTCCCTCTTTGCCACAAACAGAATAGGAGATCCCCAAGGGGAGGCACTTGGGCGAATAAATCCCTTCCTTAGCTGCTCTTCCAGCTGCTTCTTCAACTCAGCTAATTTCCGTCCCCATTCTATAAGGCTTCTTATAGATGGGTCCTGCTCCGGGCACGAGCTCGATGATGAACTCAATGTCACGGTCAGGGGGCATTCCCGGTAGTTCATCCGGAAAGACATCAGGATACTCACATACCACCGGTACTTGCTCTTGCCCAACTTCAGACAGATAGTTGACTTGAGCGGCTTGAGCGGAAGAGGAGCTGGAAGCAAACTTGACTTCGACTCCTTGGTCATTGGACACAGTGACTGTCCGATTGGCACAGTCTAACAACCCTTGGTGCTTACTGAGCCAATCCATCCCTAAGATCACATCCAAGCCTTGCGATCTTAGGATGATGAGGTCTGCTAGGAAGTCTACACCGTTAATGGTAATACCGACTCCTTTGCAGCCTATCTTGGCTCTCATCTCGGCTCCGGGGGTTTGTACCACCATAGGGTTATTCAGGGGTGTAGGGGTCATGCCACTTTTTAATGCAAATCTTTGAGTGACAAAAGAATGCGTTGCTCCAGAATCAAACAAGACAGTTGCATGTGCTGAGTTGACAAGGAACATACCCAGCACGACGTCCGGGTCTTCCTGGGCTTCTTCAGAAGTGACGTGATTCACACGCCCCTTCCCATGGTTAGGCTGATTGCGAGGAGCTGGGTTCCTTGGTGGCATCCCGCGGCCTTGTCCCTGGTTCTGCGCATTGGGGCGCGGGGCATCAGGCTTCTTGTTGGGGCACACCCTTGAGATGTGTCCGGGCTGACCACATCCAAAGCAAGTGACTTGGTTTGGGTTGATCTTGTTGCCACCACTGGTATTGGGGTTGAAATCTGGCCTGGGGTTGGCATACTGCTGAGGCTCAGGGTTGGTGCGAGGTGCAGGAGCTCTTGGTTGCTGATGGGTTGGCTTGGCCGGGGCTGACTGCCACGGACGAGGCTTCTGGTTGCTGGAACTTCCCTTGCTGACCATCTTGCGCTTGCGAGTGTCTTCCAAAGCACGCCGCTTGTCTTCAAGCATAAGTGCTTAGTTCACCAGGTCAGGGAAGGATGGGCAGTCGCACACGACAAGCGAGTATTGCAGAGTCTGATTGAGGCCTTCCATGAAGCGCTCCCTTTTTGCAGCATCAGTGCTGACATCTTCAGGGGCATACCTTGACAGAACACTCAACTTCTGCATGTACTCCTTGACAGTGCCACTTCCTTGCTTCAGGGCTCGGAAATCACGCTTTTTGATAGCCATGATTCCGGAAGGAATGTGGGCCTTGAGGAATTCTGCCTTGAAGTTGACCCAAGTGATGTCTTGCTCAGCATGCATGACCTTGAATCCATCCCACCAAGCTCTAGAAGTCCCCCCGAGGCAGTGGGCTGCATAAGCCACCTTCTCGCGGTCTTCGGTGCATCCGACTAGTTCCAGTATTTCCTCAATGGAGCGGATCCAGTCGTCTGCATCCAGGGGTTCAGCAGTCTAGATAAAGGTTGGCGGTGCATGCTTCTTGAACTCTGCCAACGTGGAACGTCCGTTGCCATTCCCCGCCGGCTGGCGGTTGTTGGTGACAGCTTGAGCAATCAGCTGGAGAGCTGTAGTGTTGGCTTGGCGTTCCTCTCGGAAAGCTTGGAGAAGCTGAGCCATGTCCATGTTCGGAGGAGGTGGTGGTGGATCTTGGTCGTTGGTTTGGTCGTGGCCTGCCTCTGACTGAGCGGATGCTCCAGCTTCAGGCTGCTGGGTAGAGGTACCAGTACGAGTTACAACAGGCATCCTGTTGGAGCGGTAAAAGGTCTCATGACTCGTAAGAGGGAAAGCAAGATAGAAGGGTGCCTAGTAAGGGGGTGGGTGTGACACTAATCAAATCATGCAAGGGCCGAAAGGCCAAAACACATTCATTAAAAATCCAAATGGGTGATGTAGTCGTTTACACATTCCCGAAGGAAGAATATGACATACATCCAGACACAACAAAAGAAAACACTAGATGGTTTCATATGAACCATACAAGGACTCGACTGCGCATAGGGGTTACACGACCTATGCTACCGTAGGGGTCACAAGTGGCATATCCGAGTAGCGAATAATGCCTAAGCGGCGGAATGCTCGGTCGCGTATTCCGGCTCTTCTGGGTCTTCCTCCTTGGCTTCATCTGTCTGGGCCCCTTTGTCACTTGAGGGTGTGGGGGAGTGGAGGAGTTGGATACGATGGTGCTTCGTCGGTGGTGCAGGGAAAAGCTTGCGATATTCCCTTGCCGTCATCCGGCGTCGCCGAGGTGGTTCTTCACTCTTGGAAGGTACATCCTCGGAGGGCCTTCCGCCTTGATATGCGATAGCGGACTGTCCTGAAGGTGCTCCTTCCTCTTGATCCTATTTGTCTTCTCTTGAGCTCGACGAAGAAGTGCCTTGGTCTTGTGAAGTTCTTCTCGAAGCTTCATCGATTCCGAGGCCAAGTCTTGTGCCAAGCTGTCGGCACATAGACTGAAGTAGGTCTGGAACCGAAGCGAGAGTCCTTCCTTCAGTGGAGGGGCTAGTGCGCTGCTTTCTTCTTCACCTTCCTTCCGGTAAGGTAAGAAGCGAGTTGTCATCTTGGCTGCCATCTCCGGAAGAAATCCGCGGAGACGGGTTAGTGCCTTGAGTGCAGCAGCCTCGACAGCGAGAGGTAGTGTTGCCATCTGGGGTCCCTTGAAGAACCAACTTGTTGGAGGATCGTTTGCCTTCACGATCACTTCCACATGGTACTCCACCTCAGTGTCGCTAACCCAATGCTCAAGGTAGGTGGGGATGGGTGCTCGGTGGAACTGACACTCCTGGAGGCTATCCTCGAGAAGTAAGGGAAACCCAGTGGTCAGGTGCTCTTCGGGTACAGCAGCCATCTACAAAGGTGGAATAGGAGGGGTTAATAAGATGATGAAATCTCAGGTTTAGAAAAGAAGAGAGGTTCAGAAGGTTTTTGAAAAAGGGGTCTCATCTAACTAATGCCCATGCTAACTAAGGCTTCCTAGGATGGCTCTGATACCAGCTCTGTGGGGACCCCGACTTAGAAGTCGAGATCACCGAATGCACGTGTACATTGATCCTAGAGATCAATGCTCACTGAACACACAGAAGCTGAATAACAAGAGTCTTACATCCATACATATCGTCTTACACAAATTAAGGCCATTATGGCCAAGTCTTACATAAATAAAGCCTCAAGGGCTGAATAGCAAATAACTCGAATAGCGGAAGTCTTCGATAATAGGTAGAACCCATGCCATCTGCCTTAACCCTACAGGCATTCTGACTGGGATAGTGTCCTAGTTCGCATGATCGTCTCCAAAGAACTCTTCATCATATTCCTGTTCCTACATGCCTGGACAATTAAATAACCAGTGGCAAGCCAATGAGTACTTTGAATGTACTCGCAAGCAACCCATGATGTGGTTCAAAGTAACATGCAATTGAACAATAATGAACAATCTAGCAATGGGCTAGAATAAATATTCTACCATCAAGTTTATGCATCAATAAATTCGCGTAACCTCGAAGAGAGGTTACCGATATCAACATGAATATGATTCATCTCATCGAGTCAAGTCACCACCTTGACTCATCACACACATACTTTCACCGATGAAGTAAAATTCTGGACATAGTTTAAGTAGCACCAACCAACTGTCCATGACCGTGGACACGGCTATTCGAATAGTTTTACACTCTGCAGAGGTTGCGCACTTTACCCACAAGATCCGGGGAACTTCCGTGTCATCCACGACCCGTGGTACCTCAAGTACCCGGGGTAAGCACCCGGTCATCACCTTTCCTTAGACGGCACTAACATAGAGTCCACTCGTTGGTACACGGCCCTCGGGTACAAACAATAGATCGCGGGAATTGCCCTAATTTCAATGTCACGTGTACCCGAAGGGACCAACGGTGTGTCCGGTGCCCTGTGAAAACAGTCATGGTCTTCTATTCAAGCACGACCCCGTCCCGGGAAAGACCTCAAGTCTTCCCGTCACTAGTAATGCGGGCACCATTCTAGTATCGACCTAAGTAATCAATAAAGCCCCGTCCCATAAGGGGTAGTGTGGTTGCACATGTTTGGTTGGGACGGTAGACACACATAAATCTAATCCATCATTTCACCATGCACAAGATTTCCCGGCACATCACTTCTTCCTCAAGTGATGACCTAACTCAACGTCACCCTCGGGCATTAGGGGCACCCGATGGGTTCATGCAAAGGTTTCAACTACGATGGTTCAAATCACACATGCATCATTAAGCATCATGACTAACTATTTGCATGTCATCTAGCACATAGCAAGATCAAGATCAAGCATGCATCATGTGGTGGTTCAACTAGGTCACCATCGTAACCCTATCATCATGCACCGGAAACAAACGGGTTCCGAAGAACAAGAGTATCATGGTCAAAGGGTTGCTTGCCTGGATTGGCTTGGTCTTCAAAGTCTTCAAATCCTTCTCCTTCTCCTTCTTCAGCAACTTCGTCAAATACGGTATCTATACGTCGCATAATAACAACGGAAAAATAAGACCACAAATAAAACAGAAAAATCAAAGTGCTCAGAAAAATGTCAACTTATTTTTGTTAAATACTAGAGGAATTTCTAAGATGGGGAAAAGTCTTAGTTGGAGTTTTGGAGTTACAGAATGAAATCTAGGGATTTTAGAACAGGGGTTTTATTGTTCAAATTTGAATTTAAATTTGAACAGAACAGAAAAGTTTCATGCTTGTGTGTGAAAGTGACAGCATTAAATAGGTTGGAATATTAAAAGAATTTAGGAGTTGGAATTATTTCATTTGGACCAATATTCATTTCTGTAAAAATGTTTGAATTATTTACAGAAAAGAAAAAGAGAAAATGCCCTATGCAGCTGGGCCAGAGTGGCCACAGTGCACGACCCAGGGCATCCAGCCCAGCCGCTCGGGCGCCAGCGCGCGCATGTCAGGTTTTCAAACCTGACAGGTAGGGCCCGACGGTCAGTGGCTGTGAGGAGGGGGAGAGAGGGGTGAGGATAACAGGCGGGGCCCGCCTGTCATCTCCAAACTCACGGCCACGGCGACGGCGAGCTCACCGGCATTGATTCCGGCCACGGCGACGGCAACGGAGGGCAGGGATGAGTTCAGCGTCGTGTTGCGGAGGCAGGGGTGGTGGTGCGGCACGCCGGGGAGGTCGGGTTCGCCGGCGGCGAGGTGGGACGGCGGAGGATTGTCGGGAGGTTGTCGCTCCGGCCGTTTCCGACTGCAACAGAAGGGGGAAACAGAGGGGGAACGCATCAGTGGAGTGTGGGGATTCCAAATCGGGCAAAAGGAAGGGCGGAGGAGGCCCGTTCTGCGAGATCACCGGCGGCCCGTCGCGGCGGAGCTCCGGTCGATCCCGAGCACTGGGACCTTCTGGGGATGAACGGGTGGTGCTGGGGGACTGAGGGAGATGTGGTGAAGCTGCTGGTGCTGTTGGAGAGGCTCGGGGGGGGGGGTCCTATTTATAGGGGAACGGCGGAACCCCGTGGTCCAGTCCGCCGACGAGCTCCTGCTCGACGCTACAGCGCACGGGAGGCGACGGGAACAAGTCTACGGCGTTGC
>LR738709.1:202389305-202402917 GCA_902687465.1 Secale cereale
GGGGGGTCCTATTTATAGGGGAACGGCGGAACCCCGTGGTCCAGTCCGCCGACGAGCTCCTGCTCGACGCTACAGCGCACGGGAGGCGACGGGAACAAGTCTACGGCGTTGCTGGACGATCCCTACGTCCATTAGAGGAGAGAGGAGGAGCGGGGAAGCTTCCATGTGACGCGCGCGTGCGAGCCCGAGGAGTGGACGCTGCGGGCGGCCAGCGCGCGTGTGGCGACGGCCACTGGAGGGCGCAGGAGGAGGGGGACAGTGTCGGTGGGGGCTGCGGACGTCGAGGCACGTTGAGAGGCGCGAGGGGGAGGCCCGAGGCTGTCGGGGGCAGCTGATTCGGCGAAGCTACAGTGCGGTGGCGCACTGTAGCGTGCTCCAGAGCGGCTGAATGGCTGGCACATTCATGCCCTCGCCGCACTGGTCATGTCCAACGTGCCCAAGGTTGTCTAGAAGGTCAAGGGAGGAGTAAAGAAATGGCATGTGGCCTTGGATGCTCTGGAGATGCTGTGAGAGAGAGAGAGGAAGCTGGTGACTTGGTAAGAATTGGCTTTCCAGCAGGGTAAACTAGGGTTCTTACCCCTCAATCATGGAGTTGGGGAGTTGGGGAAGTTACTGGAGGTAGGTAGTAACTGGATGAACATGTGGTAAAAAGTTGAGGCCAAGATAAATAGTAAAAGTGATCAAGAAGAGGGTTTTGGTAATTTTGCAGAATGTGTTTGATCAGTGTTTGGTCAAGCAAATGATCTCCACTTGCCATGACACTTAACAGGATTGAATGACATGTGAAAATAGGGTGCTTCACCAAATTTGGGCTCATTTGAAGAAACTAGCCAATGTAACTTTGATGAACCCTAGAAATCAAAAGAAATGGCTTCATCTTGTTTGAGTCAAGCTAATCATCTCCCCTTGATGCACAACTTGGTGTAGTTTCATCATTTGGGGTATTGATCATGCCCACAAAGTTTGAAGCTCCAGATAAAAAGTTGGTAATGTAAAGTTGTTCAAATTTGCATTTGAACATAAAGGGTTTTGGGGTGATCTGATCAAGTTGCTCTATTCCAAATCTTGAGCCATTTGTTCTAGATGCCTTATTAGGCCATTCTAGCATGTGCACCAAATTTGAGAGCATTTGGACAAGTTTGCAATGTAAAGTTGCTCAAACTTCAAATATGGACAGAATGGTTACGGAGGGTTTTGATGATGTTTTCTTGCTTCCCAAGGCATGGGACTTGGCAAGATCATCAAATATGTCAAATGTGACATGACAGAATTTCCCTGGAATTTTTGGAGAATATTCCCTTTGTAAATATTTCAAAAGCTTGAAATATCCAGAAAGGGTTTTAGAGGGATTAGCCCATTATTTTGAACATGACCAAGTGTTGAAACTCTTATATATGGACAATATATGTCCTATGAGTTTCCCTGAATTTTGGCAAATATTTTTAAAATAGTTAAATAATTTTTCCCTATTAAAGACCATTTCTGGCCTTAAGAAAAAGCTTTTAAATAAAATAGGAAAATAACTTTTAAAATTATACTTTTGTGGTTTCTGGGAGTCCTATGACTACTAGGTCTCAAATATACTTTTTGAAATAATTTTCTCACCCTAAATCAAGCACTTGTAGTGCAAATCTTAATTCAGGGGTTTTTGGAAAACTAAATTTATGAAATACATTTTGGCCAAATTAATTTTGTAAGAAATACTATACTGCTATGTAACACTTGGCATGATCATTGGGCAGAAGTTTTGGGTATGGAGATGAATTCTAAAAGGGGTAATAATTGACTTTAATGAGCACAAGAAAAAGCACATGAAGAAAACTCAATTCCAAATAAAAGCCAAATGATGCCAAAAAAAATTTTGTTGGTCCAAATTTTCATGCTTCATTGATGCAAATAACATGTTACAAAATGCAGGGTGTGGCAAAATACCTTGTGTGCTTTCCCTTTTGGCCCAAATAAAGTGTTCTCGTAACCAAACATTTCGGGAAACATCCGGAACCCCTTCCGATGAATTCCGAAACCCTTCCGGAGTTCAAACACGATTATCCCATATATTAATCTTTATCTCTGGACCATTCCGGAGTTCCTCGTCATGTCCGTGATCACATCCGGGACTCCTAATAACATTCAGTAACCAACATACATAACTCATTAAATACTATATCGTCAACGAATGTTTAAGCGTGCGGATCCTACGGGTTCGAGAACTATATAGACATGACCGAGACATCTCTCTGGTCAATAACCAATAGAGCAACCTGGATGCCCATATTGGCTCCTACATATTCTACGAAGATCTTTATCGGTCCAACCGCATAACAACATACGTTGTTCCCTTTGTCATCAGTATGTTACTTGCCCGAGATTCAATCGTCGATATCATCATACCTAGTTCAATCTCGTCACCGACAAGTGTCTTTACTCGTTCCATAATACATCATCTCATGACTAACTCATTAGTCATTTGCTTGCAAGGCTTATTGTGATGTGTATTATCGAGACGGCCCAGAGATACCTCTCCGACATTCGGAGTGACAAATCCTATTCTTGATCTATGCCAACACCACGAACACCTTCGCAGACACCTGTAGAGCATCTTTATAATCACCCAGTTATGTTGTGACGTTTTATAGCACACAAGGTGTTCCTCCGGTATTCGGGAGTTGCATAATCTCATAGTCATAGGAACATGTATAAGTCATGAAGAAAGCAATAGCACTAAAACTAAACGATCATAGTGCTAAGCTAACGGATGGGTCTAGTCCATCACATCATTCTCCTAATGATGTGATCCCGTTGATCAAATGACAAATCATGTCTATGGTTAGGAAACATAACCATCTTTGATCAATGAGCTAGTCTAGTAGAGGCATACTAGGGACACTTTGTTTTGTCTATGTATTCACACATGTACGAAGTTTTCGGTTAATACAATGCTAGCATGAATAATAAACATTTATCATGATATAAGGAAATAAATAATAACTTTATTATTGCCTCTAGGGCATATTTCCTTCAGTCTCCCACTTGCACTAGAGTCAATAATCTAGTTCACATCTCCATGTTATTTAATAGCGATAGTACACATCGTTATGTGAATAACACCCATTGTTCACATCGCAATGTGACCAACACCCAAAGGGTTTACTAGAGTCAATAATCTAGTTCACATCGCTATGTGATTAACACCCAAGAGTAATAAGGTGTGATCATGTTTTGCTTGTGAGAGAATTTTAGTCAACGGGTCTATTACATTCAGATCCGTATGTATTTCGCAAATTTCTATGTCTACAATGCTCTGCATGGAGCTACTCTAGCTAATTGCTACCACTTCCAATATTCATCCAGATTGATACTTAGAGTCATCTGGATTAGTGTTAAGCTTGCATCGGTGTAACTCTTTACGACGAACTCTTTATCACCTCCATAATCGAGAAAACATTTCCTTCGTCATCCAGTAACCAAGGATAATTTTGACCGCTTTCCAGTGATCTACTCCTGGATCACTTTTGTAGCTCCTTGCCAAAATCATGGTAAGGTACACAACAGGTTTGGTACACAACAAGGCATACTTTATAGAACCTATGGCTGAGGCATAGGGAATGACTTTCATTCTTTCTCTATCTTCTGCCGAGGTCGGGCTTTGAGTCTTACTCAACTTCATACCATACAACTCAGGCGAGAACACCTTCTCTGACTGATCCATTTCGAACTACTTCAAAAACTTGTCAAGGTATGTACTCAATGAAAAAACTTATCAAGCATCTCGATCTATCTCTATAGATCTTGAGGCTCAATATGTGAGCAGCTTTACCAAGGTTTTTCTTTGAAAAAACTCCTTTCAAACACTCATCTATGCTTTCCAGAAAATTCTACATCATTTCTGATCGACAATATGTCATTCACATATACTTATCAGAAAGGCTGTAGTGCTCCCACTCACTTTCTTGTAAATACAAGCTTCACCGCAAGTCTGTATAAAACTATATGATTTGATCAACTTATCAAAGCATATATTCCAACTCTGAGATGCTTGCACTAGTCCATAGATAGATCGCTGGAGCTTGCACACTTTGTTAGCACCTTTAGCATCGACAAAACCTTCTGGTTGCATCATATACAACTCTTCTTTAAGATATCCATTCAAGAATGCAGTTTGACATCCATTTGCCAGATTTCATAATCATAAAATGCGGCAATTTCTAACATGATTCGGACAGACTTAAGCATCGCTATGGGTGAGAAAGTCTCATCGTAGTCAACTCCTTGAACTTGTCAAAAACCTTTCGCAACAAGTCGAGCTTTGTAAACAGTAACATTACCGCCAGCTTCGGTCTTCCTCTTGAAGATCCATTTATTTTCGATGGCTTGCCGATCATCGGGCAAGTCAACCAAAGTCCACACTTTGTTCTCATACATGGATCCCATCTCAGATTTCATGGCCTCAAGCCATTTTGCGGAATCTGGGCTCATCATCGCTTCCTCATAGTTCGTAGGTTCATCATAGTCTAGTAGCATGACTTCCAGAACCGGGTTGCCGTACCACTCTGGCGCGGAATGTAGTCTGGTTGATCTACGAAGTTCGGTGGTAACTTGATCCAAAGTTTCATGATCATCACCATTAGCTTCCTCACTAATTGTTCTAGGAATCACTGGAACTAGTTTCTGTGATGTACTACTTTCCAATTCATGAGAAGGTACAATTACCTCATCAAGTTCCACTTTCCTCCCACTCACTTCTTTCGACAGAAACTCCTTCTCTAGAAAGGATCCATTCTTAGCAACCAATATCTTTCCTTCGGATCTGTGATATAAGGTGTACCCAACAGTCTCCTTTGGGTATCCTATGAAGACACATTTCTCCGACTTGGGTTCGAGCTTATCAGGTTGAAGCTTTTTCACATAAGCATCGTAGCCCCAAACTTTAAGAAACGACAACATTGGTTTCTTGCCAAACCATAGTTCATAAGGCATCGTCTCAACGGATTTAGATGGTGCCCTTTTTAAACGTGAATGCAACTGTCTCTAATGCATAACCCAAAACGATAGTGGTAAATCCATAAGAGACATCATAGATCGCACCATATCTAATAAAGTACGGTTACGATGTTCGGACACACCATTACGCTGTGGTGTTCCGGGTGGCGTGAGTTGTGAAACTGTTCCACATTGTTTTAAATGAAGGCCAAACTCGTAGCATCAAATATTCGCCTTCATGATCAGATCGTGGAAACTTTTATTTTCTTGTTACGATGATTCTCTACTTCATTCTGAAATTTCTTTAAACATTTCAAATGTTTCAGACTTGTGTTTCATCAAGTAGATATACCCATATCTGCTCAAATCATCTGTGAAGGTTAGAAAATAATGATACCCGCCGCGAGCCTCAACACTCATTGGTCTGCATACATCAGTATGTATGATTTCCAACAAATCAATTGCTTGCTCCATTGTTCCGGAGAATGGAGTTTTAGTCATCTTGGCCATGAGGCATGGTTCGCAAGCACCAAGTGATTCCAAAAGTCCATCACTATGGAGTTTCTTCATGCGCTTTACACCATTATGACCTAAACGACAGTGCCACAAATAAGTTGCACTATCATTATTAACCTTGCATCTTTTGGCTTCAATATTATTAATGTGTGTATAACTACGATCGAGATCCAACAAACTATTTTCATTGGGTGTATGACCATCGAAGGTTTTATTCATGTAAATAGAATAACAATTATTCTATGACTTTAAATGAATAACCGTATTGCAACAAATATGATCAAATCATATTCACGCTCAACGCAAATGCCAAATAACATTTATTTAGGTTTTACACTAATCCCGACAGTATAGGGAGTGTGGGATGATGATCATATCAATCTTGGAACCACTTCGAACACACATCGTAACTTCACCTTTAACTAGTCTCTGTTCATTCTGCAATTCTCGTTTCGAGTTACTAAATTTAGCAACTTAACCGGTATCAAATACCCAAGGGTTGCTATGAACACTAGTAAAGTGCACATCAATAATCTGTATATCAAATATACCTTTGTCCACTTTGCCATCCTTCTTATCCGCCAAGTATCTAGGGCAGTTCCACTTCCAGTGACCATTTCCTTTGCGGTAGAAGCACTTAGTTTCAGGCTTGAGTTTAGCTTTGGGTTTCTTCACGGGAGTGACAACTTGCTTGTCATTCTTCTTGAAGTTCCCCTTCTATCCCTTTTCCCTTTAATTGAAACAAGTGGTCTTGTTAACCATCAACACTTGATGCTCTTTCTTGATTTCTACCTTCGCCGATTTCAGCATCGCGAAGAGCTCGGGAATTACTTTCGTCATCCTTGCATATGATAGTTCATCACGAAGTTCTACTAACTTGGTGATAGTGACTAGAGAACTTTGTCAATTATTATCTTATCTGGAAGATTAACTTCCACTTGATTCAAGCAATTGTAGTACCCAGACAATCTGAGCACATGCTCACTGGTTGAGCTATTCTCCTCCATCTTGTAGGCAAAGTACTGTCAGAGGTCTCATACCTCTCGACACGGGCATGAGTATGAAATACTAATTTCAACTCCTAGAACATCTTATATGCTCCGTGGCGTTCAAAAAGTTTTTGAAGTCCTGGTTCTAAGCCGTAAAGCATGGTGGACTTAAACTATCAAGTAGTCATCATACCGAGCTTTTGTCCAAACGTTCATAACGTCTGCATCTGCTCCTGCAATAGGTATGTCACCTAGCGGTGCATCAAGGACACAATTCTTGTGTACAACAATGAGGATAATCCTCAGATCACGGACCTAGTCCCCATCATTGCTACTAACACCTTTCAACTTAGTTTTCTATAGGAACATATAAAAAATAAACGTGGAGCAACATCGCGAGGTATTGATCTACAACAAAGATATGCTAATACTACCATGACTAAGTTCATGATAAATTAAAGTTCAATTAATCATATTACTAAAGAACCCCTACTTAGGTAGACATCCCTCTAGTCATCTAAATGATCACGTGATCCAAATCAACTAAACCATGTCCGATCATCACGTGAGATGGAATAGTTTTCAATGGTGAACATCTTATGTTCATCATATCTACCTTATGATTCACGCTCGACCTTTCGGTCTCCAATGTTCAGAGGCCATGTCTGTACATGCTAGGCTCGTCAAGTTTAACCCGAGTATTCTGCGTGTGCAAAACTGGCTTGTACCCGTTGAATGTTAACGTAGAGCTTATCACACCCGATCACCACGACGAACTTTTGCAATGGTGCATACTCAGGGAGAAAACTTATACCTTGAAATTTAGTGAGAGATCATCTTATAATGCTACTGTCATAATAAGCAAAATAAGAAGCATAATAAGATAAACATCACATGCAATCAAAATATGTGACATGATATGGCCATCATCATCTTGTGCTTTTGATCTCCATCTCCAAGGCACTGTTATGATCACCATCGTCACCGGCGCGACACCTTGATCTCCATCGTAGCATCGTTGTCGCCTCGCCAACTATTTCTTCCACGACTATCACTACCGCTTAGTGATATAGTAAAGCAATTACATGGCGATTATATTTCATACAATAAAGCGACAACCATATGGCTCCTGCCAGTTGCCAACGCGGTTGATGTAGTCCTACACCTTCACAATCCATCCTGATCTAGTACCGAACGTACGGCACCTCCGCGTTCAACACACGTTCAGCTCGATGATGTCCTCTCCTTCTAGATCCAGCTAGACGGGCGAAGTAGTAGATGAGTTCCGGCAGCACGACGGCATGGTGACGGTTGTTGATGAAGAACAATCTCTGTAGGGCTTCACCAAGCACTACATAAACTAGACGGAGGATAAACTAGAGGGTCGGGGTTGCCTGCACATGGCTTGGTGTATCTTGATGGGTCTTGGGTGCTAGCCCTACCCCTCTATTTATATGTTGAGCCTTGGGGTCGAAACTTGGAGTAAAAGCAAGAGTCCTTCTCGGACTCCAGTGCCAGAAGCCAGGGATCCCGGCGTCTGGACCCAGACGCCAGGGACCCCGGCATCTGGCCCCTGGACTCCGCAAAACTTCCTTTTGCACTTTCCAAAAACCTTGTGTGCTTTCCCTTTTGGCCCAAATAAAGTGTTCTCGTAACCAAACATTTCAGGAAACATCCAGAACCCCTTCCGATGAATTCCGGAACCCTTCCGGAGGTTAAACACTATTATCCCATATATTAATCTATATCTCCGGACCATTTTGGAGTTCCTCGTCATGTCCGTGATCACATCTGGGACTCCGAATAACATTCGGTCACCAACATACATAACTCATTAAATACTACATCGCCAACGAACGTTTAAGCGTGCGGACCCTACGGGTTCGAGAACTATGTAGACATGACTGGGAGATCTCTCTGGTCAATAACCAATAGCGGAAGCTGGATGCCCATATTGGCTCCTACATATTCTACGAAGATCTTTATCGATCGAACCGCATAACAACATACGTTGTTCCCTTTGTCATCGGTATGTTACTTTCCCAAGATTCGATTGTCGATATCATCATACCTAGTTCAATCACATCACCGGCAAGTCTCTTTACTCGTTCCATAATACATCATCTCGTGACTAACTCATTAGTCATTTGCTTGCAAGGCTTATTATGATGTGTATTACCGAGAGGGCCCAGAGATACCTCTGCGACACTCGGAGTGACAAATCCTATTATTGATCTATGCCAACACCACGAACACCTTCGGAGACAACTGTAGAGCATCTTTATAATCACCCAGTTAAGTTGTGACGTTTGATAGCACACAAGGTGTTCCTCCGGTATTCGGGTGTTGCATAATCTCATAGTCATGGGAACATGTATAAGTCATGAAGAATGCAATAGCAGTAAAACTAAACAATCATAGTGCTAAGCTAAAGGATGGGTCTAGTCTATCACATCATTCTCCTAATGATGTGATCCCGTTGATCAAATGAAAAATCAAGTCTAGGGTTAGGAAACATAACCATCTTTCATCAATGAGCTAGTCTAGTAGAGGCATACTAGGGACACTCTGTTTTGTCTATGTATTCACACATGTACAAAGTTTCCGTTTAATACAATTCTATCATGAATAATAAACATTTATCATGATATAAGAAAATAAATAATAACTTTATTATTGCCTCTAGGCCATATTTCCTTCAGGCAGTACAATTAAGAAATAGGAATGAAAAAACAAGGCTGGGACTGATGGGGGTCTTCCGGCGAAAACGACATCCCAGGTGCTTTCTCTAGCTTGGCACTGTGATATTGTCTTGCATGTTGCATATGGTGTCTCACTTGTATTGCTTGTAATTTGATTATATTACTTTTGCTTAGTTTACACAAATAGTTGTGAATATGGCATGCCATCCTATTTTTCGTACATATTCCATCCTCGTATCATGTGTTTGCCTTACATCAAGGTAGTGATTGTCAGTATAATGCATGAAAGAGTTATGAAAAGTGAATTTTATTGCCTTTTCTTGTTGGTATTACTTGAAAATGCAAAATCAATAAAGCAGAAGGAAATTAGCAAGGATGTGGATTTTACACATCATAGTTCTGATTATCTCGTGTCATCATATTTTTGTACATATTACATCCTCCAATCATGTGGTTGTCTAACATCGAAGTTCAGTTCGTCTGTATCATGCATCAATTTGTTCTGCAGAACTAAATTTTTTATTCCTTTTTCTTGTCGGCTTGACTTAAGATGTCACAAAGAAAGAGGAAGGAACACATAAAGACTGGGGATGGTGTTAGTACTAAGGTCACATGGAAACGGAGGCAGAACAATTATGCACATTCTGCTGGTACTGATGGTGCAATAGAAGGTCAAAGTCTAGCGAAAAATTGTACAAAAGCGGTATCCCGTGCTACATGAGCTGCAAAAAAAGGCAAACAAAAACTAATAGCTGCCACCAAACAAGCAGAGACATCACTAGTTATTGCAACACCTTCCATAGTACCACCAGGTCCACGAGTTACTCGTTTAGTAACTCTGCTAGCGACATGTTCCCAAGCTCCCTTGCCACCTTACACTAATTCCGAAGCAATCTTGACACAAGACGAGTTGGCAAGATCAGATTAACCTTGTGAGCTTCAACAACAAGAAGGTAGCTGCTGGAGTCAAGTTATAGTTGCATGCTTGTTTATATGTAGTCTCACAGTTTGATGTACACTAACACTTCCTATGTTTGTTGTTGGACTAGCACCTAGGCACAAGAGGAAATAAACATCAGTGATAATGCTCGATAGGTTAACTAAATCAAGAGGAGGAAGAATGGAGATCCGTTTTGAGGCAGGTTTAAAAAGGCCACGTGATGCTACAGAGTCAGCCAAGTTAGTATCAGAGGCAACGGTTGCCGTTAGGTGTCATGCACGTATCCTCCCAACATGGATTCAGTAAAGAAATGACAAAGACGAAACTAGTTCAACACCTTCCTCAACCATTTATCTATAAGTATGGTTATGTATGGAAACTAGTAATATCGTCTTGCTCTATCCCATACTTTCTAGGTTGCTGATAATCAGACTCCCTTAATTTTCAACAAATGAGGTTCAAGTTGGATAGCCAAGATGATGCAACCATACAAGCTTGCACCCATGTTATCAAGTCTGCTCTACGGCAGTATCGGTATAACTCGAGGAAACTCACATTGAAGGCAAGGCTAACAGTGAACTTGCCCAAACATCTCCAGTGGAAAATGTATCGGATGAAGACTGGAGAGGCCTCGTTAAACACTATTTTGATCCAAAGTATCAAGTACATTATATGTATGTGATCAGATCACATGTTGAACTCCTATTTACTCATGTGCCTCACAAATCTATCTTCTTGTAGGTGAACTGTTCAAAGAACAAGGCCAACCGTACGAAAGTGAAATTCTAACAGACAACAGGATCTCATAGCTATATTGCACACTGCGAGGCTCTTGTAATTAGATGCCATTTCACTCTTTTCGTTGTGCCATATTATCATATCTATATTGACTTCTTAAAAATGCAGAGGAAAGCCCGCAAGGACCAAAAAGTACCTGAACCAAAGGCTGTGGAAATTTTCAAGGAATGTCACACTAGCAAGACGAAGGGCATGACTACACCAGTCAAAGACGCTGTTGTAAGTCCTTAATCCTCATGCCATTTATGTACTACTTACTCTGACTCGTGCATTGAACTGCATGGTTTGCAACCAATGTCTATTACTCTTTTCAATTTTATACACAATTATCTTAGCCTATCATTGCACCTTACAAGGTTTAAAAGATAGGAGTGATGTTACTTTGATCTTGATGTGTAATCTATTTCCGTGCTGGACTTACCCACACAACGTTACAATTTCCTATTTGTCTATTCACAGTTGTTTTGTTATATTAATGATGTCATACTATGCCTACCGTATTATAAACTTTGTCTCTTTATCCTCAGATGTCAATACAATGTGAAGAAATAGACAACACATTAGCCATGGTACATGGTCATATGTTTGGAACCTAGTTTTATTATGTACTTTGCAGTAAAATAAAACTAATAGTTTACACGGGTTCACCAGAATAAGTTATGTATATAGACCAAAGCTATTTTGTTTGGTTTTGATCCGTCCTTAATATCCTCTATTCTGGTACTACTAATGAAAAAACTCAACCTTTCAGCAAGTTATGGAAAAATGGTGGAACTGCCACCTTCTGAAGGTGATGAGGCAACTATAACCGCAATGTCACCTCTTGCTACAGTGGGTCAGTACTTGTCACCTAATAGTGCCAAAAGCACGTTCCTGCGGAATACTGGGTTGGTTGTTAAGGCAATCTCGTTCAAAATACCTCATGATCTCGATATGCAAGCTCAAAACAATGTTATATCTATGCTCCAAACACAAGTCCATTGTTCGATTTCATCAAGATATGCATGGATTTGAAACCAGACTATCAGACATTTGCTATGTTGTTCAGGAGCCTAGGAGAAATGAAGGCGAAGGATATGGTGCTCCATCGGACAGTACAGCATGAAAACATAACAGTCAGGTCAAATGAACTAAGCTTCTGAACTTCTGGTGGTGCATTTATCTGCTAGATTGTTAACTTTTCTGCCAACCTTCCTTTTGTTTTATGGTTGTAATTTGTTTTGTCGCGATACAAAATTTGTTCTTAACGTGCAGCCACCGGCTGAAGAAAACAACAAGCCATTTTTGTATAGTGTAGGGTGTTCCCTATATTTGCACTGGTGGCAAACTTTGATGCCTAGTGGATGTAATCTGTGCAATCGCCATAATAGCCTAGCATTAGTTTCGGCCTTATTTAATTCCTTTTCTTCATTTTTCCTTGTCTGCTAGTGGCCGCAATAACCATGGGACGTATACGGACCGTGGTAACTTTGAGCCTACTACAGGCCCTAGGATCCATGGGCCTCCTACGGGACGTGGGATAAATGGGCCTCCAACGGGCCATAGAATTTGTAGGCATCAGGTTGTAATGGGTCCACATGGGCGGTAAACGAGCATAATTGGTATGGGGCCAGCACCGTAACGGGTCATTAACATGCCGGAAGACAGCAACGACTTAATTCTGTCATAGGAATAATGGGTTGTTAATGGGCCAGCATATAGGATGGGCTAGAAACAGCGCAATGGGTTCACTTGCCACAAACGGGCCGATTCTAACCACGGGCCGAATTTGGCCCACAAGGGGAACAGGCCAGTAACGGGCCGGAAGTAATCGAGGGCCAGAAAGGAGCCCAAGAACTTATGGGCCATCAGTAGGCAGAAAGCTAACACGGGCTGGAAATGGACATGTGAATCATGGGCGTAAGATCGGAATTTTCAATTTGTATTTCAACATAGATCATTCATACGCATTCATCTTTTGAGCATTTTTTAATTTGATTTTATTTGGAAATTGATCCAAGAGACTTTAAGCAATTCAAGGACCCAAGTGAGAGAGTTGGAAGTTTCCAAAAGAGGATCCACAATTTCATTATTTTTCAAGTGGGGTTGCATCAAATAATATTTTACCAATTTTCATTTTCAATATTTTTTGAAATAATGGGAGAAGATAATATGGCTTCTTCAAAACAGAATAAAAATGTTGGAAAATTGAATTTTGAGTAAAATTATGTTTATTGGATTTTTATTTGCAACAGTATTTATTTTTTGTTATTTTATTTGCACTCAAAAGTTTATTTTTATTTTAGGCATTTAGGCTGAGAAGAATGTTCACCAGGTCAAAAACAAGGCCCTAAGTATGTCTGAATTTTTCTGCGATTTTTGAAAATATATTTATAGTATTTTTCTATTTTTTTGTATTTTCGGAAAAATAATTAAAAAAATGTTTTCGGGCCGACCGAACTGGGCCGAAGCCAGCCCAGCCAGCCGCCGCCTTCCCCGCCATACCGGATCCGGACGCCGGAGTTCGCCGCGCTCACGGAGCCGGCCTGCCCCTCACGCAAGGAAGGACCCCCCGTGGCCCTTTAAAGCCGCCCGACCGCCGCCTCCTCTCCTTGTCCGCCACCACCGCAGTAGCCCACCGCCGTCAAGCCCGCACGCGCCACATCTGCTCCACATCGCCTCGTCGCTCGTCCGCCGCAAGCCTCCAC